>CM029603.1:65724942-66324942 GCA_017311375.1 Mytilus coruscus
TATAAAGGGCCCCAAAATTGCTAGTGTAAAACCCATACAATGATTCTGTTTTTTTTTTTTTTTTTTTTATGTATCATATTATAAGGATCTGGGAATTTTATATAGAAACAATTAGGAATTAAATTGTGCGGGGTATTTTCAATAAGTACATACTTTATTCGTAGCAAGTTTGACAAATATTTTATACTGATTTTTACAATTGTGGCAGTAATCAACTATTCTTAAAACTATCACCAGTCAAAATTAAAGTTTTTACAAAATATAAGGGGGGAGGCATTTCATCGGCTAATATATAAATTTCTCGGTCATGTTTGTACATGTTTGAAATGATGATGATAATTATCCAGTAAATCAAATTTTTAATGTGAAAAACACTGGAAGTGAAATGAGTTTTTCATTTGTTTACATTTGTTGTACAGGTGTCACGGCAGGGAATGTGTGTAATTTCTCATAGTTTACCTTTTGTGGGTAATGAAACGTTGATTTATATCTCTCTTAATACCAATTCGTCCACTGGACAATTGATCTTATATTGTATTTTTAATACCACACATTTAATATTCTATGGTTATACCCTGCCGGACACAAAATATATTGTAAATATTTAGATGGTTGTGATGACTTATGTTTTATGTAATTTACTTCTATGGACTTGCGAATATCGTCTGCTAAATTAATGCGCACGCAGTGGTGTCCTATTGCATATTTCAAGTTATTTTATTGATATTGTGAGCTCTATTGCTTAGTTTTAATGTGTTATGTTAAAGGACAATCATAGGACAACTCAAGATGATTTCAACTCTACGTTTTTCAATATCGTAATTTTGTATAGTTCCGGCTTCCCGGAAAGGACAAGTAACTATTCGATTAATATGTCACGTGACACTTATGATTTTTGTATATAAAAGCGCGAGCATTCAGTAATGGCAGATAGCCCAAAGTTCTGCTGGCGGCAAGTTCAAAAAGTTCACTATCATTAAAACTGTAAACAAAGCAGTAAAATAAGCTTAAGGTGAGCATAAGGATAAATAATGGAATATTAGTAGCCGTCTTTTTGTACAGTTAGCTATCTCCCACCACGTCGGACACAACAAATATGTATTTAGATCGTAATTTAGTTCCTATGCACTATGATATATTGCACTGTATGCAAGTACTAGAATTGTCAGAATTCGTTATTTAATCAAATTATATTTAAACAGTTCCACAAATAAAACTGTTAACATTGAAGCGATATTCTATCTTTATCAATATTGAATACATATAAAAAGGAATATATAGATATAGATACACTGGTAAAACTAACTTGAGATGGAGGACACTCTTTCAAAATTAAAAACTATGGAAAGCCGTTAGTAACACAAATAGCACAGTAACAAACAAATACAAAGGAAGCCGTTTAGTACACATACATTAACCAAACAGAGGAACTATATTAAACACCATAACAGAGGAAGTTTTACACACATATAGAGGTGCTCCGGGGAGCAGATACTGCATTTCATGGGTGTACGTATGTAAACTTCCCAGTATAGGACAGGATACTCTCGGGTGGCTTACAATATTGTATTAATATTAATTAGGTGAGCTAGTATAACTAAGGAGTTCTGTTCAGTTTGAAAGCAAGTTGAACCTGTAAATCCACATGAATTTAAATTTAAGATTTTATCTCTATCCTTGCTGTGTTGTTTTTTTTTTTTTTATATGACAATTTTAGCAGTATTAAATTCTTATATATGTACATCTATATACAACCATACTTATCATATTATTAATGTGCAAACATTACACAACATATCAATTATTGACCTCAATATATAGGATGTGATTTGGGTCAATAATG
The DNA here is from genome assembly GCA_017311375.1 of Mytilus coruscus. Taxonomy (NCBI): domain Eukaryota; kingdom Metazoa; phylum Mollusca; class Bivalvia; order Mytilida; family Mytilidae; genus Mytilus; species Mytilus coruscus. The sequence goes on from CM029603.1 coordinate 65,726,786, forward strand.
TGACTTGAAATACAGACCCCTCTGTGTCTAAAAAAATATTTTGGACTCATTAGGTTTGTAAACATACATGCAAATACAATCAATAGAAAAATATATACAAAGACGATTTATAGGAAAAACATGACTTTAAACTCAACACAATATAAACAACATTTTTTAATGATTTTATATATACTATGAAAATACATATTGGACTTCTATTTACATGATATTTACAGAGCCAACGTTGTATAGTATTGCTGGCTACTTGATAAGCTAAGTGAAATACTAGTATGTTTATGATCAATATTTGTATTGTATGACTTATGAATGTTTTTGTGTCAATTATAATAATCGATCTTTGTTTTGATTTTTGTAGGTGTGCTTTATCCTTGTGAGGTTTGGTGTATGGATTCACAGATGAAAATCTCATATCCGCTAAACCAAAACTAATGAAGGAGTTATTACAATTATATAGGAAAGAGTTTGTTTCCGACAAGCTTTTTGAAAACATAAATGTGAAGTGAATGTACATGTGCAGCTATGCAACAAGTGACAAAAAACAAAAAAACACAAAGAATTTTAATTATAAAAAAAAGATCTAAAGATGTTGAGATTGTGCACACGCTGCTTACCACTGGACATGATAATTTGTACATAGTTTCAAAAGGATTATAAATTTCTTCTAAGAGAGTATACATGTAGCTGTTGTTTTGTAGACTGATGATTAAGTGATATAAAATGAAATAATGACTTATAGTTTTATGGTCAACTAATTTTTAAATTGTGGATAAATGATACATGTAATGTCAATGATAATAAAATATTAATTTATTGCATCATAATATTCATATTGTTGTCTTTTTGATTCTTATACAAACACAGGTAAAATAACTACATGTATGTATATAATTAGGTATCAGTTGTTTTGGACCTCTTGGCAGTAAAATCACTCTCTTTGTCCTGAAGCTTCTCAGTTGGTGTTACTTGGGACTTCAGAAAGGTAATACTAAAAGGTTGTTTGGATGGAGTTTGACATTTTTGGTTGATTCTTGTGTGCTCTGATTACCGGACATGAATGAAATTATTTCAGCTTGACTGGGATCACCTTTTGGGATTGATAATAGATTGCGACTGTCCATTGTCATCTTCACATCAAGTACTTGATGCACCTTCACGTTCAGTAGCTGATGCGCCTTCACGTCCGGTAGCTGATGCACTTTCACATGTTACAGCATTGTTGGTTTGGAGGGATATTTGTGTTGCATCAGTGCCAGTTTCAGATTCGGAAGTTTCATCATCCGCATCACTTGTTTCATTGTTTTCTTTTTTGTTTTCTTTATCTGATTGTTCAGGTACGTCTGAGATAGTATCTTTGGTACAGGCATTTTGTTTGTGTCCTTCTTGTCCACATGATCTACATACCCAATCATTGGTACAATCTTTTGTTTGGTGACCTTCTTGCAGACATTTCGAACATTTCTTATTTCGAAAGTTGTTCGTATGCTGATCACGATAGAGGATGGTGGCTCTATATTTGCCAATGAAAATGGATCCTGGGATGTGCTCTGTTAGCGGTCCGTCACAAATGATAATCCTGTCTCCGGTTAGGCTGTTGGTCAGTTTGTTGTAATGTCTTAATTGTTCTCGAAAGTTGCTCAAAATTGAGCAACCGTATTTTTCCATCTCCTTAATAATTTGTCCGTCGTCTGCTGAAAGAGGTACGTCTTTTACTGTTATTCGTACATTGTTGATGTTTTCATGTGCAGTCACACGTGGATTTCTTGAGTAAGTCCAGACTATTTTACCACGAACTGTGATGCATTTGGATATAAGGATATATCTTTCTTTCTTCTTTGAAGACCAATAATTGTTCTATAAGGTACAACTTCGCTGACAGCTTTGTACATATCAGTGTGTGTCAGGTATATTTTTTCAGAGTCTCTCCTTCAGATATTGATCCAAAGATATCTGATTCCAATGTAAATACAGGTTTAACACTAACCATGTCTGAGGGTTCAATTGTTTTAGGGTCTGTTTTTGTTCTTTCTGCATAGGACGCCATTTTGGGTTCACTTTCCTCATTAGATTTTGCCATAACTTGCCTGAATTCAGCTATTCTAAAGTTGTTTTTTCTACAATTAGACAACGAAAGAAATCTCTATATAACTAAAAAATTATTACACCAGAGTTTTCAATATCACAAACTAGTCAAAATATTTACTAAATTTTATCATCGGTACTAGGAGAGCATTCGTAAATATAAATCAACAGATATCTTATACGTTCAGGTATTTCACATACAATTTTTTATGTCATAATTTGATACTTATGTAACAAGCATATTGAATTATTGCTCGGAAGTAAAGGGATTTCATATGGCACCAAATATCGAAAAAGTTCATTCTTATTTTTTAAAAGGTTTTCTTAAAGTCAAAATGAGTGCTGTAACTAATATGATTTATTGTGAATTAGGTAGATTGCCTTTGTTCATTGAAAGACAGTATACCCGCAACATTCTGTATATAAGTGCCTGTCCTAAGTCAGGAGCCTCTAATTCAGTGGTTGTCGTTTGTTGATGTGTTACTTTTTTTTTCGTTCATTTTTCACATAAATTAGGCCGTTCGTTTTCTCGTTTGAATTGTTTTACATTTGTCGTTTCGGGGCCTGTTTTAGCTGACTATGCGGTATGGGCTCTGCTCATTTTGGAGACCGTACGGTGACCTTTAGTTGTTAATTTCTGTGTCATGTTGGTCTTTTGTGATGAAGAGTTGTCTCATTGACAATCATACCACATCTTCTTTTTTTATTGAATGATCAAATATTGGTTAAAAATAGTTAGTACAGAAAATTGTATATTAAAGAACTTCTATGATGAGATGTTTGAAAGAAGTTGTATAAAAAAGAATGATAAACACAACTGGTGTTGTTAGATTAGAGATATTTTGTTTAGATATGGATTAAATTATCTTTGGTTAAGCCAAAGTGTAGTTTGTAAAGATATTTGTCTATAAAAATAGAAAGAAAGAATGCTTGGTGCACTCATTTGTGAAGTAACTGTGTTTTTTGAGAACTCAGGTAAATATTATTTGTATAGATATATGTACAGTACACATGATATGCAATTTTATTTAGCTAGACCTGTAAACAATATATACAAACCATACATTTGTAAATATCGTATATCAGCTCATAATTTAAGCATAAAAACAGGCACATATTATAATGTTTACAAACGTAATACTATGTACAAATTGTAACACTAGCGCTATTGAAGAGGAATACCATTTTATACTTGAATGTCAAAAATATAGTCAAATCCAAGAAAAGTATATTAAAAGTATTATTGGAGAAATCCATCTGCATACAAACTTATTCAGTTGTTATCTGTCAGAAATATGAATGAATTAAATAACTTAGGGATATTTCTAAAACAGCAATAAAACTTATATTTATATAGTATATTTGTTCTCACAAATTGTGTTAATTAGAGTATATCAGTCTCCGCTCGTATTTCGTATTTTGTATTATGTATTATATCTATTGCATGTACACCTTTACATTTATATATTGTGTAACTCAAGAATATTTTGTAAAATTCTTATTATTGGTGCATTTTAAATTATAATCATTATGTGTATGTATCCTATAAGCTGTATGTCTTTGGAATAAAGTATTAATACATGGTAATATATATTCTATACAAAGCACAACAATGTCTACATTCACCTCAAAAGCTAACCAAACTTTTAAACAGACTTATTCAGGAGGGATATAGTTACGATACTGTTGTCAGATTATTAAAGATGGCATATTTGGTATAAATATTGATTCACTCATAGGGTCCTTGTTTCGGAAATAAACACATTTATTCTAAAACCAGTTGTTGGCATGATACGGGTTATGTTCTCATATATTTTATGTTGGTATGATACTAAACCACTAACGGGAGGGATTGTGCTTGATTTTCATATGATGAAGACATAATCTTTCAATCAGTTTATGTCTGGAGCCAGCATGTCAATTACTGCTAGTAGTCCCTTGTTAATTTATGTCTCATTGTCATTTTGCTTTTGTTACCTATTCTGACATCGGACTCGGATTTCTTTTATACTGAGTTTTACTGTGCGTAGTCCTGTGTGTTTATTCATTCTACATTGGCTAGAGGTATAGGGGTAGGGTTGAGATCTCACAAAACATGTTTAACCCCGCCGCATTTTTGCGCCTGTCCCAAGTCTGGGGACTCTGGCCTTTGTTAGTCTTGTATGTTTTTTTAATTCTAGCGCATTCATATGCTTTTGAATTTAGTGTGACTACCATTTGCATTGAACTAGTACACATTTTGTTTAGGGGCCAGCTGAAGCCCGCCACCAGTGCGGGATTTTCTCCCTGTGTTGAAGACTCATTGGTTGCCTTCGGCTGTTTTCTGCTCTTTGGTCAGGTTGTTGTTTCTTTGACACATTCTCTATTTCAATTCTCAATTGTAATATTTCAAGATCATGGAAGGACTTGATACTCAAAAAATAATATGAGGCAGGCGTTACCTGTGAAAGGAGACGAAGTCCGTATAAATTATTTTTCAATTCAAACATATTTTAACTTCAAAATCTGTTCAAAATGAAACGGAAATACCGTAACGTTTCCGATGATGGCCCTGTTGTTAGGGATTTTAGTTGTGACGTCATTTTAGTTGTGACGTCATTTTCAATGTAAACAAAGAAACGCTATCATCAGGTAACGTGTTTTTCATATCAAAGAATAATTAAAATAAAATTGTTATTGTGCTCCTTCTTATATTTTACTAGACTGATAAATATATATATTTTACTCAAAGTCTCGTGACAAACGAGACCGGACGAAAGAAGGAGATTTCTGCGCAAATGCGGGAAAATAAGAAAGTTAGAAAATAAAAAGTTAACGATTTTGAGTTCATTAGTAGATTGGATCTTTTTTTTATTATTTATTGATTTTTCTACTGTTGTTTGGGACTTCGTCCCCATAGAAGCTAATGACGTCATGTATCAGTGCAGCAACGTCACTTGCTCAAGTCGATCCCCATCAATTTGTCAAGGACATGCACGCTACTTCATCCATACAACCGAATAACTACCCCAACATTTTGTACGCGTGAAAGTAGTTTTAGCAACTATTTCATTTGACTTCATATTTTAATAAAAAACATACAGTTAAGAAAAGTTGCCCATAAAAGGAATAAAGGTGTCTAATTTTTTTTTTTTTTTATACTGACTTTGTCAGCTCGAATATCAGCTCGCCATAACAGGTGCTCTTGATATTTTTGCTGATGAAGTCAGAATCAAAAAGAAAAATGCCATTTTTCTATATATATGAACTGCAAAACCTGGCTTAATTCATAGAAGAACTTAAATGTTATTACAATTTAAATGTGTTTTCGTAGGGTGTAATTGGTTTCGTATATTATGTTTTAGCTGAACCTGATATTTGTGACTTTTTATTGTGTATCGTAGTTTAGCCTTTTGTAGTTCAGTTGTCCAGCAAGTTGTTCAATATTTTAGTTGATATCAAATTTAAATCATCATTCAAGCTTTTCATGCATACAAATTTACCCCAATGTAAAAAGTGTTATGCTAACGCATTAAATGTCGGGTAGGTATTGTAAAATCTGCATGCAAAATATCTTAACTGAATTCCTGCAAAACAAATATGTAGAAAATTAAAAACCAATTTTTCAGAGAACAATTGAAGGTCTTTCCACATCAATTTTCGAAATAATTGATAAGAACCTACTTCCGGTCTCCTCAAAGTTACTTTTTGCATCTAATCATAGGTTTCTTCAAACTGATTCAATAAATATATGGTTTCTATATACTTTTGCCTAAAACAAGGGAGATAATTGCCAACTTCCGGTTAGGAAAATTATCATTTCCGGTCTCATATCAAAGCTGTTTTACACTGATTCCAAAAATATATGGTTTATATATACTTTTGCTTGTCGTTAACTTTTTTGGTTATGGAGGAGATACACCTACAAGAAAAAGAGTTATTGGGGAGATAACTCTTACAATGAAAAAAGTCTTCGGCTAAACAAGATGCGTTTTAAAAGCGCCTTGCGAAACAACTTTATACTGCAAGAAAAGGGTTTGGCGGAAGAAGAAAGAAAATAATAATCAGAACAAATACAATAGGTCTTTCCACAGAAAAAAGGAAAGTCCTAAATATATCATAAAATTATGATATTTATGTTGAGATCGTATCAACCTTTGCGATCTAAAGTCTTTGTGTCTGTGTTAGAACACTGAAAACATAACAACAATAAACCTATCACAAATCACTGGCTAACGTATTTATTGTTCCTGCTCCACTATTGACATGCGTCATGGGAACATTTGGCAAGATACAAATTGTTGTAGGCCAACCGCAAATTTAACTTTTTAATGTGTGTTTTACGTTTTCTTATTTTTTATTTATCTGTATTTTTATCAATACGTGATAAAAAGTCAAAACATTAACATGTAAAACATTGCAAACTAACAGACATATGACATCTTCTGTTATACAGTGGCTGAAAGTACATGTATACTAAATAAAATATGTGTTCATGATAAATTCAATTATTCTATTTACATGTTCATACAGTAAAGCTTTTATAAAACATTCTCCCTTGCACATATTTCATTATGAGCAAGTATTACATTCCATTTCAGGACTATAAAACATTGAAATTATTTCAGGAATCATGGTAAAATAAAAAAAAAACGTCCGTTTAATCCACGAATCCTTGCTTTAATTGCGTATTTAAACATGAGTTGTCGTTTATCTGTGTCTTTCTTTATCAAAAAAGAAAATTTTATCGAATTTTAATTACTCATCCTCAATCTTTATTTCGATCAAACATATTAATTATCTTATGCATAATATTTATATCATTTTGTTATATCTATATTAGGAGTACATATATATGTTTTATGAGTATTGTTTTAATTCGTTTTGTTATGGTTGTTGTAGAATTTTCAATGAGAGCTGATAGATAAATGATGTCTACATTTCTACGTAGGCTTTAGCGAATAACAATTGAAATTTACGACCAATGTTTTTCTTCTGCTTTCTCTCCTCTATACGTATTTGTATGTATCTTCTGTAAAGAACAAGAAGCACAAATCCATAGTAAAGTAATGTCCACTCTTATAATCTTCAGTTTAGACAGAGGAAAACACAGATTATTTTGTTGCTGGGTTAGTTTCTTTCCTTATGGATATATTTGTTTTTAAATAACTACACAATTTAAAAGGTACAACCTAACGAAAAAGTATATTTACACTTCACTATTTACAAATAAAATTTAAATGTATCTATATGCATAACTTTTTCAAATAAACGGTAACGTATGTTTCGCATTGTCAACCATCGGTAGCCTCAAACAGTTTAAAGCGCGTTACCTTTATATATCTATATATGTCTAGTGATTCATAAGGTCATAACACTTATGTAAGCAGAGACTAATGTACTAGATTTAACCCTTAAAGTGTATATGACAGACATTTGACGATATACATAAATTATTGGTAAGTTCTGCCGTTATTATTTATCTTTCAAAATGGATATTACAAGATTGAACAACATGATATTAAAATTTAACTTATCATGATAAATTTGATGATATTAAAAGAAAATTAGATTTTTTTTTTTTGTTATTACGAAAATGATTATCCGTGTCTTATACTTGTATTATTATATTTAAATAAGTAATATGTATCATAGCATGACTGTTCAATGTAAAGAAGTTAAGCAAGTTGTTACAGAAGTACTAAATTCAAATTGGGAGTGGTTATTTTCTTTTCACGTAAGGCCTGTCGACAACACGCTATTTCTTGATGATAATGATTAAAATCATGCAAATTGGTGAATTATTATATATTTTTTTTTTTTTTTTTATTCATTTAGATACAATATTCACCAGTCCACATTTCAAATATAAATATATTTCCTGTTTCAATTGTTTTACACTAGTCATTTTGGTGCCCTTAATCGCTTCCTGTTCGGTGTGAGCCATGACTCTGTGTTGAAGGCCGTACTTTGAACTATAATTGTTTACTTTTTACACATTGTGACTTGGATTGAGAGTCGTCTCATTGGCACTCATACCACGTCTTCATATTTATATATATATGATTGATTACTCACAAGTACGTAAGGATTTACAAGTTTATGTAATTCATTCGATTATTTAAAATAATTAAAGTATATTCCTAGACGTGTAAAAGTATCGTGTTGTTTTCTTTATGATATATCTATTTTCGTATGCCACACAAACTTGTCTGCATATCTGTGTCTATTTGTTGTAATATCATATATCATTGACGCTGTTTTGGGCAAATTTAAACTATTTTAGGCTTTGAAATTTACATTTACTAGACGAAAAAAGATCATCAATAAAAGATAACCTTTTTTCTTCGCATTTTTTTAAAGGATTATAGTTTTAATGAAATGTAGCTAACAAAAATAAATACAACAAGGAGTAACACAGGGCGTAACGTTTAGATCACAAGATTAAAGTTAGTTTTTGTAAAACGATTACACAATGCAAATTACAGTTATAAAATACACAATAATTCCCCACAAACATGTTTAACTCCGCCACATTCTGTATGTACATGTCCCAAGTCAGGAGCCTGTAATTCAGTGGTTGGAGTTTGTAACGGTATATCAAATTTGTTTTTCGTTCATTGTTGTGGTCATAAATCATTCAGTTATATTTCCCGTTTTAACTGTTTTACATTTGTCATGCCGGGGCATTTTATAGCCGACTATGCGGTTTATGTTTTGCGCATTGTTGAAGGCCGTTCCGGTGACTATAGTTGTTAACTTCTATGTCAATTGATCTCTGGTGGAAATGGTGGAGACTTGTCTTATTGGGCATTATACCATATCTTCTTATTTTCATATGGAAATATGTTCGAACTCTGTATGAAAATACTGTCAGGTAACTAATGTTCTCGAGCAGAAAAACACAAATGTTTGTCAATATTTCAAACTTAGATCTTCAACAAATATATGATTTCATCAACAAAATTCCAAACATAAATATTCGTGGAGTTGAACGCAATGACGTATTTAAGCCAACGTTATTAAAACTGCCTTGCAAAATAGCGATAAACCTATCATACACGGTCTTCCTACTCGCTCTGAGAAACTCCTTCTAGTATTCAAAACAATAAAAAAAATCATAATTACACATTCCGAAATGTATTGTAGTGTCGTTGAAACATTGATTTTTCTTAAAACAAATTATAAAAAATGAACATTTTGAATATTGTAGCTGATTTGTATCCCATATTTTCCTTTGTTACATTTTGATTGAATGTTTTTATCTTTATCCAATTACAAAATGCCTTTTTTTAAATTTCTATTTCAAACAGTTTTTCCCAAACAGCGTATGACCACAAGATTTTTACAATTTGCATTATTACTACAGCCATTCATTTAAAAATGTTATAGCAATATCAATAAGAAATATTAATTTCTGAAAATAGCTTACGAGGCGAAAAAGTTGATATACACATAAAATTTGATTTTAAACAGGAAACTGGGTTTAATTACAACAAAATAATACATAGAAGTCGTTTATTTGACTATCAACTACGATAAAGTTAACTCTTAATATTACTATAAAAAACAGTTCAAGCAATTCGAAATCACGGTCACTGGAATCATGCATTACAATTTGTGTAGTCTCATTCAAATATATCCATAAAAACAACTCAAATACCTTAAGATTTGAAACTTAGCTGATCGATATTAAGCAATGCATGTTTATTATAGTGTTTTCCCCTTTGAATGTTATATATTGTAGAAATTGTTTTTGTATTTTTTATGAACACTTAAATCACCCAAGTACAACATAAACTACACGTAAAGCAAAAACAGGAGGTATTTCTTTTTTTTTTTCTACTTAAAAAACGCATCGGAAGGGACCGTTTTTTCATACCAAAAAAAGATAAATAACTATGTTTTTTTAATATATATATAAATAAACATTTGAATGGTTCATATGTTTTAAAGCTGTTTTAAGCATTTTTTTTTTTTCATTTTTTTTCTAAATACAATTTCCTTCATAAAGGACACTTCGTCAATTACCTGTTACGCGACCTAACACAAATCAGACTATAGGCGAGAATCTGGACATTTTTATCTAAAAAAGTAAAACAACCCAAAAACTCCAAGGAAAATTCAAAACGGAAAGTTCCTTGTCTAAGGGAAGATGTACATTCATGACAACGAAAAGCTATATTCATTTCAAAATATTGGTTGTGTAAAATTATTAATGACATATATGTTCAGTTGCTGTCATAGTTAAATCATTTCCTAAATTACCTTTTCAATTCCTTGTAAATAACAAGTTAATGCTTGATCTAAAGGGCAATTTAATAATCAAGCTAGCAATTACTCTTATATTACATATATAAATATACAGTGACAAATATGAAATTCATTTAATCGTCGTATTTCTATATAGATGTAAATACTTAATCACTTCTGATACAGTAACAACTCAGACAAACTTCATTTTATTGAGATAGATCATGGTAAAAAAATAATAGTGTTTAGTCCAATTGTGGTAATGTTCTTTCTGCGAGGCTGGATATGTATACATCCTGACCTTATGTTATTACCTTGTGTTATTGCGCTATGTTCTTTTTTATTATTCGTGTCTTTCATTTTTGCTTATATGCTTTGTCTACATAGCTATAGAGTGTCTACATGAATATATTTTTTTTAATTTGATGACATAGATGTTTATTTTTATAGTGATTAAGATTATAACACAATGTTGACTGCTGTATTCCAATTTTTGACATTTTTACCTATTATGCTTTAAATTGAGGATGGAAACGGTTTGTTTTCTTCAGAAATTGTTGTCAATACAATGGAATTGTATGCGACTATGTCCTACAAGTGAGAGGTTAAGTTAGCTATAAAACCAGGTTTAATTCATCATTTTTACACAAGGAAATGCCTGTACCAAGTCAGGAATATTACATTTGTTTTCAGTTCGTTTGATGTGTTTTTTTGCTTTTGATTATGCCAGTTGTTCAAAGACTTTCCGGTTTGAATTTTCATTAGAGTTAGGTATTTTATATAAAGCAACTACAGTCAAGTATAAAGAATAAATTCTGGAAAGATGTACTGGGTGTTTTGCTAATGGTAATTGAAGAAGAAATAAATTTACAAGAACATTTTGAATAAAAATATTTTCTTTCCAGCCCAATTTGGATAAATATTCTGTATCAAATTGACAATAAACCAGTGTTTATTCAAAGACCGGCATAGAAAAAGTACTCTACATAGAAATGATGATGTTGAGAAGAAAGGTACTTTTCTTACTTTTAATCAGTCTCCTAGGTGTTTTCAGATTAATACAGACATTATGAAATATAACAGCATAGTTTCTACGCTAACTTAGATTTCCAAACGTATAAAAAGGGAGATTATAAATTAGTATCTCCTTTTATTCTAAAAACAAGAAGGATCTGAAGATATATATTTTGAGCTTAAAAAACATACGGAGGCAACATTAGCTTTTCAAAATGAGAAATGGAAAAAGATTTTTCAAGTACCATTTGTGATAAAAATTACAAAAAAACACTAAGCTGCAACAGATTCAGTATAAATTAAATCATAGAATTTTGGCAACAAATACGTTGTTAAACAAAATAGGGTTAGTTTAAAACCCATATTGTAATTTGTGTGAGACTAATATGGAATCAATTGAACATATACTTTTGGAATGTTGACAATCTGTTTAGCAAACTGAAACTGTTTTCTCTCTAGAATGGTATTAGAATACCTTTTACACAAGAGATTGTTTTCTTTCAAATTTTTCACAAATGTACAAAGGTGACCCTCCAAAACAATATCTTTCTCGGTATTTATCAATATATATTTAATACAAGATATTTTAAAGAAGAATTAAGTTTAACCATGTTTACAGCATTGATTAACAAATAAGGCATAATTATTATTTAGAAAAGAATATAGCGTTTTAAAAAAAAAATGTTTTTGACAAGTTTAACCTAGCTTGGCAAATTTACAAGAAAGCTTTAAAGGATAATTTGATTAACTAGCAGTGAAAAAAATTAACAAACCAAAATGTGTTCTTGTTTTTTGTTTATGGTTTTGTTTTAGACCTTTTATTCTTTAATTGTTTAATTTACTTGATTTATTTTTCTAATTTATCTTTTATTCTTTTTATTTTTTTAATTATTTAATCTTCTTTTTACTCCTTTTAATAGGTTACCTTTTATAAAAAAAAACGCAAAGTGTTAAGTTCAAGCCCAAATACAGATGGGTGCGGTCCTAACCTTGACAAAAGTTAACTTGGAGCAGACTTGTTGACTGCTTTCTAAGTTAACTTGAGAATTTTAAGCAGACAAGCAAGTTAACTTCGTCGTTGGTGGACCAGACCTACGGTCTGCTTTTTAGGACTGCTGTAGACCTATCGACAGGGCTGCTCCAGACCAGACCTGTGGACAAGTCTGCTTTTGACCAGTCCTGAAGACAGGTCTGCCCCAGACCAGACCTGTGGACAGGTCTGCTCCTGACCAGACCTGTCATGCCAAGAAATCCCAGCCAAAATTCCGGTCGACCCCTACGGCACTCATTAGTAGATAATGATCGAAACAGATTAGTTAATGACCTGTATCGCAACGACCAGGCGAAGTTTCCATAGCAACTTCCTGTCTTCTCATTAAGTTTTGTGATAACAAGATTGACCTACTCTAAAGTGGTATTGCTATTGTTTATCTGTGTTGTAGTGTCGTATAAATGTAAGATATATAATTTCAAAGATGGCAAGAAATAGAAACGCTCCGGCACTTTATGGAGAATGGGAGTTTTCAGGAAAACTTCCCTTGAAGAGAGAAAAAGTGAAAGAGGTAATATTTTTAATGTATTATATATATAATTAAAAATATTAAGAATACGCCTAATATAATCACGAAAAGGTTAATTTATAATATCGGAAGTCCATTACTAAGGTACTTAAAGGACATGTCACGATACAAGATACACACATGCTAAAGAAAAATATTCCGTTTCGGTCAATCCTTGGATTATTAACTTTTTATTGTTTGTGTTCATGGACATAAGATTCAAACGGTTTTATCGCGATTTGATTAAATGAATAAATATACACACCACAGAGGCACTCCGTTTTATTCTGTTTTATAAGTAAATCCTTTTATTTTAAATTATTAATTTGTATTCAGTTTAACCTAAGTTCAACTTATATTGCTTGGACAAGAATGAAAAATAAAGCCAGGATTTGTATAGTCAGACACTATACAAATCCTTGAATAAAGCAAGTGAAAATATGCCGAAATGTTAAATCGATATTAGCTAAGAATACAAAAAAAGGTCGTGTACAAGACCAAAAAAATAAGGCTATCAATGATCCGTGCATAAATCATGTAGGTCTTTGTTTTTTGAACAGTAAATAAAAATAAATCTGTTCTCAATCCTCAATCTTAAGGCCTGATAGCACACATTGTCTTAAATGTGCAGATTTAATCCTTCGTGTGTAATGTGCAACGTATTTTTGCCAGCTAGTCTCGAGTATGCGCTGGTTAAGATTGGGATATCGTGTATACCTCTCTTCAAGCATTCGAAATTATTTATCAATCGTTATGCTGATTCTGATATATATTGGACACAATCTGATTGAAAAGGGAATGTTAAGCAGACTCAAAAAGAGAAGTTGTTTCGGGGGCTAACCCCTCCCCCTTTTTTTGTCGGTGTCATATTTATAGCAAAACCTTTTCACGTGTACGTTCTCTTACCAATCCGATCTCACAATGGTTGCTGAAAAACAAGACAAAGAACAAAAAAGAAATTGGAAATAAACACAAAAAATAACCCCAAGAGAAAAAAAAAGGGGGAGGGGTTCTCAAAGTCACTGTGTCAAGAAAGCCTGGAACCGGCAATTTTAACTTGCTTACCTTAACGAAATCGGCATTTTATCAATAAATCTGTGGTTTTCTTTAAAGGAATTGAGTTGAATTATTTAAAAAAAAAAAAAGAAAGAAGGAAATTGCCCATGATGGTTCAGTCACACAATACTGTAAATAAAGAAATTATTAAGAGGTTTTTATTAATGCAAATAATGCGACTGAATGTGTATCTCAATAATAAGAACTCGCATTCTGATATCTGAAACATACAACTGTATGCAGATTTTCCTGAAATGACAATAATTAGTCTCCCATTTTAGTCCATACTACATTTTTGTACTACAAAATTTGTAATAACAAATGCACGCAATAATTTCTGAACGTACAGTATTAAATATCTTTTCTCTAAACAATATTGCCTCCAGTAAGTATCCAGAAATTTTTGAAAGCTGAGCTTTTTCTATCATCGAAAAATGATTTTGAATATACGTACCAACAACCACCTCAATAAAATACATTATTAGTCATTTTAATTTTAATCTTCTACTTTTTTTTTTTATTAAAATACAAATTACACACATAATACTAAATAGTGTCAAAGGCAAATACATCATAACAATATCAATGACATTCAAATACAAATATATAAAATAGAAAATTGATCCCATATCACAACAAATGAACTCAAGTGCCCCTTGTCCACAGTTACATAGACTTTTTCATAAGGGAGCCTAAATACTCTATGGTAAAACATCAGTAATACATAAAAAAGAATTCAATTTATATAAATTCATTGCGTTGTTCTTTAAATTTATATGTAAAACTAAACACCCCTTGCTTCTTTCATACACTTTACTTTTATGTGGTTTTTTTTCCCAGAAAGTTTGGAAGATTGAAGATGTACTTCAAAGTAGAGGGGCTGGTGAAGAGGAGGAGGTATTGGTAAAATGGTCTGACTGGGATGGCCCGAATACTTGGGTGAGGTTACAGTTTAATCCAGAACTGCATTCATACCTCCACCTCAACAGGGCCAACCCAAACAGTTGTACTATGGTAAAGGTAGCCCTCAAAAAAAGTACACCTGCAAAATTTTCTGTGAACTCAGATTGCATGGCTCTTCGCCAAGTAATCTTTGACAGTTTGGCAGACGTCAGGTATACCCCGGATGGCAGTATGGGTCGCCAAAATAGAATAACTGTCAAATTACCATTTCGGGAAGAGGAGTTTGATGCCAATTTCAGGGTTCTAGGCCTCAAAAAGATTTCAGCCAAGGAAAAGGGCAATGTTGATTGCCATATTACTGGTCAGGATCTTACTCGTGCCCTAGGCCCTGGTTGGGACTCAAGATGCTACCACACATCAACTCAGACCTATGTATCCTTCAAAGAATTGATCCATCTCTCTTGGGGATATAAACAAAGGACTAATTTTAGCCACTCAGCTTGTCAACGGTAGTTACAACTGTCTATTGCGTTTAATCATCTGCATCAAAATAACAATATGTATATATTAAAAAATACACCTACCAAATATTCATATACAAAACACATGAAATTTAATATAACGTAAAGAGTAAATTAAAGTAGAAATACCTGCAGCAAGTTCAACAATCCTAACACTTTTAAGTATCGAACTATAGCCTTATACATTACATGAAAACATACACAGAGTATAACTATATTTTAAATCGTACATTTGTTTAAGGTGATACTGAATGAAATATATAAATTCATACAAATAATACAGATAAATTCAGAAATTTGTATTATTCATTTTATTAAAAATTATTTTGATGAAATACTGTTTAATGTATTTAATTGTTTGTTGTGAAACTTATGAATATAATCAGATTTAAAGTTAGTTTATATTTTTGACTTTAAATTTTGAATAGATGTCACTTTGATGGTGAGAACGAAACAACACGACCAGATATGTGCTCTCCCATTGAAGAAGTTGTAGTTGGACCACCATGGCTGCAGTTAACATTCACCCGGGGTAGAAAGAATATGGTTACTGGTGACATATCTAAAAGAAGGTACTATTGATTTTCTTGATAAGTGTATTTTCTGACTTTTCTTTTTACTCCTTCTAGGCTTGCCCACAACAGTCTATTTTCTCTCTGTAGTATCTGCAAATAAAAATCCTTACTTATCATATTCAATTGGCTTAACTAATGTATCAAGGGAAGCAACTCTTAATTTATTTAATAACCTTGTTTGGTTCATTCAATCTTTAGTGAAACAAATATATATATATAAGTTTTAAGGCACAAAAATCATTGTTTTTTTTCAGGAAGAAAAACAAGTAAACTTAAGGTCACATATTGAAGATATCGACGATTGGTAAGATAGTTTTTTATATTTTTATACCTGTTGTGAAATTTTCTTTTTGTGTTTCCCACCATATCTATTGGTGCTATCAAAATATGCCATTCTTTGGTCATAATTTTCCTTTCTAACTGAGCAACGCCAATATCGTGCAGGTATCTGTACTTTTCCAAGAAATATGGCACGTGATACACCATAGCTGTAAAACACATATATCATTAAAAGTATTAAATAGAAAAACATTCTTCACAAAACATGAGTCAAAATTGTCAATGTAACAGTAAAATATATTAGCATACATGGCTAAACATGTGACAATTTCAGTACAAAATGTTAAGCGATACATAAATGCATGACGTTTTTTAACATTATATGCACTCAGTTATATATTGCAACATAATTAACAGATACCATTTGTTCTTTATTTATGTGTATTAAGTTAATTTTAAAATTACCATGAAGGTATGGTGTAACATCTTCATCAAATGTATATCTCCGAAAGTTTTTTGCCCACTCTCTCGCTTCTTGCATGAATAATTCTGGATTTTTGTATTCTTCAGAACCTGGAAAAGCTCGCAGAGATTCCATCAGAGAGTGAAAGTTACCCCAGAGTGTCTGGAGGGCATCAACATCAAGACTAATCTCATCATCATCATCGTCATCTTCATAATCGAATGAAACCTGCAGGCGGCTAGCATTGGCCTTCTTTCTGAACTGAATAAAAGACAGATTTTTGTTATTAACTGTTTTACTGTAAAATGAATCATTTCTTGTATTTACATAATTTGTGTTCAATTGTTCCAGTTAAAAGACAACATTCTAATTTTAGTAAAAGGTAAAAGATGCATATAGTTGTCAGAATTTTTTTTAACCAAAGTAGAATATTACCTTACAATTTCCAACAGCTTCTTTCAATCTTGCAACAAGTAACACTTTTTTGCCTTTGTTGTTAAGACCTCTTTGGACAAGCTCGTTCCTCAACTGATTTACTGACAAACTTTCAACACTGACCAAGTGTTTGTCCTTTGTATTGTCCAAGACATTGTGAAGCTGCGAATACTTTATGATTTTTCTCAGCTCATCACCTGTAATATTCAACAAAATATTAAACTACTGGTATCTTACACATTGACATATCAAAAAATCTAGAAAACTGAAAGCTGGCTCAAAAGTTCATCTAACAAAATTTTACTTGTATTTATGTGCTAATTTTGAATACATATATACAAACTAGAACAAAAATATAGAGAAATGGTCTTTCTAACCTTATAAATCAAACATACCTGATGGCTGCGACCATTTCTTTATACTGGTAGTTGATTTGTCGTCTCCACGCTCCTCCCAAAAATGAAAAGAAGCCCCAATCCTTTTCATTTCTGCCTCCAATTTGTCTTCATTTTTCTGGTCAATTGCCCATGTTACAACCTGATTTAAACAATTATAAATCAAACATAGAGATAACAATATGGTATCATATTTTGAACTTCCTATCTATCATAGTGGTTCGTTAATTGACAAGAATGAACTTCAGTCAGTTTATGATATAGTAAAAAAAAAACAATTATGGCATGCATTGATATGCATTTTCAAACAAAACAATTCAATTAGACAATCATACATATATAACTTATACACTTTGAGAAGCAAACTAACCTGATTAAGCAACTTCAATGACAATCTGATACGCAAGTGAAGATCATCAGGTGCCATGCTAGTGAAATCGATAAAAGAACACATGTCTTGTCTTATATACCCAGTACTACAGTTAGCTACAGATTCATTCTGTTCTGTTTGTGTGCGTTGAATTGGCCATTCGTTGACTAATAAAGAGAAATTTAAGTTTCCAATTGCAGATGTTTACATATTATCATCATATTATTGAAAACTTAACATTTAGAACAAATGATTAAATATAAAATTGCTTTAATCATGGCATTTAAAGTTTAATCTTTTAACATTTAATTAGAAACTTCTTTCTAAAATTGGGATGTCAGCTTATTTCCTTGCTGTTGACATACATTCAGGACTAAGGAAACATAATAAATCTGTAGTAAACTATTTATAACTTACTGCTGAAATTGCATATCTCTCTTTTCCTGCAATGACACCATAGGCAAAAGTAGTCACTGTTTGCAGAATTTATTCCTCTTAAAAGACAGAGGGCTTTCCAGTCACATGTTAAGATCCTGTAAAAGTATAGCATGGAAATGATTACTGCACTGATAAAAATAACTAGTTTTTACGAGGAATTTTGTTTAGGGAGTACATGTAAGTATTCTTCATGCACCAACATTTTGTAAACATATTATTTTATCTTGGAAATTTTGATGGATTTATAATTCAAAAGTGAAATTTTTACCAACTTACTTATTTGCAAAAAACAAAAAAAAAAAGAAACCAACCAACATATTTGCTTACTTATATACCATGTATATAGGGATATAAAAAAATATGTATAATCATTGTAAAAATTATTTAGTTTGCTGTATATTTAAATGAAAGTTTGACATTTCAAAGGGAGATAATTTACCATTCAACATTAATCTTCTTTCCATCTATTTCAAATCCTTCTTCCTGGAGTCTTGCCATCTCTAAAAATGTGTGATGTCCATACTTCTTCAAGGAATAATGGTTTTCTTCCCCTGTTTAAACAAAGTGTTTACTGATATTTTTTTTTAACAACTAGAAGTTATGTAATTTCATAAAATCATCATCTTTAATTACATGTTTATCAATTTTAAGGCCGCGTGAATAAGAGTCTGGTTTATAATCACTTCTGTCTGTAAGAAAAAGAAAAGTTTATTTTTTAATTTTAATAAATTTAAAGCAGTGTATTTTTACAACGTGAGTAGTACTTACCCGTGAAGAAGAATAAAGTATGTTCATCATCAGGTGACATGCTTGCATTATTAACATCATTGCGGTCATGTAATAGTTTCATCACTCCTCTTACAGAATTAAGCTTTTTCGATATTTTTGCACCATCACAGGCAAATCTGAGTTTTAGATCTAGAGGTCCAGGTGCAATCAATTCTTCTTGGTAATTTTTTTGAATTATATACTCCAAGATGTCAGTTATACATCTATAACTGCAGTCATTAGCTGCCTACAAAATTAAAGTACCTTTATAATATTGTTGAATGCATTTTGTTACCACCAATAGTTGAATATTAAAACCCAAAATACAGGCAGCACAGCTAAATGTATTCAGGATTTGCAAATCATAAGAAAAAATTCAAGATAGGCAGGCATCTTTGCTACAATATTAGAACAGAAAAGCAAATATTTTGGTTCTTGCTATAAATAACATTTTATATATCTGGAAAGGTACCTTTTAATTTCAAAATATGTTAGTTTCGTTATAAAAAAATATGATCAAACAAAGATGGGATATCCCATTTATGCCTATTTGATCATATGACACGATTTGACGTCAATAAAAAAAAAAAACTAATAAACACAAAATTCCAATGTGAATACATCAAATATGTATTAACAATGGAATCAATTTTTCATTGAACAACTTCATTTCTTTCTGCCCTAGGGAATAACAGACAAATGAAATAAAATACAATTTATTTTTCATTGAACAATACTTACACCTGGATGGATGTGAATTGGTACAACAGTGTTTAGGCGTTTTCTTTCTTCAACTAGCATATGTTTACTAGGTAATACACTCCCAATCATATGTAGTTCATGTAAGGCATCATCGGAAATGCGGAATCTGTCCTTGACCATAAGAACTTGTTGCACTGTATCTCGGTCATTAATTCTATTAGAATATTTCAACTCTGAGCTCTCACTATGATCAGATGTCGGTGTCCTTGGGTAAAAGTGTTTCTTCTTTCCATTATGAAACTCGAGCTCTACTTTGATTGATGTAATGTCACTATATAAAGATGATGCCACTTCAGAAAATTTTCTCTTTATTTCAATATTTCTGTTTGCTCTTTCACTATGCTTTAATTCAAAATATGGTTTCAAAGTTGGTGGTGTTTTTTGTACTTCTGATGCAGATACATTGTTTTTTGCTGCCAGTGGAGTGCGCCTTTTCTTTTTTTCCGCTGGAGGAGTGCATGGATTTTTTTTTGCCTTTAGCTCGTCTAGTTGTTGTTGCTGGTTTTTAATGCATGTTTGATAAAAAATGTTTTCCTGCTGAAGTTGATGATACTGATGCTGAAGGAAAGCTAGCTGTTGTCCAAAATTAGACACACTCACTCCGAACATAGTGTAGATTGCAAATGATTATACTCATGTAGTAAAGTTTAAGTAGATAACATTAACAGTTTTCACTTTCCAGAATATATAAGCCCAAAAAGGGGGAGGGTCAAGAAACTATAGATTACTATGCACTGCAGTTACATTGTTTAAGATCAATCAGAAAAATTAGAATCGTCTTTTGGAAACTATATGCGTTCAATTCTTTGTTGTGTTCTCACATGTTCATATGTTGTTTAAAGTTTTGACATTAACGTTGTTGAAATAATTTGTTTTCCCTCTATTTACTTGGTGATAAACTGGTTTCTTTTTCTACACGCTCTTGTTCTATCTGTTATTTTAATGTAAAGGTACCAGAAGAAAAGAGGTTCACAAAGGTCATACATACATTGAAATACATTTGTAGATTATGATTTTCTTTATTAGAATCTAAAACACGAAATCAGTAATGAAATAGCAATTAAAACTATTTTAAACTGTGAAAAAAAATCCTTCCGTAAACAATCTAGACATGTTTTGCAATATTGTTTTAATCTCCTGACGGTACTTTATTAAAGATATAGACTCGAAGCAAAATTGATATTTTATATCTGTATAGATTTTCTTCTGAATTTGAATAAAAACATTTAAAAATAATAAAAATCAAATTTTTAATTCATTTGTACATGAATTTTGAATAAGAATGATATTTATTTAAAGAGAGATTATGCTAGTCGCTTAGTAACAATTTTGTAAACTATGGCGTAAATATAAGAACTTCTAGTTATATATATTTTTAAAACATTTATTCGGTAACTCTTCGTTTAAGAATATCACTTTTTCATTTAACAAAGAAAACAGAAATACAACATCCTACACAATTATTTATTACCGAGAGGCTACTTGGCTGATTTGAGATAAACCTTTCAGATTTATAAACTGGCATTTCTGCAGCTGTGTGAATTGCTTCAATCTCCACATAGCCACTAGGTCAACTGTTATCATATATTAATAGGTGATAGTAATCATCCATGTAATTGGCTCAGCAGGGTGTTTGCAAAATTTCACCGGAGGCAATTTCTTGGCATGGACAGGTCTGCTCCTGACCAGACCTGTGGACAGGTCTGCTCCTGACCAGACCTGTGGACAAGTCTGCTACTGACCAGACCTGATGACAGGTCTGCTTTTGACAGATTATCGTGTTTAAGAGTTTTCATACCAGACTTGACTTAAAATATGTAAACAACATTCGCATTGTCTTTCCCCGGATAGCATATTTCTTTACTCGCTAGACTATATAGCTACTAGATTATACATATCAACAAAATTCTTTTTGTTATTTGATTTATTCTTATATACATAAAACAATGGCTATACAAACACATAGAGCTATCAAAAAGGAAATGAAAGGTTTTTTATTAGAAGGCGGATAGAAAGGTTACCCAACGCATCGGAACGATATTCTTATATCATGGGATATCAACATCATTGTCGACGTTGCTTCGTTCCCGTTTTTACCTGTCTCTTCCTAAATTTTACTTTATGCATTTATACATGCATGGATATTTCATTGTTATTCAACTTATTTGCATTGGATTTACCATTCTATTTTCCGCAGAATATTCTAACGAAATTGTACAGTGTCCGGATACGTACGGTGTGGTAAAACTATCAACAATCTCGTCAAATTCGTCAGATTTGTCGAGAGATTTGTCTTGCCGATTAATTGATATATGGGACGGCCCAAAATTATACTCAGTGTGAACTTGAATGAAATAGTTGCCACTTGACGTTTAACTACAAACAAAATCAATCATCCGACATAATAGATTAACAGTATACTATTCCCAGAAGAGAACTTCGTATACTTTTTATTAAAAGGTACAAATAACTTCAGACATGTCAGTGTTGGTACTTGGATGATGCGACCTAATAGTTTTGTTTTACACACCATCCTGAACTACTATCTCTAGTCACTGTTCAATATTATGAATACAGAGATGAACTGCTGACACTTTCAATTTATGAGGAAATTTTTTCATTAATGTTTTCCAATATTAATTATTATTGCTTACATTTGCGGTCCTACTAAAATGTGCACAGGAGCGCCAGGAGAACACATAAAGGCGCCAGGTACAATCCATCACAACATTTAAAACAACTTATTTATAATGCAGCCTTATAGATTTACAAATTAAAGTGCACATATGGTCAGTTTTGGTTAAAGCGTTCAAATAATTTTGTTGTACAAGTCAGCATGAGGTATCAAAACTACTGAAATTTTGTTACGTATCAATATTTTGAATAAAAGGAGGACATGC
The DNA here is from genome assembly GCA_017311375.1 of Mytilus coruscus. NCBI lineage: Eukaryota > Metazoa > Mollusca > Bivalvia > Mytilida > Mytilidae > Mytilus > Mytilus coruscus. The sequence continues at coordinate 65,749,538 of CM029603.1, forward strand.
TGGCACCCTAAATTAATGCGAACAAAATTTGTTGTTATTGTATTGCAATATTGCTGTCCATTGTATTATACATTGAATCCTGGCGTAAAAAATATGGCTGATAAACTATGCAGGAATATAGATTTACAAATTAAAGCGACATATGGTCAGTTTTGGTCGATGCGGTCAAATAATTTTGTTGCACAAGTCAGCATGAGGTATCAAAACTACTCATGCTACTGAAATTTTGTTACATATCAATATTTTGAATAAAGGAGGACATTCTGGCACCCTAAATTTATGTGAACAAAGTTTGTTGCTATTGTATAGCAATATTGCTGTCATTGTATTATACATTTAATCCTGATATAAAAATATGGCTGATTTACTATGCGGTATATAGATTTACAAATTAAAGTGCACATATGGTCAGTTTTGGTTAAAGCGGTCAAATAATTTTGTTGTACAAATCAGCATAAGGTATCAAAACTACTGAAATTTTGTTATGTATCAATATTTTGGATAAAGGAGAACATGCTGACACCCAATATTCATGCAAACAAAAATTTGTTGTTACTGTATTGCAATATTGCTGTCCATTGTATTATACATTGAATCCTGACATAAAAATATGGCTGATTTACTTTGTGGGTATACATGGTATATAGATTTACAAATTAAAGTGCACATATGGTCAGTTTTGTCGATGCGGTCAAATAATTTTGTTGTACAATCAGCATTAGGTATGAAAACTACTGAAATTTTGTTACGTATCAATATTTTGAATAAAAGGAGGACATGCTGGCACCTAAATTTATTCGAACAAAAATGTGTTGTTATATTGCAATATTGCTGTCATTTGTATTATACATTTAATACTGACATAAAAATATGGCTGATTTACTATGCGAGTATATAGATTTACAAATTAAAGTGCACATATGGTCAGTTTTGGTTGATGCGGTCAAATAATTTTGTTGTACAAGTCAGCATGAGGTATCAAAACTACTCATGCTACTGAAATTTTGTTACGTATCAATATTTTGAATAAAAGGAGGACATTCTGGCACCCTAAATTTATGCGAACAAAGTTTGTTGCTATTGTATAGCAATATTGCTGTCATTTGTATTATACATTTAATCCTGACATAAAAATATGGCTGATTTACAAATTAAAGTGCACATATGGTCAGTTTTGGTTGAAGCGGTCAAATAATTTTGTTGTACAAGTCAGCATGAGGTATCAAAACTACTGAAATTTTGTTAGGTATCAATATTTTGAATAAAAGGAGGACATTCTGGCACCCTTAATTTTTGAACAAAATTTGTTGTTATTGTATTGCAATATTGCTGTCCATTTATTATACATTGAATCCTGACATAAAAATGTGGCTGATTTACTATGCGGGTATATAGATTTACAAATTAAAGTGCACATATGGTCAGTTTTGGTTGAAGCGGTCAAATAATTTTGTTGTACAAGTCAGCATGAGGTATCAAAACTACTGAAATTTTGTTACGTATCAATATTTTGAATAAAAGGAGGAAATACTGGCACCCTAAATTTATGCTAACAAAATGTGTTGTTATTGTATTGCAATATTGCTGTCATTTGTATTATACATTTAATCCTGACGTAAAAATATGGCTGATTTACTATGCGGGTATATAGATTTACAAATTAAAGTGCACATATGGTCAGTTTTGGTCAATGCGGTCAAATAATTTTGTTGTACAAGTCACCATGAGGTATCAAAACTACTAAAATTTTGTTATGTATCAATATTTTGAATAAAAGGAGGACATGCTGGCACCTTAAATCTATGCGAAGAAAAGTTTGTTGCTATTGTATAGCAATATTGCTGTCATTTGTATTATACATTGAATCCTGACATAAAAATATAGCTGATTTACTATGCGGGTATATAGATTTACAAATTAAAGTGCACATATGGTCAGTTTTGGTTGAAGCAGTCAAATAATTTTGTTGTACAAGTCAACAAGAGGTATCAAAACTACTGAAATTTTGTTACGTATCAATATTTTGGATAAAAGGAGGACATGCTGACACCCAATATTTATGCGAACAAAAATATGTTGTTATTGTATTGCAATATTGCTGTCCATTGTATTATACATTGAATCCTGACATAAAAAATATGGCTGATTTACTATGTGGGTATACATGGTATATAGATTTACAAATTAAAGTGCACATATGGTCAGTTTTTGTCGATGCGGTCAAATAATTTTGTTGTACAAGTCAGCATGAGGTATCAAAACTACTGAAATTTTGTTACGTATCAATATTTTGAATAAAAGGAGGAAATGCTGGCACCTAAATTTATTCGAACAAAAATGTGTTGTTATAGTATTGCAATATTGCTGTCATTTGTATTATACATTTAATCCTGACATAAAAATATGGTTGATTTACTATGCGGGTATATAGATTTACAAATTAAAGTGCACATATGGTCAGTTTTGGTTGAAGCGGTCAAATAATTTTGTTGTACAAGTCAACATGAGGTATGAAAACTACTGAAATTTTGTTAGGTATCAATATTTTGAATAAAAGGAGGACATTCTGGCACCTTAAATTTTGGGAACAAAATTTGTTGTTATTGTATTGCAATATTGCTGTCCATTTTATTATACATTGAATCCTGACATAAAAATGTGGCTGATTTACTATGCTGGTATATAGATTTACAAATTAAAGTGCACATATGGTCAGTTTTGTCGATGCGGTCAAATAATTTTGTTGCACAAGTCAGCATTAGGTATCAAAACTACTGAAATTTTGTTACGTATCAATATTTTGAATAAAGGTGGACATGCTGGCACCCTAAATTTATTCGAACAAAAATTTGTTGTTATTGTATTGCAATATTGCTGTCATTTGTATTATACATTGAATCCTGACATAAAAATGTGGCTGATTTACTATGCTGGTACATAGATTTACAAATTAAAGTGCACATATGGTCAGTTTTGGTTGAAGCAGTCAAATAATTTTGTTGTACAAGTCAGCATGAGGTATCAAAACTACTGAAATTTTGTTACGTATCAATATTTTGAATAAAAGGAGGAGATGCTGGGACTCCTAATTTGTGCAGGCAAAATTTTTAGTGTTTAAATGATGCTTTCATTTTGTATAATAAATTCTATCCTGAAATTAAAATATTGCGGATTGTGGCTACATAGATCAAGGACGTATAACTAACAAGGACGTATAACTGACATCTAATATACGTCCTTTCATAGATATACATAATAAATTGCAAATATAATGGTTGAATATGATAGGTATTGGAATATATATTCAGTGCTCGTTATCATTGTAACCAAGATCGTTTTTAATTTATAGATTGGCAGATCACAGCTAAATTTGTGTAACAAGCAACGTTTTGTGCGTACTTTATTTTCAAATATTTGTATTTAATCCTGTTTATATAACGGACGTATTAATTTTACTTTATTTTCGATGTTTATACTACGAAACAAAGATATTAAAAATATTTTTAAAAATCGATGTAGAGCGGTCCTGGTTACAAGTTAACTTAGTGTTGAGCAGACCAGTCAAAAGTTAACTTGGGAACAGGTCTGGTTTCGATCGGATTTGTCAAAGCAAAAGTTAACTTATGTTAACTTTGTGGCAGGACTGGTTTCGAAGTTAACTTATGTTAACTTTTGGGCAGGACTGGTTTCGAAGTTAACTTCTGTTCACTTATGACAGGACTGGTTCGAGTTAACTTATATGAATAGCGGACCTGTTTCCAAGTTAACATTTTGGCAGACATAAAACAGTCCTAGGACCAAGTCCGCTTTTCAAGTTGACTAGATTTTGGTCCTAGGACTGGTCAGAGCAGTCCTAAATCCGGTCACAGGTTAACTTTGACCAGTCCAAATGACTGGTTATCAAGTTAACTTTCTGTACAGGTTAGGACTGCACCCATCTGTAGTATTCATTGTCTGATGATTTGTATTATATTCTATTTTATATATGTATGAAAATGCTATTTCGATGTCTCTACTGTTGTATATATATATATATATATATGTTGGATAAAATTTTTAAAAAAGAAGAAAAAAAAACATTGTTTTATTACATATCCAAAATTATTCTGTTTTTTCATTGTTTGTCTGTGTTCTTTTAGATATAAGACTATTATAATGGGAGACAAAAAGACAGATTGTGATCCTTCATCTGAATGGAAACCTGAATTAAAATATGACTTTGGTGAGCAAATCTTGTCATAATCCTTTATAAATTAATATTGGTCACTCTCTTCCTTGGTTGTAAAATTGTCAAAAGGAAACCTATCACCGAATTTGAACTTTTCATAATCAACACGACGATTGATAGTAGTGCAACAGGACAAGCTTACCCTTCTGGATCACATGAGATTAACCTAAAGTTTTTGTCAGATTAGTGTTGCACAGTTCCTTGTGGTATCAATAGCGCATTCTTGACTTGATTTTTTTGTCGTCGATTTTGTTTTTTGATCAATGTCAATGTCGATTTTTCTTTTGAGGTTTTTCTTGTTCCTTTAAACCTTTTGTTCCTTTAACAAATTATTCAATGCATATGAAATATATTTGATCCTTATTATCTGATGTTTTTATCCGATAATGACATATTGAAAGCTGAGAAAACGTTAGTCAGAAATTTCGACTACTGTTTTAGACGTGTACAGTTCGACAATAGCAGGTCCTCATTGATCCATTTTCCCCAATAGAGTTCACTGGGGAAGAGAAATATAGTCATCTGGTCAACTCACTTTCCGAAGTAAAACCAATGGTAAAGTAGGATTTTGGCTGGGCTGTTAGTTTAAATACCAAGTCAAGTGCTGTCAAAATATTTGCACCTATCCAATGACTATCGAAATTCCTACCCTAATCCCTCTCAATTTACAGAGCCTACATATCGGATATATTGTTTTTGGCAACAGATATTACTGTGACACTTTTCTTTAGAATTTTTAAACAGAATGACTTTATTTTTTGGTCAGCAGCTTGATAGATATGCACTAAAATGCAAAGGCACTTGTCAAATTTTTCAGACACCAACCTGCGTTTTTACACCACTTTAAAGGGATGGAGCCAGGAACCCCAATAAACGACCCTGTAACGCTTTTTTGTAACTTTTATCATTAAAGTAAATCTATTGGGTTTGTATTGCTAAATGAATGATATTGGAAAGTTAAATACGATGAAATTGTATATCTGCTTCATATTTATAAAGATAATAGCTTAAAAAAGGGAAACGATTTCATTTAAGTCCATTTTCCTAGAAATGTTCAACTTTCTCTACCTTTTTTCATGACATTTTTGTTGACAAATAAAGAATATGGTATATAAAGAACATTTCAGCAAAAATATGTGTCGGAGAAGGGTGGCGCCACTGTCAGAAAACTTTCATAAATTTTGCAGAATTCTGCAAAAATGAGGATGTCACGAAAACCACGTACATTGTGGCGTCACAGTACGTCACTAATGACGCAATTGATGATTTTTTTTTTTTTCTGCAAAACTATTTTCTTAAGTAAGCTTGAAAAGAATGACTTTATGTTTGATCTGCAGCTTCACAGTTATAAGTTGTAACGTGTGAGCACTATCACATTCCAATCTGTCGGAAATCAACTTCCTGTTTGCAGATACTTTACATTTTTTAATATGTTGAATCTGTTTAATATTATTGACACACTGTTCTCAAGTACTACTAAATAAAAGGACTTAAAATTTGGTAAGTAGCTCAACGGTAACGTAAAAAAATCAAGAAACATTTAACAATAGACAAACAATATTTACAAATACCGAATTATCATTACAACTTGAAATACTAAATAAAGGTCATAAAAATTACAGAACCATTTCAAAATCTGTTGCAGATCCAGTTACTAGTGACGATGACATTGAAACCGTTGACTTGGGTGGAACACCAAAACAATATTTAAAGATAGGAGATGCATTACAGAATTTGGAAATGGCTAGGATGATTCCAGATTACAGAAAACACATACCGAGTATCAGAAATATGGAAATGGATGATGATGATATCATAATATGTGCATTTGGAAAATCAGGTATATAATTACAGCATACGAAAAAGGACATTGTTTTCATCATTTTTATGTTCTTCCTTTATCAGTTAACAATTTTAAGAGACGGATTTAGATTTGGGAGCAGTTTTAATTGCTAAAATAGTTGTCATAAATGTGTTTCTCGTCTGCTTATAAGAAAAACTAAATAATTTATAATATTGGTAGGTAACCAACAAAGCAAACAATAACACGATGAAGATAAAAAGTAATCGAAGATCAAATAACATGTCATAGAAAGAAAAGGCACCGTTTGTTTACAGTTTCCAATTCTGGACAATATGGGATTTTTTTCTTTTAAAAACTAATCAAAACGTACATCGAACGTAGCGTTTTGAGGACAAAATCACTAAATGTATTAACAAATGCCGCCATAGCGATAATCAGACATGGGAAAGCATCATCAACATGTTCAGATGTAACATTAATCATATTTTAAAATAAATTAAACGAAAACACCATGTTAAGTTTGTATGAAAGATTCGTTGAAATAACAGTGTCATGTTTCGTTTTGTACCTCGGCATACCTACTCTATGATTGAATTATTGGCGATTAGTATTTTCCCACAGCCTATTTCAACAAAGATCTATAATGTATATTTTATACATTTTGTGTAGTTTTTGCCTCGAGATCACAATATATATTTTCGGTTGATATGATGAACACTGAATTTTCATTATTCAAAACCTTGTTGTTTATCACTAGATGAAATGAAGTAAGTTTATGGTTTATTCCAATTAAAGCATATACAAGTAGTTTGAGCTTTCTGCCTAATTTCTCTTTCTTCAATATATAGCCATTATAGATAAACATGATTAATACGAGATTGTTAAGAGAACTGAAGCATATGAAATAGGAACTTGGTTTTGACCTTTTATTTGGTAACCTTTTCGTTGAATGTGGTTAATTGAGTCCTGTAGAAACAATCGTCAAAAATGTCTGCATGGTGGTTCATTAAAAGAATTATTCCTCATGCAAATGTTGCGTTTTTTTTTTTTTTTTTTTTTTTTGATACAATAAAAGAATTTGTGTGGCTTACGTTTATGCCACAATTCGTTTTAACCATTTCTTGTTCCGGGATTTGTGCCATTTTTTTCTCCGAAATGACACTGTTGAAATTCGATTGAAAAAACACTTGAACAGAAAAAAATACAAAGAAATCAACAGACCCTGGAATGTTATTTGAATTTACGGTAACACACTATGAACCACATATTTTATTTGGTCAAATTTTTAATTGGAATGATATTCTTCCAAAACGCGGCAAGGTTAATAAAAAGGTGATCTTTTCCACAATATCATTAATATACCTTACAGTACAAAATAAGAAGATGTAGTATGATTGTCAATGAGACAACATACCAACAGAGACCTCATAACGTAGAATTATTCATAATATTAAGTTTCTATTATAGGTGTAAAACCACCAAATCATAGTACGTCACATCCGGTTGCATCCGAAAAAGGGTCGAAAAAATATTCCCTTGAATTTGACAGTTGTAGGAAATTAATCCTACATTTTATCGCAGTAAAAAGAAAATTGAGTCATAAACATATATCTTGGGTGTTTCAAAACACCTTTATTTTTATTTGGTGTTTCTATAGAATATTTTGGAAACTTGAGGTTACATGGTTACTAAAGCTTCTACACAGGAAAAAAGGGATGAACATTTCATTGGTTAACTTCCAGTGATGGCTATTTTCTGATATGCAATGAAATGTTGTATACTGCTGTACCCAAATTTTACATTTTACCTATTATGTCTGTTTATTTTGTTCACACATCGTTGTCAATATAATGGAATTGTACATGTTGTATGCGACTGTCATACAAGTGAGAGGTTGAGCTAGCTATAAAACCAGGTTTAATCCACATTTTCTACATTAGAAAATGCCTGTAACAAGTCAGGAATTTAACAGTTGTTATCTATTCGTTTGATGTGTTTGGGCTTTAGATTTTGCTATTGATTAGAGACTTTCCGTTTTGAACTGTTCTCGGAGTTCGGTATTTTTGTTATTTTACTTTGGCTATAGTACTGGACAGGATAAAACTATACTCATGCCAAGTATTTCTTCATTTGAAACAAGGATAAATTCTGCACAATTTTTTTTAAAAGTGAAAATTTAACAAAGACTAATAGAGGAAAATCAATGGTGGTATTACACCTTATAAAAAACAAATTTTCACGGTAACAACACTTGTCAATAAGAGTCGTATGAACATTGAACAGTACATGAATAACGTTTGAGACAAGATGAATCACTATACTGGTATATAGAGCATATTTTTGAGCCCTACTCAACAATTGTAAGTAAAATATTGTCATATATGCAAGCCTCGAAGCACACTAGTTGTCTCAAATCAAAAGTTTGCCCATCTGTTCTGGGGTACCAATTGAAAGGAGAAACGGTTAATATTATTTTTCTTTAATTTTACTTATATTCATTGTCTCTATCAACTCGTTAAAAATTATGATATGGTTAACGTTCGACGCATAGCATTTATGAAGTAGTTAACAAAAGAGCATTTCAAAAGTTATACATTTGATACGGTGAACTGTTTGTACCATAAATGTGTTAAACATTGCCTCAGTTTTGGTTCTAATGTGTTTGGGAATCTTAACTGTTGATAATATATAACACATCACCAGGTATATCGTTATTCTTAACTGGTATTTACATGTAATTGGTTGTCTTTTTAATCGGTTGATACATATAAATATCGGTAAACTACGTTTGCCATTGTTTACCAATATGAACACAGTTTTCTTTGGGTATTAAACTGCTCATTCGTCATAATGGTTTGCTCAACCTAATGGAACACATGATGTTTATTTTTCATGATCTGTATTCAATGTCTGGAAATCAGGATGCTTGATCTTTGCATATTTGTAATCTATGAGCTTGATTTTTGAAAATCGATGATATTCAATAGTTCGAAAAAACAATGTCTAGTATCTTATTTCTCCGCTTGGTAGTTTGATATTTATTTGATTTTTAATATTCAGTCGTTATCAGACCTATAGGTTAGTCCATTTTCACAAACGAGTAACCAAGGAAACATTTTCATTGATGAATGTAGCTGTACCAACTCACTGTCATTCGAAAAGTTTTGCTTATTTTCCTAAATGATTCGTACTTAAAGGAAATACAGCAAACGGAATACATCTGATTTAACTAGGGTGAAATCAAAACAACAACTTTCCGCCTTATTAGAAAACATGCCATTTAACTTCTGAATATAACTCAAATACTACGCGGCATTTAAATTAGTTTCTCATGATTGATGTAATATCTGCTTTTTATTTATAACATTATGCAAAACCTTCCAGATTGACAATTTGATTTGAACTTATGTAAAATACAACTACGTTTAACAAACCTTGCAACTGCTTATATGTAAAGTGTCCACAAACATTTTTTTTTTCATCGGTGATTGACTTTCTTAAATGGGATACATTTATATTCAACTTAAACAGGAACACACTGGTTATGGGAAATAACTTCCATGCTAAGAAACGGAAAAGCAGATTATCACGGAAAAGAGAAAACTTCAGCTATGTTTGAATTCGTTCCTGCAGAGGTGTTGAGAGCTTCGCCAAAACCTCGTATTTATAATACTCATTTTACACCTCAGGGATTACCAAAGCAGGTATTTGACAGAAGGTGCAAGATTCTGTTCCTTCAAAGGAACCCGAAAGATGTTTTAGTGTCAGCTCTGCCGTTTCTGAAGGGTCATAAATACCTACATTCTACTATTAAATGGGATGAATTTATCAGCAAGTATATGGAATTCGGTAAGTTGGTAAAATATATTATCTATTGGTTTGTGTCACACTGTTTCCTCTGATAAAAGTGGTTTTATTTATTTATTTTTTTTTTTTTTTTTGTCATTTTATCTGATTTTGGTCCAGTTTTCAAGTTATTATAAACATTGTGAAACAATATTTAAATTTTGGAATGTTAATATAAATTGCTGTTCATATGAAATACACAAAGAACAAAAGAAAATATGTTCTAAAAATATCAGTTCCATAGCTTTGTCAAGTGAAATCATTAAGAATCGAGTTTTCGATAATTTGTTAGTTTGTTAAAAGCATAGCGCTGAAAAAGCTTCAGATGGGATGCAAAGTATACGAAATATTTGTCATTGCATTTGACAAAACAGGTTCCAAACACTAAAAAGGAAATGCCGGGGCAAAGATTAAATGAAATCATTAAAACCCCAAACGTTCACACATGCAACTAAATATCAAATGATTTCATGGTCAAAGATTTCGTTTTCTTCACATAACTTTAATTTTGACCTCGGATTATTCTTTTATTTTTCAACTTAAAATGTTGAACGTATATTGTTGTTTACATGTAATCGCTGTTTGTTTGTTCTTTTACAAATTTTAGAAGTTGAATCTTCGTTATTGAACTGGTTTTACTATACAAGACAGTGGTTTGAGTTCTTGAAGGAAGGACATGACAACATTTACTGCTTAGCATATGAAGACCTGAAAGACGTATCTTATTTCAGCTTTTATTTATTATTTCTTTCTGAAGTTCTACACTGTATATGAATATACTTGGAAATGGATATCACGAATCAAAGATATCACTTGATATTAAGTCAGATTTTCTAAAAATAACTTTTAGAATTCGTTCTTCCTTTACTCTCTCCAAATATATATGTAATATAACCTATGGAAAAACAGCAATGCAACAAAACATTGGCCTTAACTGTTGTGAAGATTACCTTGATTAAACAATTTTAGCTTAACGACGATTCAGATATGATTTCATTTAACACCAATGCTTAAAAACAAAACAACTGCTGCAAGTTCAAATTAATTAAATGAACACAAAATAGACATAACACATACATTTACAGTTATAACATTGAGTTTTCTAAGAATAAGTATTAAATTGCAAGATGTCATTGTTTTGTTTGTTTGTTTGTTGTTTTTGTTTTGTTTTTGTTTTTGTTTTTTTTTTTTTTTTTTTTTTTTTGCTTTTTGTTGTTTTTAATGTTATTTAAACCTGTCAACACATTTACATTGTCAGCTGTCGATCAGATTAAACAAATATGTTGTTTTCTACAGGATCCAGTGATGGAAATAACGAAACTTGCTAAATTTCTAGAAGTTGGAGAAAACAGTGACTTGTTTAAAGATATAGCAGTAAAATGTAGTTTCCAAAACTTGAAACAAGCAGCGACTTCAAAGGTGGAAACGTTTACAATCAATAATAAAGAAGCAGCTAAGAAAATTACAAACTTCACATACAGAAAAGGTATAAATCTATATCACACTTTATGTTCATTCATGTATGTGTATCTTATCTATCGGATAATAATGTCCTGTTTCAACATTTCTCTTTTTTTTTCAATCACGAATGTTTGTTGCTTAACGTCTGGTGGCAAATATGTCATACATGTTCAGGACGAGTTTCAATCGCAAAGTACGACATAGGTTGCAAAAGAAAACCCCAAAAACATCGAAATTTAGATCTTTAAAATTGGTCCACATGAATAAGATTAGGACTGCCACCTTGCAACAGATCACATATGGAACTCAAAGAGTTGTTGCAGCTATTATTTTATGCTCAGGGAGCAAGCCATTCACCTTACACTTGATTTCGAATTTACCTTCCCGGCCCTACCTGACCTGATAGCGTATTTATACATCCAGCACATCTAATCCGAAGCTTACCACTTCATTGGTTTTATTTTAGAACAGAAAGAATAATCAAGATGACGCATTCTATATCAAAGTCAACACCTAAATGTGACATATGTGAACATATTCTTATTCCTATTACAGATAAACTGGTTCTTTGTGCATAAAAATCACTTCCTTCAAATAATAGAAAGTAGTTACCAGAATAGTCGGTTTGTGTGCTTCTCTTTCATATATTTCAGTGATGAACAATTTTACCAGTATTGAACGTGTTTGCTAGAGATAGGACAGCATTATTTGATTAACACACATGATATCTCAAACCCAACTGCATGTATCGATCATTCATATTTTTACTACTTATTCTAACAAATGTTTCTACTAGTCATGTTGTTGACTTTTTACTGTAATACCTCTTCTAGTGCAATTTGTATTATTTTTAGTAGTAAGTGTATTCTCTTTGACAGGTGAGGTTGGAGACTGGAAAAACTATTTTACCGTTGGTGTCAATGAGAAATTTGATGCTCTGTATGCCAGAAAGATGAAAGGAATTGACTTTAATTATCGCTATTCTTTATAACTTGCCACTTATGAATGCAATGATTATAACAGACATATAACCAAGAAATATTACAGAAGGAACTGATAAGATTCGTATATTTTCTCTCTTTTGTTAACCTCTAGATGTGTGTCGTTGTGTTGCAGTCTCGTTGGCGTATACGCCACATATCTTTCTTTTGTATTCAAGTTTACAAAACTATTAACATAGATAAAGAAAGGAAGAGATTTTTTAGATATAAAGCAGGAAATAATAATTTCTAAGGCGATTGCACACAAGACGTACAATGTTCAGATAGGATAAATATATCTTAAAGATATGAAAATAAAAATGTAATCACCTTTTTGTTTTTGCTTTGATTTTGATATTATTTACAAAATGCAGTGTAATATACTCTGCTGGTTGATGATTCCTCCCGTAGGTTACTAGCCCCGTAAACTAGCACTCTTCTGTTGACACAAGTTATTGATATGGAAATATTAATAAACTAACTGTTTAAAAACTTTGAATTGTTCGGATCTCTAAAGAGTTTCCTCCGAAAGGACAAGTTTACCATAGCTGTATTGGTAAAATCTTTTGGAATATTTGGTCCTCATTACTCAGCAAATTGTTACTTTTTTGTCCTTTAATTTTGTTTGATTCTAGCGTCACTGATGAGTATTTTGTAAAAGAAACGTGTGTCCGGTATAAAACAATATAAGCCTGGTATCTTTGATGAGTTTTTTTATATACATATACGCCATTGTATTGTTTCATTTATTTTTAACATTGCCTTATAAGCGGGAGGTTTGGCAAGCCATAAAACCAGGTTCAATCCACCATTTTTTCTTAAAATGTCCTGTACCAAGTTAGGAATATGGCAGTTGTTATCGGACAGTTTCTATGTATGTTGGCGTTTGCTTTTGTTGTAGTTCAGTGTTTCTGTTGTTCCTCTGTTTTCCTCTTAAAGTTGATGTGTTTCCCTCGGTTTTAGTTTGTTACCCGGATTTGTTTATGCTTAATCGAATTACGTCTATTAAACAGCGGTATACTACTGTTGCCTTTATTTACGTATACATCAGATCTCCTTTTATTTATTTTTATTTGAATTCAAGTGTATCAGCTGATAACTTCATACCAACCTTCCTGTAACGACACTTTAATTCAAATAATGATTGCTTATTAGGCCGTGACAGGTTGTCATACTCGTAAATACTATAATATGTGTATTAACTATAAGTAATCTATCTTTGTGCAACATGTATATGACAATTGGTGTCGATAGTGGAGTTTGTCATCTGCATGAAGACACCAGCTTTATTGAGTGATAAATAATTTTTTGTAGGGAAAGTGCAACAGATGTCATAATTTAGAGAAAAATAGAAAAAGAGATCGCAACATGAGTTATTCTGGTACAAAACTAAACAGAAAACCTGAGCAATTCTGATTTATGATGAATTTTTTTAATGGTCGTAAAATTGTGATTGGTATTTTCTGTCAAACTTGAATATACATGTAATAAAAATTAAGGGCATTGGTTGCAATCTGTTCTTGAGAAAATAAACCACGAAAGCAAAATGAATCAGATTAAATATATATTGATATACTGTGAGAATATTCAATTTAATGCGAAATTTCAGATGATTCTTAGTTTGATGAAAAATAAAGATGACTCATTTTGGTGTTAATTATTCCTGTAGTTCTTTTATATTAGATAGAATAATAGAATACGCTTGTACGACCCAATAAAATTACAATAAGGAGCATTTAATTTTTGAATATATATTCATTCAATTTAACTGTATAAGACAATTAAAATTGAATGATCATAGCTACAGCTTGATTATCCTGGCTTTTATTAGAATATATATATTTAGTCTTATGATGATGATGGATGGCTGTTACGTCCGGCGGTGAATTAATATGCATGTTCAGGACGAGAACATGTTAATGTAATATGAATATTAGATTTGAAAATATACATAGATGGTGTACAATAGAAGCAACAATTGTTAACCGATACCTACAACTGTCAGCTCATGAAACATTTATTTGTGGAATCAGCGTAAATAAGAAATTATTTTACACCGGAAATGACATTTAAAACCGGAAGTTTATATTTTCCTTATAAACATATGTGCATTCGGGTTGGACCGACCTTCAATTGCTTTTTATTTAATCTTGCTTATTTTTATGTCGTATCTCCTCTAAAATAATCACAACAAAGAGTGTGAGAAGCCATAAAATGGAAAAGTCAAAATTGAACGACATCAATTATCTCATAGGAAAATACAAAACACAAACACAAGTCAATTTTACATAATACATACATCTAGACACCGAATAGTACGAGTCTTATCCTATACCGGGGATAAAAATTGAAATTTCATAATACAAACACAAGTAAATTTTAAATTATACATACATCTAGAAACTGAGTTATACGAGTCTAACTCTTAACAGGGGATAAAATTGAAATTTCATATTACAGACAAAAGTCAATTTTGCATTATACATACGTCTAGCGAGTGAGTTATACGAGTCTCACTCTAAACCGGGGATAAAATTTAATTTTGAAGAGGTTCTTGGTCTTCTAGTGACATCCGGGCTTTGGTCATGTTTGAATACGATCTTATATCATAATATAAGTGATAATGCTTCATGTTATATCAGGTAGGTAATTGACTCCTGTGTCATCAAAAATTAATTTGCATGTTGGTACTAGGACAAACGGGAGACAACTGTTCTTTCATTTTAATTAATTTGTTTTTCTTGAAGGTGATGCTCTTGTTCTTATTATGTGGTGTATATTTCACAATTAGATTGTTATGCATTTTGGTAAAAGTGTCTTGGATTTAAATGAATTTAATTTTGTCAGTACTAATACAATTAAATAATATATCTCCTTAATGCAAATCTTTAACTCATTGTGCGGGTTTGGCTTTACTTTAGGTTCTTTTTGGTTTTGTCAGCTCTTCAAATATTCTAGCTTCGAAGATCACTGAAGAGACATCAATTCGCCTTTTCAGAATCTAAAGGACTATGGGTAATCTCATTGTTCGTACACCAAAATGAAAATAACGATACGTCATTGGTTGAATTTCCATTGTTTAGAATGTTTTAAACCAATCACAACGTTTTGGTGTACGCTTTTGAAACTATTACCCAGAATGCAATAGATTCTGAAATGGCGAATTGTCTAAAACTACATCTAGTGCAGTAAAATTGGTTTCGTTTATGTTATTACTAGAAAAAAGTATACCAATTTTGTTAATTAGACTTAACTCTCAATAAATCCTATGAGAAAGAGAGATATATTTTGAAACCATATTCCTTCTGCATTTTGATAAAAGTGGATTAGTTTTTGATAAAAAGTTTCAAATTGTAATATATACTTTAACCTTTTGATGAGATCAAAACATGAATTGACCGTTATGAACAAAGCTACAAAAGCATCATATTATTCAAACATTTTGTCAAAAAGCTATGATTGACCTTTCAATAATGATGATTCAATATACGAAATACTTTTCTATTTTTTTTTTTTTTTTTATATATTTATAGTTGAATATGCGCTACCTCTGAAGACTCTCTTAACATGCTTAACTGCTATATTTTTCTTTATTCCAAATAGCACACAAGCAGTGACCAGGCAGGTGAAATGTAAAAACAACAAACTGGTGTTTGCATCTTTTAATTTTCGGATGTACTGTCATTTTACTGTATCGGTACTCTTTTGTAATGTTTTTTCTTCTTGCTATGAATGTTAGATTTTAAAAACTTGGAAGACTTTCATCCAACTCAGCAATGCTTGAATTTTAAAAGTCAAATCTTCTTAATAATTCTTACTTGTAGTGATATTTTGTTTAACCAATGTCATATGAAAGCTAGATTTTTATCCACTGAATGTCCTAGTTACCTTCCAATCAGAAATGAATATGGGGATGTGATAAAACAGCTAATAAGACAAATATCCTCCAGACCAAAAGTAACTATTGACCACCTTCAACAATCATCAAAATCTATACCATAAAGTTAACTTTCAAGTACCCCAACATTACAAAGTGTTAAAACAATTTGAACGGGAAAACCCACATCCGGATTTATGCTCAAACAACAAACGATAAAAAGATATGAAAGTCAGCAAATAACAACAAGCACTGAATTATAGAATCTATCCTTAATTGGAACAGAATATTAGAGAAGGTGGCGGAGTTTGGCATGTTTTAGCGTTCATTTCCATATCAATTATGTACATATATATGGGTCACTTGAATCATATATACCACTGACAATCAATAAGTCTCAATATGTACACTGACAATAGCATCATAAGGACA
The DNA here is from genome assembly GCA_017311375.1 of Mytilus coruscus. Lineage (NCBI taxonomy): Eukaryota > Metazoa > Mollusca > Bivalvia > Mytilida > Mytilidae > Mytilus > Mytilus coruscus. The sequence goes on from CM029603.1 coordinate 65,766,166, forward strand.
AAAGAAGCAAATCATGGGGACGGTATTCAGGGAAAAAAACCTGGTTTTGTGCATTTTCTTGTCCATCTGTCACCTAGGTTCAAATGATTTGGACAGTCAAAGCAAAGTTGCTGACTCTTTTACCTTTAAAGATAATGGATACAGCAGTGACGTATTTATTTTAGACAGAATTGTGTGAACGGAATTTAGAGACATCGCTATCTCATGAAGCTAAATTGGTTACAACGTCAAACATTTACCTATGTAGAGAGCTATTTGTTCAGAATCAGCTTATCAATTATAAAATGCATACTTATGAAATTTAATAAACAACAGAAATACCGCCCAATTGCGAATACTACACCTTAATAGACTCATTCATAACAGGTATTATATGGTATGGTATTTTTTTCCCCACTGTTGACGGCCATACATTGCCTATAATTGCTTACATCCACTTCATTCGAACTTTGGTAGATAGTTGTCTCATCGGAATTCATACCACATCTCCTTTTCTATATTATATATATTATTTATAAAAAGATTAAGCCTCGAGCAAAAGATAATATTGGTTGCGTTAATGTTTAAACGGAATTGTAGTTGATTGTCGATGATACTAATATTAAACAGAGTCCAAATGAAGCGGCATCTGTATGCCATCGTACGACATTCATAAATTAGCAACCCTCATACCGTATAGTCAGCTATAGAAGGTCCCATCGAATTTACTCTTTGTATCCGCTTTATAGGTTAATATCGTTCACAGCATTCAAAAACATTCTTGACAAAATAGTTTCCGTCTTCTTCATTTTTCATACTGTTTAGGAAGTTTTTCTTGAATAATTTATTTATTATTTCTAGCCTTTTCATATACTTTCTTCTATAAGTATCCCAAACATGAACCCACCGATGGTTTTCAAACATTTGCATACATTTAATTTTAAAAGTTGTGTAACTAAGATTAGCCTTTTACATTCCTCAAGCAAACTGGTCGCGGTTTAATGGTTATCAAATTCAAAACATCATTCAAGCGTTTCAGGAGTATGAATGTTCTGCTATTGTAAGAAGTGTTATGCTTAAGCATTTGTTCTGGTAAAGTTTAATATGAATACATAAATTTATCTGTAGGATGTCGTAGTATTAAATAATTGAGCATATTAGGAGCACATGTTGCGTTGAAATTCTTTATGCTTATATTTTGATCGATACAATTTTAATTTGAATGTTTATGTGTTCCTTTGCTGTTAATGTTTACATAATATAATCCTTTGATATTGTTGGTAAATATATGCGTTAGTGTGTATGGTGTTTTTGTTTGTTTTTGTTTTTTTTGTTTTTTTTTTTTTTTTTTGGGGGATTTTCAATTCTTGAATCACTTACTTAAACGTTTGATGTTCATGCTTGCAGGATTGCTTGATGATTTTTCTATTCATAAAAGTTTATGTGTAGCACATTTTATGAGCGCATGTGTTTGTTGGAATTAGGTTTTCGTTAAAAACATCTTAAGGTTTTTGTGAATATAATATAGAATGTCTTTTGTTTTACTTTGATGTTCGTCTGTTTGTTTTTGTTTTGCACATAATTTAACTTCACTCAATATAATGGCATTTGCTTTTTCAAAGAAAGGCATTGTTATCTTTGGAAATGTATGTGTATTATAAAGAAGAATGAAACCATCAATGTGTAAACATCAGGTCTTTTACAACTGTGTGTGGTTGTCGATAATGCGCAGATTAAATTTCAACAAAAACAGTTATTTAATGCACTTAACAGTTCCTCTATGAATAAAATGAGAAAGGGACAGACGTTATTGAGGGTAAGTCAACGACAAAAATAGCCATTCAACATCTAGAAGGTAACATATAGATATACTAATAAACAGGTGTCCATAAGATATGCAAAAGATATCTAAAGATACCAAAGGAACATTCAAGGTAAAGCTCTTTATCGTCTATAATAGTTGTGAAAAAAATAATAAACAGAGACAATCAAAGATCTGTCATATGACGACCAGATTATGCTAATTTTATAAATGGTAAAAATTTAAACATATTTTCTGGTGGACCGAGGTATAAACAAACTCAGTAGTCAGTGCTTTGGTACTGGAATGATTTATAACAAAATTAATTTGAATTATTTGGTTATAAATTAAGAAACTAAATATGTTTGGTCTGATACATCCTTGGATTTCAAATGTTGAAGGTAAATTTAAAAGGCGCTTCGGACGCATGACATTTTCAGTAGGTATATTCATTTCATTTCGAAAATTGAAGTTACATTCTCAAAAACTATTTACTAAAAGGTTTCGTGTTAGCTTGCTTTTATCATTAAATGTATTACTTAGATTACCCTGCCATGAACACAACATCGTTGTTCTAATATTGTATCACGTTTTTTGTTTAACATAAACGTAAAAACTCACTTCTAATCAACTAAAGGCTACACGTTTATAACAAATTACATTGTTTGCAGGTTACTGTTATACATATTCCTTTTATTGAAATAATTATAAATTAACAGTTTACAAAACTTTGAATTTTTGAAATACTAAGGCTTTTCTACCTCAGGAATAGATTACTTTAGCTTTGTTTGGCAAAACTTTTAGGAATTTTTGGTCCTCAATGCTCTTCAACTTCGTACTTTATTTGGGCTTTTTAACTTGTTTTGATTCGAGCGTCACTGATGAGTCTTTTGTAGACGAAACCCGCGTCTGGCGCAAATACAAAATTTCAATCCTGGTATCTATGATGAGTTTATTTAATATTAACATCATTTATGCAATGAACATTTTCCTAAATATTTAATTAAATTTGAAAAAAAACTATATTACCATTAAAGCAGAAATAAATACAATCTTGAAAATGTAAACGTATGAAAAACAACGATATTATTTACATTTTTACAACATGTACACTACAGTAAAACAGTTTTTTTATGAATCGTTGAGCATAGCATAGTCTAACTTGAAATCCACTATTACTAATTCATTAACGACATAATTAGGTATCATCAGCAAAACACTTGTATCTGTTCTTTTTAACCAGGTTTAATCATTAACGTAGAAAGTATAAAAGTTAAGAGATGGCAAACTTTTATGTTGAACTCCACTTTCCATTTTCAATCTTGACTTTTGTTCACAACACCTAGTATTCACTGCCGTTTATGTTGTCATACTTTGTTTGCAGGTTTTGAATATCTTTGAATACCAATATTGCTGAGTGCTTTCTTCAAAATATACGACACGATACATGTTATTTGCACTATACCTTAGTTGTGATTGTACTGCGGATAAATTTTCGGCATAGAGGGCATTTCCGAAGTTTTGGTGAGCAGAATTTACAAGTTACTAAATGTCCGCACGGTAAAAGGTTACCCCGACTTTCTCGTCCAAACATATTTTGCACGTGTATAAATCTTTCAGTTCTTCATTCTCTTTTTGAAGTGTTCCGGGGTCATCATCAGCTTTAAGATAAGAGTATGCAGAAATAAAAATATGTTATGTTTTTATTTTAAGTCATATATGAGATTTCCAGATTTTTCAAAATTAATTGTTCATTACTTACATACCTACATCATGTGTCTGACATACTTATAATGCATTTGTGATGGGCAAGGAAACATTAACGTTATCTTTAAGTTGAGATTTGATGCCAAAAGGGAGATAATCCCATTTGAATTATGTTCTACTGTCCATACAAATGCATTATACGTATGCATAATAGGTACGATACGTAAGTATTTATAACTAATGTCGAAAATCTGGACGCCTCTATCATATTATTTGTTGCACATACATGTACTTAGTATTACTTTAGTTATTGTTATATTTTATAGAATTGAAAACTTATCCTTCAGTTTCATTCGTAGTTATAGAGATAAAAAGATGTTAATGTTTGCTTAGTATCAATAGCGTAATATATGTATTTGAACATGGGATTCCAATTTCGTTGCAGCGTAATTTCCTAGATAAAAAAAAGCAATTACAAAAATTATCCGTTAATTACATTAATCTTTATATATCTTCATTTCTGAACAAACCAATGCAGTGGAATGGTACAGAGAACACAACAAATAAAAATATATGAGACAGATGTCAGCCCGGATCACACAACCCTTTGATAGCAATTTTGATAAATTTTCAGTGTTTCGAAAGTATCAATTTTCTTTTACAGGTATCAAGAGCTCCGAATTTAAAGTTATTAATATGTGGTTTTAAGCAAAATAATGTAAAAAGTAACAACTATTTGTTATTGAACAATTCTCTTCAGTTAAAATGGTTATAGTGTGGCCTTTTTTTACATTTCTCATATCATGGCCTTTTATAGCTTGTTTTGCGGTATGACTATGCTCATTGATGACTACCGCGTCATTTTGGTCTCAATGGCAATCATACCACATCTTCTCATTTTTATATTATTTCAAATTTACCATAGATAAAAAAACTATCAATCCTTGAATTAAATGTCTGTTAAATTGTTGATAGATTTTAAACACACCTTTAGTCTTTCTCTCAATATCCATGTCTATTGGTTTTAAATCTTTAGTTGGTAATGTGATCTCTGGTTTATTTAGCAAACTATTTTGTCGTTTTCAATTACACCATTCCAGGAATTGTTAACTTTGTCAGTAGCAGTATCTGGACCGCTACTGCTTTCAGAAGGAGTAGTTTCATTTTTTTCAAGAATGGAAGTAACCAAAAGGTCCGTCGTAATCGAATGCCAATCTGAAATAATGTAAGTAAATCATGCAGTTACTTATAAGTCGTCACTCTAAAGAAAATAAGCACATTTGTTTGACTGTTATATTATTTTGATAATCTTTCGTAGAATAACATTAAAATCAATGTCGGCTAATTGATTTCCCAATTGTATATAACGTATTGATGTCAACAGGGAATTTGTTAAATAAGTGGAAAATGTTGATTTAAATATGTCAATTCAGTTTTCATGTATATTTCATCCAGGGTATATGCTTTAATTTAAATCTCCTAAATGATTTACATTAAAATCAGCTCTACTTTAAAGCAAGATAGCTCGATTACTTATATTTTAGAGTTGAAATGTGTTCGGTTTTTAAAAAAAAAAAAAAAAAAAAAACAAGTCGATATTTATTTATGTAAGATTGTTTGTTCTCGTTAGTCAATGTTTCTAAGGCAACTATTACCCTCTGCCGGGGTTTGGAACGGACTTTCAGTGTTCGAAAAAACAGAGACTGAAAGAAAGGAAAGAGTAACAGTACCAATTTTTCTGCACCAAATTCGCATTTCGACGATACATGTCTCATCATGATGATCGAGGGCAAAATATTTTAAAATCCAAAGCTTATTAACAGAATAAAGAGCTTGTAAACCAAATGACAAAAAGTATAGCCAAAAGCGGGCAAATGTTTATAAATGTGTAAGTTATGGCCTGACATTATCATGCGAGATGAATTTGTCTGTAGGCATTTAAAGAAAGAAACATATTCATCCACCAGAAATTTAAATCAGCTGTAACTTTATACGTATAAATATGCTTCTTCTGCAGGTGTTCTTCTCGAGTTAGTGGGTAGGTACTGGAAAAATTAATCTCACAACTGTACGAAAGAAGAAGCGGAAGATCCTTGAGGTAGAAACGGACTCATACTATTGAAATAAAGGCAACAGTAGTATACCGCTGTTCAATAGTCATCAATCTATTTAACTGAACCAAATTTCGGGTCACAAACCAAAACTGAGGAAAACACATCAACTATAAGAGGAAACAAAACGGAACAACAGAAACACTGAACTGCTACAAAAACAAAGCCAATATACATAGAAACGGACTATGTGAAAGCAACTGCCATAGTGATTAAATTTTTTTTTTTTTTAATTTTATGTTTTTTAATATGTTGTTTCTTACATGTGAATAATTTTTGTAATAGTAATACTAGTACCCTTGAGGACGAAACATTCACAAGCAGTTGTACAAACCTACCAAAGATCCCAGATTATAATTAGTTACGTAATACACGCGTTGCATCTCATATAAGACTCACTTTGATAGAAATAGATTTTCGAAAACGATTTTAGCAGTGTATTATACCATTAAGTATGTGAATAATCTAAACACAAGCTTCCGATTTCCGCTTGAATTTTAAAAGTGGGGCGAAAGATACCAGAGGAACATTCAAACTCATAAATGAGTGTTCCTGGAGTAAAATTCATTTGGTATAAATTCAAAATAACATATTAAGTAACTAGAACTGTCAAATCCATCAAATGGTCAAGTTGTATTTTCCAAAGTCAAGGTGGGTTTCGTGTTGTTTTATCCAGCTGAATGTTTGGTGTGGTGTAGCATTTTGTTGTTTTTGTAGTTGTTTGTATTTTTTCTCTTTGTCGTCTTATTGTCCACGGTATTGTCTGTTTTGATTGGACTTATAATTTTCTATTGCCCCTTGATATATTTTTCTCTTTTTTTGCTGAAGGGATTTCAACTTTAGTTGTGGTATAGTTTCAAAATTAACTGGTTATTTATCAAGAGAGGCATCATTTAGCGGTACTGACATACTGGTAGTGAAACGGTCTAATGCGATACCGAATTCCATGTATACAAATGGAGTTGTGCTTATGCTTTTCAATGAGACAAGTATCTATAAACACCTATAGAGAATGTAGTAAAGGTAAAACCAAATCCAATACTGTCTATCTAACTAAGGTGAAAAAATACGACATGTGCTTGAAGAGTCCTTCATCGTGTAAGCTCGAACGTAATGTCGTTAATAAGAAATAGATACAAGTTGTGGGTATGTTTATAACTTGATTTAGTGCTTCCTAGGAACACTTGATGATGCAAATATAAAAGTACATGTCACGAAATACGTAAAAAAAAAAAACTGTTATTATTGATAGCAAGATATGCGTTATTTCAGTTTGTTTTTCTCCCTCTGTTTTTATTTATACTAAGCAAATGAAATTCACATTTATTGGACTTAGTGAAAAGGTCTACGCTAGACATCTCAAATGTATAATTATAATCCTAATATATCTTTCCAAAGATGACCGTTAATGCTAAAAAGCATCCGAAATCGAAATTGATCATACTAATCAACATACTTTTGTTTACAAAACATGTTTTAAACTAAATTGTATCCTTTCCAAAACAAAAGGTAAACTTTTGCATATTGCAGTAACCTTACTATTTCTTTCTAGTAGTGAAGTCATGCATTCCTGAACCAGTTCTTTGTTATCGAATATTCCTTCAGACAAAACATATATGGCAGCGGTGTGGTCGAGTGGATTTCTTCTTATGGTTGTAAGTTCTACAATTAATACATGTAATAAATGTATAAGACATTGTTGCTTACACTACCTAGTATGTAAATTGAATTAGGATAATGTTTGTGAAACGTTGGTACAATCAATGAAAATATTATCATAATTATTATGATTATTATTTTTCTCATTGTTGTTGCTGTTGTTGTGTTTTTATTTATCATTACCTTGTTTCACTCCCATTAGAAGGCGGCAATGCTAAATTATTTTATGTTATCAATTAATTCATTCAATTTCTTATCAATATACATTGTAAATGACCAGTGAATATATATATATATATTTCTAATGCTTTTGCAAGGATCCATTGTTTCAAAAATTTAACCAATGTGTGGTTGCCGATGATCTTAGTAGATAATTTGCTAAGTTAAATGGTCATAACCTTTATCAATCCTCTTAATGAATCTAAATGACAGGTGTCAGAGTAATAAATTTTAGTACGCGGAAATAGTTTGACCTTCCGAAATTGTTATTTAAGTTGTTTACTAGTACATATGAATATATATTTCATTAAATGCAATGTTCTCGAGTAAAAGTAGATTTCTATTGATGTGTGCGTCCTTTTGATCCAGAGATGTTTAAATGAATTTGTTTGCGTATCAATTCCGTAAGTTTATGTTGTAGAAATCAGGAATGTGGAAGGCGCTCGAATGGGGTTTTCGTTTATCAAAAATCGATAATTTAAATCTCGATTGGATAAATCCGAGAATCCTCTGGTACCAATGTAAGAATCTTTATTTATCTTTTCGATGAAACTTGTGTCATTTTCGTAGGAATTGATAATTTACAATGGAGAGCATAATGTACATCTTAACACGAGCTAACGGTTATATGAGGCCAATAAAATTTAGAACGGCCTTATAGAAACATTCAAAGGTATGTTAAATTACCTTCTCGGTTTAGTTGAGGTGCTAAACTTTGTGCAATTTCTTCATCCTAAAACAGAACAATTGTATAAGGTAAACACGGTAAATGACATAAACAACTTATATTCTTCAGTCAAGAATATTACAGTGCTGCTTTTCCCTGTAATAGAACTAATGTAAATATTACTAGATAAGCCTTCAAACATATTTAACTCCGCCACATTCTTTTTGTGTCTGTTCAAAGTCAGGTGCCTGTAGTTCAGTGGGTATCGTTGGCTCATGTCTGTTGTATTTTTTTTTTTTCGTAAATTGTTTATTATACATTAGGCGGTTAGTTTTCTCAATTGAATTATTTCATATTTTTCTTATGTCGGGGCATTTTATAGCCGACTTGACGGTATGAGTTTTCTCTTTGATGAAGGCCGTATGGTTGCTAACATCCATTTCATTTGAACTTTGGTGGATAGTTGTCTCATTGGAAATCATACCACATCTCCTTATTTGTTTATCGCGTGTTCATTTGTAAGGTGAATACAAGAATATGTATTGGAAGAGGGAAAAAGGGGGTAATGAAAAGTATATCGGACGTCATAAACAATATAATTATATTGATATTCATTCACTTCGTATAAGTCGCCAAATTGATCCCGCTTTTAACTTTTTGGTTCCAATGAAATATTGCATACTGGTTTTTGGTAATGGGTAACCTTTTGTTATTCATCTTATGAAAGGTCTGGTATCTTTGGTCAGTTGTTGCAGCATTTAAATAAGTAACTTTAGACAAGTTCAGTTGTGCATCTAGATATATTATTCCTTAAGTATTTCGCATCAGTAACATTTTTGTCAAATTTTGCGATTTTAAACAGACAAAAATTAATCCAAAGGGCAATGACATCTTACCGTTTCTAATCCCAACAATTGTACGACGCTGTCAATGAATCCTTGTCCTTTCCTTCTAATTAAATACTGACATTTGCGGGACCACCGTGCATGTTCTACCCATGGATTGTTATCTTCTTCCCAGTTTCTCAAACCTTCAATAATGTATGATCAAACACGCCAGCATTGTACATGTACATTTGACAAAAATTGGTTGTTTTTATCTATGTCTTAACGTTCTAGTACTTTAAATATTTCACGAATAGATATCCATCATATTCAACCGATGAATCACCTAAGATAAGAATACACACAAAGGGGTCAATTACGATGCTTTACATATCAAACTACGTGTAGATTTTTTAAATAACATTCATATAGGTATTGATTTTTTTTTTTATATTGATGGAGCTAAAGTAATCAGGTAATTGGTTTTCTTATAAATAAATGTACGCGTTATTGCATATTGTTGCGTGATTAGATTTTGTAAACGATGTTCTGTATCTTTTCCAACACTGAAGCTCTGAAGCTCTGAAGCTCCTCGGAGATTACATGATAACTTTATCTGTCATCCTCGTCTGTATATGTCAACATGTTCATGATTTATTTAAACAAGCCTAAGAAAGAGCAAAATCTGAAAAGGAGAAATTACCCATTTGTATTCTTGGTGAAATAACTGATAATGATTGATTCTTGCGAGTTTGCTATTTGTCAGTAGCTAAAAAAATTCAATGCAAGAGTAAATCAATGTGAGAGAAAACCTCAATATTGGCTACCATGAAAAGGCTATTGTAAGGCATAAGTCAGATGTTGAAACATCAAACGTTAGAAATACCTCAACAGTAGTACATTTGAGACGATTTTATCAAAAAAAAAAAAAATATCTTCGGAGGTAAAATTTGGTGAAGGTGCTTTATTTTGGTTTATATAGATATAAGAAGAATGAGTGCCAATGAGACAACTCTCCATCCAAGTCAAAATTTATAAATGTAAACCATTATAGGTCAAAATTCAACACGGAGCCTGGTGAACAGGTGCTTAATTTTGGTAAAATCATTCAAACCATTATATGTTAAACAATTTATATCAGGAGGGGAGGGGGGGTCCAAAATTTTAGTGTTCATCGTACTTGATTAAAGTTCGTCCAGAAACAGATGTTGTGACTGTCGATATTGGTAAAAAAAAACTACTCAAAGATACCATATTATGATTTTGTAATGCAGTTGCCTTTAACATATTAATACGGCTACTGATGGACTGTTTGTCCCCGACAACCGACGGTAACTTCTCCCTGGTAGCAAAATTTGGAATGATTTGAATATCAGTTTTGTCTGTAAATATTTAGTTTCTTTATTGCCATTAATTTTTGGCCATAGTTTTTTTTAACCTTAATTAGGTTTGATGCATCCGGACATCTTTCTACTTAGCTTCCCAATAATTTTGGTTCAGACTGTATCAGATGAAGGTTTTCCAAATGTACATGTATGTATAATTCGTTTTAATATTTGGTATCCGAGCATTTATATAACTCATTGAATTAATTTAGAATACTTCAAACAAAGTTACTTAATTACTATGAAACGTTCCTAAAACAGTGTATTAAGAGAGGATCAACCCAGGAACAGTATACTCACAGTAAAGTATGCAAGTATAGAAACTTTTTTTTCTGAACTGATTTTATAAAACTTATAATTTTTAAAAAGAATAAAATTTTCTACCCGAGGAATAGATTACCTCAGCTGTGATTGGCAATACATTTCGATATTTTTGGTCCTCAATGCTATTCAATTTCGTATGTTATTTGGCCTTCTTAACTCTTTTGATTCGGGCGTTACCAATGAGTATAATGTAGACGAAACGCACTTCTGGCGTACACAATTGTTAACCTGATATCATTTACAACCACTTAATCGATACAACTGCTATTGAAGGTTTGCTCAGCCCAGTAGTCAGCCCAGTAGTCAGCACTTCTGTGTTGACATGAATGATCATTGATACATGTATGGTCATACTTATAACCTTACTGTTTACAAAACTTTGAATTTTTCGAAATACTAAGGATTTTCCACCCACAGAATAGATTACATTTAGCTGTTTTTGTCAAAACCTTTCGGAATTTTGGGTCCTCAATGCTCTTCAACTTCGTACTTAATTTGGTCTATTCAACTTTTTTTATTCTAGCGTCACTAATGAGTCTGTCGTATACGAAGCGCGCGTCTGACATTCAAAATTGTAGCCCTGGTATATCTGATGAGTTATTTAAAAGTATATTTAGTTTACTGGTCGTGATTTATAGGAGGAATTTTGACAACTTACACTAACTTAATCGACGCATGTCTATGTTTCTGTCCCACGTCTGGGACGACTTTATTGGTTGTCTCATGTTCTTTTTAATGCATTTCCCCCTTTCTTTTGATGTTGTTATTGGCACTGTTATTATATAGTGATGATATCCGATCATAACTGTTCTGTTTAATTGATCCAAATTGTTATTTGATTAGGCACAATTTGGTGCTTTGAATATAATGTATAGACACTTGTGTTTTTAGGTCTGTATGCAGACCTATTAAAAGATGTCTATAGCATTCAGTGAGGTTCAGTTAAACATGCCCAATTTAAGGGGACATGTTTATATAGTAACGCATTGATCAAAATATACATGATGGTCAGTGAAAACTGAGAAAAAACTACTTTTTTTCCTTCGCATATATTAACTTAAAGGTGTTATTTCCTTGGTTTTGATGCAAACGGTGCACCAAAAAGTATAAGTTTAAGTATACATGATTAAAAACGGTCAATGAATTAACTGCTCACCATTTACATTTATATTATGTATATAATTATGATGGGAACAGTCGATGTAAAACAGTTTAAAATTGGCAATTTTGATGAAGTGTTTTATAAAACGAGCAGTGCATTTTTCATACCCTATAACGTTGCTAGGGGTTTCTATCAAGGGTTTATCCGCAGCTGTCAAAAATCAAAAAAAAATGTTGCATGCACTTCTTGTGAAAGTAATGTACATATCTCAGTCTTTCAGCTAAACGTTGTTAATCACTTAAAATTATAGAATTTGTTCATGAATCCTTAGCATTGTAAATGCTTGTAGATCAATTTATGCCAAATATTTTGATACCAGCAACACGTGTCCATTGAAAACGCATACCTGACGTTTGACTGTTGGTTTCGAATGGAACCAAACACTTGATTTTGGTGTTTTCTGAAACTTACCAATTCCACACTGAAAACATCTAACACAGTCTTCGAAATCTGCAATTAAAAACTAGACAATTGTTGCAAAGTTGTCAATGATTTTAATAAAGATGCATACACAGAGGTTGATAATAGCAACAGGGGAATTACAATGTGGCAAAAAAACCTCAAGCAAAATTGACCTTAGACCATTTGGCTATTTAATTATGTCCATTTTGGACTATATACCTATTTTTTGTACCTATTTTCATGTTTAGATTTTATACATGTTTGGCCTTCTAATGTTTGGGTTTAAACTTCTCTGATAAAATTAATAAAAAAAGGCGCTTCTGACGCGCGGAATTGATAAAGTGTTATTTTATTTCGGTAGCACTTGGTCGATTCCACCGCTGGTGGCGGTAAGTCCTCGAGGGTGTAAACAACTCAGTAGTCAGTGGTTCGCTTCTGACATGATGTTTAACAAGCGTTTCCTTAATTATTCGTTGATAAATTAACAAATTAATAAGAAACTATGGTTTCAACTCCCTCATATAAAGTTGACCTTCGATGAATTTGGCTATGTTTTGTCCCTTTTGGTCTTATAGTCATTCACATGGTTATTTCTTATACATGTTTGCTAGCAAACGCTTGTGTTTGAGCGTTCCTGATAAATGTTGCTTTTGAAAAAAGTAAAATCACAAAAATACTGAACTCCGAGGAAAATTCAAAAAGGAAAGTCCCCAATCAAATGTCAAAATCATGTTTAGATTTTATACATCTAGAAAAGAGTAATAATGCACGAAATCAATAAAGTGTTATGCTTATGTACGAGCACTGGGTCAATACCATTGATGGTGGTCTCTGATGAAGGTTTCCCTGGAATAAACACAATTCCGAAAAAACCGAAACATTGCGTACATAGCACAGTATCAATGTAAGGCCAGAGATATGATTCGCACCTAAATGGGTGGATATTGGATCAATTTCTATGAAATTATGTTTGAAATTGATTTACTGTTTGAAAATTCAAATAAACAACACGACCTTCTAAAGTTCACTTATGAATGCAATAATCATTCCATAAAATTTCTAGACCTTGAAATCTTCAAAGGCGAACGCTTCAATAATACTAGTGTTTTTTAACTGAAATGCTTTACAAAGACTACCGAAAAATTCCAATATCTTCATAAAACTCAAACCACCCCTTTTCAAACTTTAAATCATTTATTAAAGGCGAAGGCATTCGTATACTTAAAAACACCAACACTGAAGGTGAATTTCAAACCAGAAAAAAACCTCTTTATTGAAAAATTAATAATTAGAGGATATAAACTGAAATTGGTAAAACAAATTCTATCAAAAATCAAATTCCAAGACAGACAAGATAAATTAAAGAAAAAGAACAAAGTTGAAAATAGATTTATATACCTATATGGAGTTATTTTCATTCAGAACGATAGGTCATTCTTTCGAAGAATCAACCTGGACGATACCATGTTTCAATGAAATATGCTTCAAGGCATTAAATAATGACCTGTGTGAGGTCATTATTTTCCTTGATGAAAATGCAAACTATAATGTACCTTTTTACATCTATGTTTACCTTTTACTCTATCAAATGATCAACTAATAAAATATTCTTATATTCTATTAAATAACATCCACGTACCTTACAATGGGGTCGGGTGGGGGGTATAGAACTAAATCCTGATTATCTGTTAAAAAATTGTACTGTCATTCAAAAGAAAATTATTCTGAATATTTCATTCGTTTAAAATTGTTGAAAACATAATCACTTTTCCGCGATAAAAAAATCATTAAAAATAGAAAAAAAAACATGCATAGCACCCCCTTCCATAAACTATGTTGGTACAATAAGTTACTTACAAAGTGACTTGTATTTTGCATACACCGTTATCGGGTGGTAACAATTCATTTGTGTCTTACTTCGTGCAGTTACAGTAATATTGTTATTGTGCCTGAATAATGATTTCTAAGGTTTATATCTAGATTAATTAAGTGTGTTTTATTTCATATTCTAAATGAGCCGTAGGGCATATTAAAACCTAAACGCATTAGAAAGGAATATCCCACTTTAGTGTGATCGGTAAAATAGGATGCTAATTCTGCAATTTTTTGTAGAAAATAATATTTTTTTGACGGTATATAAGTCAGATAATGCATATTTTAAGGTTTTTCTTGTCATAGAACACAACTCGGGGTGTCAGGATTGCCCAAAGAAAGACCTCCCTACGGTCAGTCTTTCATTTGATCAATCCTGACACCCCTCGGTGTGATCTACGACAAGAAAAGCCTTAAAATATGCATTATCTATAACGTAATGTATCATTCATTACAAATTATCATCCTCAAGCAGAAAACTTCAAAAAGTATTCAGGAAATACTGGCATCTTATTAAAACAGATTCTACAACAGGTTCCAAATTCTATAAAAACATATCAATAGGATTCAAAACATTGGTGAATTAGTGAAACGAGTTATAAAATGATTTATATAAACCTCACAGTTCCTACTAAACATTTAACTGTGCAGAACTAATTAATGGCCATCATGTAAACAACACATGTAAACTGATATTCTTATGACGAAACTTTCTTACTATGAAACACTTAATTCAACATTGGTTGAAATAGTTTGAAAAACAAAAAATCAAAATGCAAATTCAAATTAACAAATTAAAAAATTATAATAATTAAAAAAAAAAAAAAAACAATTCAAAAACTATTTAAAAAATTAGAAATTAAAACTATGTGGTCTCTGATGAAGGTTTCCCTGGAATAAACACAATTCCGAAAAAAACCTAAACATTGCGTATATAGCACAGTACTGGTATCAATGTAAGGCCAGAGATATGAATTGCACCTAAATGGGTGAAGTTGGATCAATTTCTATGAACTCATCGGGTCTCATCAACTCTGGAGTGCTTCGGGACCTGCAAAATTTCTAACGAACTTTTCTTAAATTATCCGTTGATGAATCAAGAAACTATCAAGACACTAAGGTTCCAACTCCCTGAGGCAAAGTTGACTTTTGATAAATTTTGCTTTTTTTATTGTCTCTGTCAGTCATATATCTTTTTTCGTGTTTTGGCCTTAAACGTTCTTTGCTTTAAAATGTTTTGGTTTTACTCTTCCTGATGAAGGTTAATCAAGAAAAGCACTTAGGGTTTACGACATTTATTATTTTTTATTTTTTTTTATTGACTTGCAAATGATTGGGTTTGAGCGTTCCTGATAAATGTTGACTCAAAAAGAAACTTGACGCACGAAAGTAATAAAGTGTTAATTTCATTTACTAGCACTGGGTCTATACCACTGCTGGTTGACTGTTAGTCCCTGAGATTATCTTCATTACGAAATGCCTGCACTAAGTCAGGATTATGACAGTTGTTTTCCATTCGTTTGATGCTTTTGAGCTTTTGATTTTGCCATTATATAAAAGGACTTTCCGTTTTGAATTTCCTTTAGAGTTCGGTGTTTTTGTTATTTTACTTTTTTCAATTCAGTAGTCAATACTTAGGTACTGACATGATTTTTATAACATACTTTTCTTAAAATCTCAGCTTATAAATTCAGAAACAATAAAGAAACTGAGGTTCGAATTCTCTAAAAGATGACTTAAGATGAATTTGGCTATTTGTAGGTCCCTGTTGTTCATATATTTCTTCACGTCATTGGGTCTTATAAATCCCTTTAGCATTCCCGATGAAGATTTATCTTGAAAAACGCTTCGGACGCACGAAATTAATAAAGTGTTATTTTCATTTTATATCAATTACAATGCAACGTACAGAAGACTTTAGGCAATAAAAGACACACAAAAAAAAGATTCTGTATATGTACTTAAAAGTTCAAAAAATTCAGTCACTTTTATAGCATTTTATATTTTCATTGTATCCTACAAACAGTTGTCAATAAAAAAAAGTCGGCAACAACGCATAAACCCTCGTCAGTAAAAGAAAAGAGGAAATACCTTCAAATACTTCTCTTATGTAGTTTATACGAATATAGAATATAAACATTCCAAAAAAATGGAAATGTATAAACTTACGAGTGAAAAATAGTCCACACTCAGAGAGGTCATAGGGATGTAGGGAACTTCTGTTTGCTGGCCAATCAAAATACGAATCTTTTCTGCTCTGTAATGACTCGTAATTAGGATATTTCAATGGTGATGGTGTTGCAGGAGGGAGTGAGGTCAAACCTGTACTTAATTTTTCATCAGAACTTGTGTATGGTATATTCTGTTCAGATATGTTTGGTAATCTGTACAATAGTGGTTGAGCTGGTAAATTAAATTCTGCATCTTGTTGGTGATTGTTATCACTAGCAAGTAGCATCTGTTCATCAGACACTAGGGAGAGGTGATTAAAATTATGACTGACATTTGGCTCACCGTCCACTGATAACTGTCGTTCTCTAAAGAATGTACTAGTATGTCTCCTAGCATCCATAGTACTTATGGATGAAAGGTGCAAATTGAGTCCAGAGTCCAAACAATGATTGTTTGACAAGGTATGTCCACTTCTATAACCACGATCAGAAAGACCATATCCCTCTACAAAATAATTTAATGAGCTGTTTGAGCCTGGATATTGCTGACCTCTTGATTGGCTTTCCATCATTGACATCGAAGATGACACATGATTTGTCATATTTGAGGATATTCTTTCTGACTGTTGGCTAGGAAAAGCTGATGCGAAATTGTTCGATATGCTTCCCTGCATATTCGCTGTAAATCGTGCAGCATTTTGAGATGTAGAGATCAACAAGCTATTGAAGCTATCTTCATGTCTTGCATCGGTACACAAGATTTGCTCACAGGTTATATCCCCATTGGATACGTTTGCATGGCTGCCTTCTGTTCTGCCTGAAAAACGTGTTTATTGTCAGATTTCAATTTACGTATGCATAATAGGAGATATACGGTTAACGTTAACACAATGGCAATAAAGCTGCTTAAAATCCTCGAGTCTTTAAAAGTAAGGATAAAGAGGAGATATGACATTTTTTGGCAGTTTTGCATTGCGTGCAAGCAACAGGTTTGCAGCCTTAGTGCAAATGTATAAGACGAAATTCAAAAACATAAATAGTAATGTTTGACAGACTTATGTCTTATGAACATCTGAAAATTCTTTTTTAGGAAATATAAAGTCCTTCTTCTATTTTCGAATTCCAGGGCCAAAAACGTGGCCTTACCATAAATTTACCTGTTAACAAATACTTTCAAAGTTTGGAAATGATATTTTACGAAAAATCATGAAAAAATATGAATATGCTTGAGCATTCAGCCGTGCAACATATCAGATCAAAAACCTTTTAGTTAAAATAACAATTTACTTTTTATTATTATTTAATTTTTTATCTGCCATTTAACTTTTGCCTTTTAAACTTGTAAACGTTTCATATGCCTGATTAAACAAAAAATATTACAGAAGAAATATTGCATTATTGTGGACACGATTACAAAAGTTCAAGTGAAATTTAAAGAGCCCCAGATAACTTTAATACTAATAGAACCTCCACAAGATGATTTCCAGATAATTTAAGTTCAATAGTTGAATTTGTCACAAATATCTCCCTTTGTTGATCAGAACTTATCTATTTTGTATCGGGAAAAAATTGTAAATATATTTGAGATGTAGGACATTGCGTCATTAGATAAAACAACAGACAGCACATTAAAAATCTAGTTTCATATTTATCTAAAGTCAAATGTGTGAACAAGGTTCAATGATACTAATTATAACAAATGACAAAAAAAAACATAACACAAACATATGATATTTCCGTCCCCCTCTTTTGAACAAATATTGATAAAATATGATGTTTATGAATTTAAAATTGGTCCCAATAAAACGCCAAATGTTTACTCTAATGAATGAACATGTACCCTAGCTTCCTTGTCTATTTAACTCATCTTAATTATAAAGTTGAGAGTGGCAGTTAGCTTATTCACCGATTATGTTTTAACAGAAAACAAGTCTTACTGAAGGAACCATATATATCATATAAACTTAACATTCTCTATCAAAAATAAGGTCAAGTCCGAAGAACCCTGCTAGTTGGACAGGTGGGCACGTTACAATCTTTCGTTAGCTTTCAATGACATTTTTTGTTTGTTCGTTTTCCCCCTTTATTATAGAAATGGGTTTGCTTTGCTACTTGATAAAAAAAAACCCCCTCTATTTTGAACAAAAAAATATAAAATTCATTTTATTAGTATGTTAGCCGGTGTAAACTACTTATCAATGTTATAAAGTATGACACAAGGATACAAAAGACTTATTTGCTTGACTAACTTATATATTGATTAGGTTCGAAAGTTTATTAGGCAATATAATTTATGTTGAATACAAATATGATATCTCATCTCAAAATTAGTAGCATCGTCTCATGAAACTATCAGTATAACTATTATGCAATCAAAATGGTTTAAAGCAACAACAACACAAATAAAAATTCAAACAAATTCAAAGGGAGTACTTTTAACAATATCAGAGGTTTACAATAGTCTATTTGCAAATTGCTGTCCATGCAAAGCATGATAATTTGAAAGTGATAAATAGATGTTTCAACCAATTTCTAGGGAAAAAAGTAACTATTGACATCAAAAAATGTTTAGCCTAACAAAAGAGTGAATAAAGTGAAAATATTTGAAAAACTTAAAAATTACACACATAATGCACACAAAAAAAAATTGGTATCTCCACTAGCTGTTGATATCGATTTTCAACAAAAACGTATGTCCGTCTTAAATGAAGCAACTCAAAAATGGATCTCCTTTTTAACGGGTGAATTACGAATTTGGCAAAAGACTATTATCATGATAGAAAAAATCACACAAACCATCAGTTGTTATTGAATTTCTGTTGCTTAACAGTTCCACTGGATCTGATTTCTTTTCTAGAATATGTAGGCAGTTTGGAGAATACTTTTGATGAATATCTGCTGGGTTGCTATCAGTCCTCCAACCTTTTAAGCGTATTCCACAGCAATAACAAACCAGCTCATCTCCATTTCCTTCGGAAAAGAACCCGTCTTCTGCCAATCTTATAAGACTTATTCCATGTACTGGAAAATTGGATAATGTTGAAAGTCGCATAAGTTCATTGTTCATTCTGCTTTCTGACAAAGATCCCGAACTTTCTTTATCTAAAATATTAGTCAGTGACAATCGACTTACTGGATATGCAGTTATATCTTGGCATACATTGATAGCTTTTAGCTCGAGTAAAGACTGGAGGATACGTCGGTCCTTCTTTATCTTCGTAATTAATGGTTTTCTGTATAAGAGTGAAAAGAATTTCTCCAAAATTTCTTTTGTACTGTTTGTATTTTCCTTTCGTCTTAAGCTTTCGTGAGCCAAAACACAAATCAAAGAAAACATATAAATCAAAGAGCTACGTACACAGTTAGGTATTGGTTTTTGCTGTATTTCGAAGTGATTTCAATAACGTGCACGTGCTTTCCGCCCCCGGATCGTCACCTTGCTGTAGTGATAAGGGAGTAAGCAAACGTTTCTTTTTCTTTGGATAAAACCATGATTTAAATTCAAATTTGTGTGTAAATCATCTGAGCTTATATCACATATGTACCTCTGTAAAAGTTTACTCGATTTCTTCTTATGCAAACAAGGCGGATGCACACACATGTGTTTGTAGTCACAATTTAAAAGTACATTTAGAGACGAATCTGTATGAACTTTTCCATTATTCTCAAAGTTATCTCCAATCGATTTACCGATAAGGATAATAAGTCTAGCATTTCGTGCTGCAAATTTTTTCCATAACTGAATGCAATCACTTTGATAACTGGTTAGGAAATCCTGAACGGACATTGACTTTTTTGTATTGCATAAACTCACACTCTTTTCTATATTATGAATATGTTCCTTTTTGCTCGGATTTGAATATTTTGTAAAACATTTGTTTGTTTCATGGCCACTTTTAAATTCTGAAGGTTTTGCCCTCAAAGTCGAATTTGTTAAATTTAAAATAATTTACTGCAAACAGAATGTGCAGAAGGTCATGTGCATAGAAACAAACATATCCATTGTTGTTCATTTGCTGATTTATAGATTTCCAAATGCTAACCAATCCTTTGTCGTTCCAAATGGATGCCATTTGAATATAATAACTCACATATTTTGGTAAAAGTGGTCAAAATTCTCAAAATGTGTGGTCACAAGATTTAAGTTTCCAACCAAAGAGCAATTTGAAAACATTGTCCGATAACCAGGCCGATCTGTACAATTTGTGCATTTGACCTGTGTACATGACTTTCTCGCTTTGATCCTCATGTTTATGTCTCGTGTATTTTTCTCGGTAATTTTATAAAGAAACTTTCATCTTCCATGAAATGTAAGAATTACCGCAAGAAATTTTGCATATTATAAACCGCAACTGATCATAGCACTGCTTTATACAAGCTTGTGACAGTATTGTATTAAATGTCACTGACAGATAAAATGTGTTATTTTCTATTTAAAAAGCTATAAATAGTCTGAAAATTTCTGTTCTAATTTTAGATCTTCATTTTCCAGATCTTTATCAAGATTAAACAAGTTTTATCAATAGCTTAACAAGTCGAAGAAGAGAGCACCATGAGGTGTTTATGTAATAGTTGTACACCGAGGGATAGGTGTGTCTGGATAAGAAACCCCGACGGCCGGAGGCCGGAGGGGTTTCTTATCCAGACACGCCGTATCCCGAGGTGTATAACTAACTTACACCCAATGCTAAACCCTATATTTGTTAACATTGATTATTAAATGAAAAAGAATGGATAGCATATTTATTGACAAAATTGAACCATGAATTATAAGAAAAATATTTTTTTTTATATGAAACCCCACTAGTAACCTTACTTTGGCTATGTTCTTTCAAACTTCGACAAGTGAGTAGATTTTACAAATGTCAAAGATGCTGTTTTGCATATTCCCGTTAAATCCTGGTGATAATATGGATCAGAAGTTCAAGGTTGACCGTTTCGTGCATTCTTATCACAAAAAAATACATCATGCTCCTTGTATGCAGTTGTCAATATGGACGGGTATAAGACGGACGACATTTTGAGTCAAGCGTTGGATTTGGTAGAAGAGACTAAAGATAAAGGCAATATTATAACCCAAAGTACTTACTGTACCTGTATCAGTTTAATGAAGGTTATCATAAATGTATTTTTTATGTTACGGTTTTATAAAAAAAAAGAACCCACCCCATTTCGAGAATAAACAAACATTCATATTCGGACACTGAGGGATAGGTGTGTCTGGAGTAGAAACCCGACGACCGGGATCCAGGGAGGAAAGGGGGTCCGGGACTTAGAATCCCTGTCTTTTTTTAAGATTAATGCTTTAGAATAGAGACATATGACTGGGATCAAAATTTTACCTTCAAGCAAAGGAGTATTTAAGAGCAACTATTTTAACTTCAAAGGGTTTGGGGGTATGGTTTTTGTCGGAGTCAATTATTTTTCTCGCAAATCGCGAACAATTTTATTTATTTTTTCAACGCTATCAATCAAATTATTTTTCCCTTGAAGATTTTTTTTAATTCAAAATAGATGCTTAATATTTTTTTCGCTATTGGAATTTCCTAAAATGTGTTTTTTAATATCTTGAAACAACTTGTAGTGAACACTATTAGTAATTTCTTATGTTCATGCTATTTAAAAAATAATCAATTTCTATTGTAATGTATAACAATGAACTTTGTTTTCGGGATGTAGAAGCAGGGTTTTCCAGAAACCCCGCTCATCACACCCTGTTGTCAAAATCCATTGTTATTCGTAACAATAGATCTATTCAATTTACACTTGTTTCAGAAATAGAAACTATGAAGTATAACAATAGAACTGGGGTGTAAGCATAAATCTTTCATAGAATTTGAAAATACTTGCCACGATTCGAATGCCATTTTTTCCATTAAATCAATCTGCGTACAACAATGTACAATATATTCTTATATATGAATATCACAAGCCTTTGATGAATATATGCATGTATTTTTATATTGTTTTCTTCGTTTTCTTTAATGTGAAAGCAAATAAATTACACCATTGTAGTTCGTAGGTACATGTACTTACCGGTATATTTGATCTTAAAAATTGCATAATAAATTATGCACTACAGGTATACACTAGATATTATGATTTGAAATACTTCCAATCTGAAAATTTTCATAGTTCATGTGGAAAGATTAAACATATAATGCACATATTACATTATAGTTATGTAATATATGCATGGTATATCTAATCTTTACGTCATGGTGTGTCTAGAGATATTTTGATTTTTTGATTTGGCTATTTGTGATAATATTTCCTTTCTTGTTTTTTGTTTGTTTTCCGCACGTCTTCCTTTTGTCATTAATTGAATGTCGTTTCATTCAATTTTGTCAGTTAATCTTAATTCATGTTCATATGTCATGTAAAAATACATTTAAACATACCAGTAAGTGTTAAGCTGTGTTTTATTTCTTGTTGACGAAATGAGTTTTTTCAGACACACAGGGATGTTCAGAGAAGAACGAAGATGGTCCGTATTCTATCATCGTATTCTATTATTGTGAATGTAGTTCAAGTAGCCCGGATTTTTAAAGAATTATCAATGTATTTTTGGTCAACATTTAGTTAAAGACCTTAAACCTTGCGGTGATTGTATTTTATAGAGATTAAACAAATACTATACTGAAAAGAAGCTTTTCATATTTTATATAGAAATGTAGGACATTGCCTTGCGATCTTTTTCACAAATTGAAAATTTTAAATAAAGCAACAAACTGGGAAAATCCTTATCAGATATGAATTATATCAATTTTTTAAGTTTAAAATAGATATGTTTATTATTACACAAAGTATTATATACAGCAGCCATACAGTAAGATACACAGATGCGCAAAGCGCACGAATCGCATGATAGGCCCATCTAATAGATATCAAAAATTTTGCAAAAATAAAATGGAATATGTTTAGAAGGCTTCTTATCTGAGGTCAGTGAAATTGACATACAGAAAACTGACGTATAAATATTGCCTTGACACATGACTGTAAACAGTTCCATAACTCTGGAACGACACACCTAAACATTTTAAAAATCGAAATCTGAAAATTTTCAAAATCAATAATTAGCTTAATTTTACCTAATCAAATACAATGGTTAATTTCGACACAAGGATACCTAAGTACGTGTACAAAATGTAAAAAATTAACTTATATCTGACAGTTAAAGTCCCGTGACAAGTTCATAGACCTAAATATTGCACAGTCAAAGTCACAGGAAGATTTTTCAATTCTAAATCAAAGTGTATCAGATCTTTTATAATGTTTTACTAAGTTAACATGGTTAAAGCTAAAAACGTATGTGATGATTTGGAAATTCTCAATAAAATATAATATTGACACTGTACACAATTGATTTACGGTATATTGCTTTCTTTTGGATGCTATTTATATAGAATATAGAAGATATGTATGCGGCCGATAATAGATATGATATCTTATATTGATTCTTTAGAAATAAGTCTGTTGAATTGTTGTGCATTTACAATATATGTATTATAGAAGGTACGTTTAAATACTTTTGTTTCTTTTAAAATGCATGTCATGTTCTTTAAGGTATGCACAGGTAAAAAAAACACACAAAATAAATCTGAGATATGGATATACTGACTTTGTTCTGTTAAAGGGATCGTCGACAATTGTCAATTGTAAAATATCAAGTTTCTGGCTAAAATGCATTGCGTACAGAAACGATGTCTAACCATTACTTTACCACAAAGCATGCACATGAGAAGGATGGTGTTTCCTTCTGAAAATCCAGTAAAAGAATCTAAAACAAACAAAAAACGAACATACAAATAGTTCACAAAAGACTTAACTAAAGATTGAGGACTGCAAGTCAAAAATATGGTATCGCCAACCGGTACTATATTGTCAATACCTTGATGATGATGGATGGCGGATGGCTGCTTAACGCCCAACGGCAAATTAATGTGCATATTCAGGACGAGAACATATTAATGTAATATGAATATAAACCCTGCCTTGTACTAGACCGACACGCTGAGTCGGATTTTTAACGTGCTAGTTCACAAGGTAACAGTCCACAGGCAGACATGTCATCTTACCCGGACACATTATTCTGACTCCGAGCCGACCAGTATTTACTCTTACTCCTTAATGCCGCGTGCTTAGCGGAGAAGCAGCAAATACCAATTCTAAAGTCTTTGGTTTACCAACGACCTCACGAATTCGAGGCGACCACGCTACCACGAGACCACCGAGGCGGTCTTCAATACCTTGATAACAAATTAGTAAGTCTTGTAATAACTATTTCAAAACAAATGTACACATATTTATAAAAACGTTTGTCTCTGGTCTTTTTTTTTTTAAATGATATGCAAAATGTTGATCATTGAGTTCTTTTAAAATTATTATCATATTGTAACAAACGTCATTTTGAAGGAGTGTATTGGTGAAACACTGCCAACTCACTCTTAAACCATAAAATATGATTAATATAATAAACATTAGGTTAAATATGTTTAATATAATAAATATTCGGTTATGTTAGTCCATCCAAAAAGTTTGATATATACCAACAATATTCATATTTGGGGATGATTTCTTGCCGACGATCGGCAGTTCTTTCCGGGTACTCCGGCTTACTTCAACAATCTAAACTGGCCGCCATGATATAGCCAAGTATGCTACAAATATCGTAAAATACCAACAATCAGTTTTCATTAATCATATGTAGCAATGTGTTTAAACATTTCAAATGTATCAGATTTGATATTGCAAATTAAACTGAAAGAAAGAGAGTGTTTTTCAAAGATAATAATTCTTTATGGTTTCAGTAGCCGATCGCTTTTATTTTTGGACGATAATTGGACTAACAACGTTGTCCAAAACACATTTTATTTCAAAGAAAATGAAGCAAAACATCTAGAGAAGACCAGGAGACTTTCTCAACACAAGAACTGAGGTCTTAAATGCATGAGTACTTTACATCATGTACATGTTATAGCAGAAAATCAGTCAAATATTCTATGTGTATTACCATAGTTACATATTTAATGTTTTCGGCACAAGAGTGGCAGTTAAGAGGTTATACATGTACTAATTAACATGTCTTGTCATCGTAAAAATAATCAACATATTTCTCGATGAAAATTTCCAGTTTACACGGGTTTTATAAATAGAATGGATTTATTGTGTACTATATTTAAAAACTTGTTTTGATATAACCTATATATAATCAATGATAATATATTATGTGGATAACCGAAATTTACAGCGCTCAAAGCAAAGTTTTTTTACATACACGACATCTTCTTACTTTCAGTTTCTACCTTAAAAAATCTTATTTCAATGACGTTACACGGGGGGTCTCTTTCAATGTAAAGGTAAACACGGACGTTCTGCTGAGATGGGTAACTTTTTTGGAATGTCAAATATATCAATGGGGTGTAATTGAACGGATGTAATAAAGCAATGGGTAGAAATTATTTATATGTCAATTGGCTATAAATGTTCATCTTCTTTAAGATGTCTGTAACAAACTGTGTACTGATCTTTGTATCTAATAATATGGGTGATCCCGTGTGATTTATGTCTAAATAAGTAAATAAGATGACATGATAGCTCGGAACTATTTATATAAATGGGTTGTGATTAATCTATGAAATGTATAAACAGGTAGTGATTTTAGCATAAACCAATATATGAATTGGGTAGCTTGGGGAGGAAGGGTTCAACCCTAGCCGGACTCTCTACCCAAATTTGTATGTTGAGAACACCCTCCCCCAATGCATTATACATATATTAAAAAAAACTGTTTCCCATATGTCATTAGAAAGATTCTAGCAAACAAACTATATATATGGTAAGGAGTTTAGCAATAAAAAAAAATATTTCAGACATTAGGGCACGACCATTAATATTTTTTCATACTTTTGGTGGAGGTAGGGGGAAAGGGTGGATGCTGGAGGATATTTGAAATTGATACTCTGGTCTGGTAAGAACTGAATAAGGATAATCTTGCCCCAAGAAAAACGGAAAATAATAGCTACTATGTTTAAAAGAGAAAAACAATAAGCCGGACAAGCAACATGCATATTCAGTCTTATAAAAGGCATCCTGCCCACACCACGCTCCCCTCCCCTGAACATCAAATGGTCGTCTACAAAGACAAGGTTTCAGTATCAAAATAAATCATCATGTCAGATGCAACACGGCTGTCATTCGGTTTATCGAGAAAAATTATCGTGAAAGAAAGAGTAACGGTGGACAAGTATTTCGATTGGATCGTGAAAGATCTGGTATAGGATCGTGAAGGAAATTGTATCGAGAAGACACATGCAACGTCAGTAAAAAATGTAATAAGTGAAATTGAAATACAAATATGGGAAAAATAAAACTGTTTGTCAAAATGGTTCAACATTATGATCAGTATCGGAGAAAAATCAAGTTTCAAAAGTACACCGTTTTTACAAAACTACAAAAGGCAAATTGCTCATCGAAATTTCAAAAAAATAAAAATGTAAACAAACATGATTGTTTTCATATTTTTAATGCATAAACTACTTTTTTCTTAAAATTATAGGAATATTTGTAAAATTTTGATATTTCGGATCATGAAAGATCGGGTACCGCTTTTTAATGATCGTGAAAAGGATCGGGAAAGATCTGTAAAGCTGCTTAACCTTTTTTTAGCAAAAAACCATGAAAACGATCAAATCATTCTTTAAAGGGGTGACAAGTTAATTTTTATTTGTAATTGGTATAGCAAAAGATTGGAATTGCATGACTTAATCCGCTTCACTTTTGTTTGTTAATAGGGCTATGTCTTAGATAGTATTACATGATTTTTCTATTAGTTGTTATTGGCTTTGAACTAGCTATCAATAATTGCGAGTACTCTCATATCTGTACTTTGTTTCTTTTTTTGTTGTGAGGGATGTATAAATACCCTGCCACGTCCGCTCTATGTTTTCGTTAGATGTTTTTCTACTTTGTATCGATCTGACGAGTTAGTTGGTTCATGTCTGTCATATTTGTTTTTCATAAACTGTTTTATCTATAAATTAGGCCGTTAATTTTCTCAATTGAATCGCTTCATATTTTTCATGTCGAGGCCTTTTATAGTCGACTATACGGTATGGATTTTTCTCATGGTTGAAGGCCGTACGGTTGCCTATAATTGCTTACATCCAATTCATTTCAACTTTGGTGGATAGTTGTCTCATTGGCAATCAAACTACTGTTACATCTCCTTATTTTTACTATGATAGTTCAATGCCATGGGTCTGAGTATTTGATAATACCACACCGACTAGTTGCTTTATAAAAGTGCAAGTCTGTCTGTCCGTCCTGTATTAGTGTTATGTCGTTTGAAAAGTTAGGATGGTCTCATCTGATTTCCATTAATGGTTTTGCAGTCATATCTATAAAACGAAGTTCCTTGTTGATTTTGTAAAAATTGGAAAAAAAAACATTGTTTTAAAAAACACAAGAAAACAACGGTCATATTCCTGACTTGGCAAACGCTTTTTCCTAAGAACATGGTGGGTTAAACCTGGTTTTTTAGCTAGCTAAAACGACCACTTGACAGTTTTTTAATGCTTCGTTATATTAGGTGAGCAACCCAAACAGACATAATTGGTTAACATTGCCATAACTGGGTTCCAGCAGTTAAAACTGTGTAAACATACATCACAGATATACAACATAACTCAATTAAACGTTCAAACACACTTACAATTCAATCAAACAAAGACGCCAACAAAAAACAGTCTTTTGTAGTTGATAATACAGTCAGTATAGTAACACATAAAGACATAATATTATACACTTTCCCGATAAAATACAAAATCGGTAAAATGTCAAGGGTTTATAAAATGAAAACAACACTATTAAAACCTCATGTGTCCGAATCGCATCTCTGGTCCTACCCGTATAAGGAACGCTAAAAGCTGAAAACACGAAAGCTGGTTGCACATATACCGAACCACGTCGAGAATTATACAACCAAATAGAACATAGCAGTAGTACAAAGACAAATAAAGGTAAAATTGTAAAGTAAATAAAATTCTACACAGAGTCAGTATCTAGAGTCTATAAGTCTAAGACCATCCTGTAGTATTTGTGAAGTAGACACTGGATAATTATCTATAAGATCTTGGTATTTTCCAAAGAACTTTTTGAGAGAAAGGACGAGACTTTCTTTCACAAAACCCTGCCGTCTCATTAATTTTTTGCTCAGACACTAATGACGTTTTACAAATTCAGTTGCAAGCTCCTGAATATCGTATGAGTTGAGAAATGTATAATCAATACGCGGATAAAATTGGTAAGTTGCTGCTAAGGTGAGGAAAAGTTATAATTTCAAAATTGATATCATTTCGTTTGTCATAGACTCAGGTATTAAGTAAGTACAAACCCGGTGATAAGTTTAATTCTAAGTGTAAGTAGTTACACGCTTCAACTAATTACACATATATAAATTGGTAAAAGACATCTTGTTTTCTAATCATGTACCCTGGTCACGCCTTGTCTTTCACGATCAAAATAATGCGTTGCCTGATCTTTCACGATCAATTTTGATTAAAAATCAACAAAATCATACTTTTTTCAAAAATGATATGAACTTTTTCAAGTTATAACATACTTTAATTTTACTGGACTATCTGACACACTAAAGATTAAGTTTCAAACATATCATGAAATATTGCAATGTGACTATAGATGCAAATCGTGATTTTTTCTTACAGATCTCATAGGATCGTGTGTCGCCTTGTGTGTTTTCTTGAAAAAGGACTGGAATTTTTCTTTAACGTAGTGCATAGTATTATTAATGAAATTGAATCATTTTGAGAGACATATTTCTTTTTTCTGATTTGTTCCATCTTTTGAAAATACAGCAGATTTTAAACAGATTTTGAAGTAGAATTACACTTAATTACATTCACAATCCGATACCAGATCTTTCAAGATCCGATGGCAATGTTTGACCACCGTAAGTTATTCTTTCATGATCATTTTTCTCGATATACCGAATGACACCCGTGGGTAAATGAAATAATTTATTAATTACTATACATGCATCACAAAAAAGGGGTGGAGTAATAAGCGTACAATTATTTCTATTTCTCTGTAGGTCGCGTTTCAGAATTTTTAAATTGCACTTCCCAGGTATGGAAAAGGAAAGGAAATAAAGACGATTTATTTTTAACATTTTGTTAATATTCTTTTAAATTTACTCTACTTTACAAGCGTTTACTGATATCTATTTATTGTGCCTAAAACTTTGTTATTTCAATCTGCATGTTACATGTTAAAAAATAAAGAAACAAATAAAGAGCTGCTGTCTCAAGATTTTACTTAAACATAGATATAATTTACTCATAAGCACTCAGAATTTAAATTTGATATATATTTTTTTTTTAAACAGAGAAATTATAGCACCTGTCCCTGTGACCAAGTTTAAGTAAAAAAGTGCAGGTAAGGTGAACACTGCATTTATTATATATATAAATACATTTTTATTATTTATTTAGGTTGCTGTGTTATTCTCCTCCGCGCATCGTGCCGCGTGGAATATCCGTCCGTACGTCAGTCCAAAACACGTCAATACTTAAGGACCGTTTTTTAGTTATTTTACTTTCGACACCCGCCGTTGATTGCTTGTCACAGGAAACAGAAAGAATGGGTGGAGCGTAGACCAGACTGAGTGCTCTAACTTCCATCTTAGAAGTTGTTAATTATTGCACAGTCTGGCTCCGCCTCCTTGGCCTAGTAAACATTGAAATCAATGAAAATAAAACTTCCCAATACATTTAAATAAGATAGTAAAACTTGCAAAATCTAACCCTAAATTAAAAATGGTTCCATAAACATGAAACAAATGAATGCCTGAGGAGAGCTACCATTTTCAGGGAAGTTATGGGACTTTGACCATATTTTATTTTATTGTTATGACAGTTACATCCTGAGAATGCAACTCCTCTGAGACTATTTTACAGAAAGCTCATACACGTGGTAGGATTGTTTGTAGTTGACCATATTGTACCGTCATTTGATTTGACTATTTCATCGTGAGTTTGAAGTATTTAGACAATAACACATTGTGAACGCAGCTTCTCTGTGACTGTTCGATAGGCATTTCTTATACTTGGTACTAGTATTTGTATCATAAGTCGTTGAATATATTTTAGTAATACCCTCATTTCGATTTGACTATTTTTACGTGAGTTATAGAACTTCGCCTTTTTTTTTTAGTATTGTGACAATAACAAATTGTGAACGTAACTTCTCTGAGCTCTTAAACTTGGTACTATTGAATGCTTTCATGTGTAGTTCACCATATTGTACCGCAATTCTGATTTGACAATTTTTACAAATATTTTGGGACTTTGACCGTTTTTTTTTGGAGTATTGTAACAACAACACCGTGTTGACGCAACTCTTCTGGGACTGTTTCACAGAAGGCTTTCATACTTTGTAAAATTGTATGCAGGCATGTGTTATGCATCATATTATCATCATAATCTGAACTTTTTACAAGAGGAATTTGACTTAAACGTCGTTTTTTTTTTTGTATTGTGAAAGTGTCACCTTGTCAATGCGCACTCTCTTTGGGACCATTTGATAGAAAGCTATGTTTAATTGGTCTAAACTTGGTAGAATTGTTTGCATTTATGTGCTCAGATGTATTTGACCATACGTTACTGTCATTACGATTTGAAAAAAATAAGGGAGTAATAAGATTTTTAGCATATTTTGACTATCGCACCCACATGACACATAGTGACAGACAATTCATTTTCCTCGTGTAAACAGCGCGGAAGACATTTCGCTACGGCAAAGCATCTCGTTTATATTCAACACACCTCTCATTATACATGTTATATCAGTACTCGGCAAATATACAAGTTCTAGCTAAATCATACTTCACTTGGTACAGAATTACAGTCACCAGTATTGCACAGTACTGTTCAGCAACATGAGCTAACTGTGACCTACATTTCAAAGCCATGTATGGTTCACTTTAATTTTTTGGGTGTTCCTAATTTCCCCCAAGGCGTTACCGTGACTTGTAAATCTTCTTAACAGTCCTGGGTTTTATACATTATTCTAGTTTACTTGTTTCATTGGTAATACTATAAAGTTACCCTGTTTTATATGAATAATTTAAAAAACATAAGTAATTATGCTCCCCAAAGGAGCATAAATGGGAGAATTAAGTGGTCTAAATACTTAATGAACCGGAAAACCTTTAACAACATTGCAGCGATAAAGCTTACTTTAGATTTTCGTCTTTTCTTGATTGGTTTGTTAAAACAAAAAGGAGCAACGACTTCCGGCTAAACTGTTTCTGATCACACAGAAAAAGAAACAGAAGATAAAAATACTAAGGATAAGCATAAGAGAAGAGAGACTAACAAATCAAGGAAAAAAATGAAAAGTGACGAAAAGACAAACAACACTTCAGTGAAAACTAAAGAAGTAGCAACACAAACCCTACCAAGTACTGCGGATGATCTCAGGTGCTACGAGGGGGTAATCAGATTCTGTTTCACATGTGCCGCCAGTCGTGATACTCGTGGTAAGTACATATTTGGTGACAAGTCTCATGCGGTGGTGTCATAATCCAGGCAAAGAAGATTTTCCACCAAATGTGTATGGTGGTATAAGGTAGTACCTGCCTCATTATTACTTGTCGTTATGTATTAAATCATTGAAATAAAACAAATTGGTACAAATGTATAATTTTTTAATCGTGTGCAACATAAGTTTCGCCTGTTAACATATTACAAAGATTTCAAGTTGTGTATAATCATGATAATATATGTTTTAGGAAAAGCACTTGCTCATATGATTTGTAAACAACAATCTATGTGTGAAAAAGCCAATCTAGGTCAAATATGCAAATGTCGACATGTTTATGATGTCAAAGTGGCATCACATGTGACTTTTCTGCACTTACATTACTAAATTGAAGCATGAATATACCAGTTATTCTAAAACGCTTAAATAAGTGTTTGTTTATTCTACATTGGCTAGGGGTATAGGGGGAGGATTGAGATCTCACAAAACATGTTTAACCCCGCCGTATTTGTGTGCCTGTCCCAAGTCAGGAGCCTCTGGCCTTTGTTAGTCTTGTATATATATTTTTTAATTCTATTTCATTTATTTATATGTTTCGGAGTTTAGTGTGACGTCTATTTTCACTTATCTAGTACACATTTTTGCTTAGGGGCCAGCTTAAGCCCGCCTCCGTGTGCGGGATTTTCTCTCTGTGTTGAAGACCCATTGGTGGCCTTGGGCTGTTTTCTGCTCTTTGGTCGGGTTGTTGTCTCTTTGACACATACCTCATTTTCATTCTCAATTTTATTATAATTTTTTGTCGTTTGCTCTTGTAGCTAACTCTGCATCTGATCTTCAATTGATGTTGAATGTAACTAGTTCATACGCAAACCGTGAAAAATATGTTATACACCCAGAGAAGAGTCCCATTCTTATGAAGATACCACCTAAACGATCAAATATCACAACTTTGGACTGGAAATTAGGTGACAAAGAAGTCTCTGTGTCTAAAACTACCACCCATTTGGGTATAATTAGATCAGTAAAAAACGAGATGACAATAAACATAGAAGACCGTATTTCATGTGCTAGAAAAACTCTGTACAGTCTCACTGGTACTGGGTTTCATGGAACTAATGGGTTACCACCAACCACATGCATGAAACTGTTTATGACGTATGTGCTTCCAAGACTACTCTACGGTTTAGAGACATTTGTTCTAAAGCAATATCACCTTGATGCTCTAGAAAAGTTTTACATCAATTTTCTGCGAAAAATCCAGTGTTTACCAAATAAATCAGTTAAAGGCATTACTTATCTGCTTCTTGGTGTCAGACCTGCCACGGCCGAGCTCCATATTAGACAATTGAACCTTTTAGGCAGTATTATTCGAAGTGAAAACTTAACTTTAAATCAAATTCTTAAAAGACAGATATCAACTCAATCAGAAACTTCAGACAGTTGGTTTACCTACATAGATAAACTTCTAGTACAATATGATCTTCCTAGTACTGCAAAATTGGTAAAAAATCCGCCGTGTAAATTGTCCTGGAAAAAGAATGTAAAACTAGCAATTGATAAATTTTGGACTCAAAAATTACTACTTGATTGTCAAAACAAATCTACTCTGTCTTACTGCGATCTGACAAGTTTGAAGATTGGAACTGTTCATAAACTCTGGTCCTCAATTGAAAGTAATATTAAAGATGTCCACCGTGGTGGTATTAAAGCTCGTCTAATCACAGGAACATATGTACTCCAGTCCAACAGAAGTAAATTTAATCAACATGAAGTCAGCTCTGTCTGTCCAATTTGTCAATATGAAGATGAGGATATAGTACATTTCATTTTGAAATGCAACGCTCTATTTAAATACAGAAAGTCATATATAGAGGAATTAAAATTAATAATAAACAGCATAAGTAACCCAAATGCGTGTTCATGGAAGAGACTAGTTGGAGATAATTGTCTATTAACACAATTGATTCTGGACCCTGGTGTTTTGGTAAAACAGAATATATTATCATGTAGTGAAAAGACTCTCACTAAAATAGAGGATTGCTCAAGAAAACTGTCCTTCTCCCTACATTGTGGAAAAACATTGATTATAAACTCAGAACATTGATTATAAACTCAGAACATTGATTATAAACTCAGAACAGTGATTATAAACTCAGAACATTGAATATAAACTCAGAGACATCAAGGGTGTACATAATTTCTTAGGCCCAGAATTCAAATGTAATCATTGAATTTTTCTATGTAAATACTTATTGATAAGATTATCCCCTTATGTGACTATACATTTTACTAATGAACTTTTACCCACTTTGGGGTGCACCAATATAGTGGTGGATTATACAAACTAAAAAATCCCAGCAAAGCGATAAAAGTAATAGATCAGTTAGTACTGACATGTAAGATACACAACAATACTGACGTGTAAGATACACAACAGTACTGACGTCTAAGATACACAACAGCACTGACTTCTGAGATACACAACAGTACCGACGAGCGAGATACACAACAGAACTGACGAGCGAGATACACAACAGGGCTGACGTGCGAGATACACAATAGGACTGACGTGCCAGATACACAACAGGACTGACGTGCGTGATACACAATAGGACTGACGTGCGAGATACACAACAGTACTGACGTGCGAGATACACAACAGGACAGACGTGTGAGATACATAACAGTACTAAAGGGTTAGATACACAAAGTACTGACTACTCTTTTATACTTCGTTTACCAATAGACTTTTTTCATATTACCGACTTTTGATTCCGGTGTTTATATTTTTTGGACATGTTACCTTCTCTGTGGTTGGACATCCTGGTACTCGGTCAAGTAAGAACAACTTGAAGAAGTAAAATCAAGTTTACAGTCGGTACAATTTAGGTGGAAATTTACTGTTTTGTGTTTTCTTCAACCTCTATGACTGTAACATCATTTTAGTGACGTGTCATAATTATGTGCGATTATTCAGATAATCTGCAACAACACCTGATGTCATCCTCTTCATCATATCTGAATAATCGCACATAATTATGACATGTCACTAAAATGATGTTACAGTCATACGGTGTCATCAAGGATGGTTCAATGTATGATTTTCGGAAAGCCTTTCCTCTAATGCTTTCAAAATTGAGTTGTACTCGATCATGCAATGTTTAAGTTTGCAGAAAATTTTCAGGGCCAATTAAGCCCAAAATATGCTGTCTCCTTTTCCCAGTCATATTTGTATCACGTACATGCATGTTATCATTTTTTTAATGCATACCATGCATAAATTTTCCCATATTATTTTTCAGACAAACTATTTTGTATAGTTTCTGCATTCTGCAAAATGGTAAGTTTTATCTAGGTTAATACAGTATAATTTATTATCTGTTTCATACATGTATATGTACATGTATTCAAAGAAAATATTGTTGGTTTACGTTGTATGCATTGACTGCAAATAGAAACGCAACACCTCCAAGTATTTTCTATTAATTTTATTAATTTCGAACGGGCATTTTTTTTTTAAAGTTGGCAAATTGTTCTGATATTTTGACGACAATTTACAATATAACAACCGAAAATTTCAAGCAGTTTTCAGAACTTTTCACTTTTTATACGCCCGTTTACGGGACATATTATGGTATACCGTTGTCCGTCTGTCCGTCCGTCCGTCGTCAACATGTCGGACATTAACTCAAAAACGCTTTAACCAATTTGCATAAAACTTTGGTGAATTGTTTATAACTATTGACGTGAGCTCCTTTTCGTTTTTAATAAATTTCAGATTTTACGTTTCCGAGTTATGAGGTTTTATTCATTAAAAAAGGGGGATTTTCCAGTTTTCGGACAATAACTCCAAAATGCTTTCACCAATTTGCAAGAAATTTTGGTGAATTGTTTATATCTATTGACATGAGCTCCCTTTCCATTTTTATAAATTTTAGATTTTACGTTTCTGAGTAATGGGGTTTTATTCATTAAAAAAAGTGGCAGTGTACAGTTTTCGGACAATAACTCCAAAATGCGTTTAGCAGTTCTCATGAAACTTTGGTGAATTGTTTATATCTATTGATGTAAGCTCCCTTTTGAATTTATAAATTTTAGATTTTACGTTTCCGAGTTATGGTGTTTTATTCATTAAAAAAGGAGGGATTTTCCAGTTTTCGGACAATACCTCAAAAATGCTTTCAGCAGTTCTCATGAAACTTTGGTGAATTGTTTAAATCTATTGACAAAAGCTCCCTTTCGATTTTCATAAATTTCTGATATGACATTGAGAAGTGATTGAACTTTATTCTTTGAAAATGCGACGGGCGTATCATGCGCTCATGGCGCAGCTGTTTATTAGATATTAACGTTTTCAAATTCAACATT
The DNA here is from genome assembly GCA_017311375.1 of Mytilus coruscus. Taxonomy (NCBI): domain Eukaryota; kingdom Metazoa; phylum Mollusca; class Bivalvia; order Mytilida; family Mytilidae; genus Mytilus; species Mytilus coruscus. Next base: position 65,802,378 of record CM029603.1, read on the forward strand.
AAAAGATATGGTTTGGAAGGCTAGTTTCAACCATTATGAACCCAGTTTAGAGAGTATGTGTTATCAGAAAGTGATGCATATCAAAACTTACATTTGGATTTGGCCGAGTGTGATCACATTTCGATGAACATTTGCCCACGAATGAAAATGAGTTTATTCCCGCTATTAAAATTCTGCAAATTTTTTTTTATTTCTTTCTGCCCTATTTTTTCGAGTTTAGACTCCATCAACCTGAAGACATATTCATAGAATTCCAATCTAAACCGTCTTAAAAACCAAATAGACGAAAGGATTAGCCACTGCTTGGTCTTTTTATGAAAAGAGGGGTTTATAGTTGAATATGTGAACGTTGTTTTAAAAATATTAATATATTAAATGCGATGTTAATAAGATAAATATATTTTTAAATATGTTCCTTTGTGTACCATTTTATAAATTGTTTGTATTTAGGGGTGTCAGCATTGACCTGTCTATCTTGTACTGATGTTATTCAGCCTCGTCATTGTAAAACTGTTGAGAGATGTGCCGCTAACAAGGTTTGTTTGTTCTCTAGATTCTTATTAATAAAACAGCGAAATAACACTCATCATGACTCAAACCAAGGCAACCTACAAAACTTGGAACTCAAATCAGATTGAAACACAGCATTGATAAAAACAATTAAAAAGAGCACTCGATAAACGTAGATGAAGAGTACTCGATAAACGTAGATAAAGAGTCCTCGATAAACGTAGATAAAGAGTACTAGATAAACGTAGATAAAGAGTACTAGATCAACGTAGATAAAGAGTACTCGATAAACGTAGATAAAGAGTACTCGATAAACGTAGATAAAGAGCACTCGATAAACGTAGATAAAGAGCACTTGATAAACGTAGATAAAGAGTACATTGTAATAAGCTGTCTTAATCTTGGTTGGATACCTTCTTTAAAAAAAACTAATCTAATTGACTACACTTTCAGAATAGGTTAGGGGTGAACCGTCTGACCTGAAAGTAGTTTCTGAAAAAAACAAAGAAGCTAGCTATCTCCCTTGTTAAATATAAATGGACACGCAAACCTATCCGTAGAATCAGTGTCAAGTAAGCTATCTTAACGGAAGTTGCTTAATAAATCATATCTAGCATGTCGCAACAAAATACATGTAGCTTCGACGATACACTTTTTATTCACACCGTTAGAATTTTTTTTTTCAAAATGGAAGGATTTTTTCCTCATGTCATAGATAAATTTGAATTGCCAATACATACTTAATTCGGTATTTGCTATCCATCCTTCTGAAAGCTCATTCCTACAGTTACCTAGGTTATTAAAAAAATGTGAACTGGATGCTCAATAGTTTTAAAAAAATACTTAAATATTGTTATAACAGTTCCTCTACGTCAAGACTCCCTGTCTGTGAACGGAACTAATTTGCATCAGATCGTATTTTGACAAGTGATAAAGGCAGTTTTTTTTTTTTTTTTTTTGCTATTCTTTTCTGTTCCTAGAAATACCATTCAAAATGCATATTTAAAACATTCGTTTATCAGAAGAAATGTACTTAAAAGGGAGACAAACTCAAACTCCTCGCCTCTCTGCTATTTTTTGTCTGTTTCAAGCAATTTGTGTTTTGAACATAATAGTATTTCGCCTTGATCAATAGGTAACTTTTCCAATTTACCTGTTTCCGTACTCCATGTCCTCAAATTTATTATTTACATATTTGCCACTGTATTCCCTGTCTCTTTCGTATATTTCAACTGAGGCTTTTCTTCGTTTACTGCATATGCATGAACTATTTTTCAGCGGGCGCAATCATTCAATCATTCACAAACTTTCTCCATGGCTAATGGTCAGGACAAGTTCTTTACCATTCATTCATTTTCATTATTTTGCATTTGCTTTTTTTGTTTCAACTTTACTGTGAAATTATTACGTGATTTTTTTGTATTGACCCTAGACCAGCTGTATTGGCCGTCAGTATCGCATCAGGCCAATACAGAAATAATTACGCAATAATATCTTTATTAATTAACTGCTGTGTTTATCTCGTTTTTTTGTGTGTTTTAATTCTTTTCACAAGATTCTTACATTTCGTACCTTGAATTGGATTTATCCAAATCTGAGTTTCCTTTTATAAGTGGCAATGTCAAATAATCTGGTGCTGTTTCGAGGTGTCTTCTACATTTTCTGGTCCGGATTAAAAAATTAATGACACCTTACAAAAAGTTAAATGTAAATTGAGAAGCACTTAATAAACTGTCAACATGTATAAAACAGTTATGAGGTCAACGTGAAATGAGCGTTGTGATATTATACAGACTCATTGCCCAAACCTGAAAAATTACAAAAGGCTTTTCAAATGAATGTGATGGTCTTCAGTCTGAAATATTTGCCACACTAAACGTTTCGGCATGCTTATGGTGTATAAATAAAGCAGCGTCTTCAAGAGGATAGTTTATATTTGAGTTGGCGTTCGTCTCGACATAGTCTTTTGTGGTGATGCGGCGTTAAGTATTTTGGCATTTTTCAGGATGTAGATTTCGGTATTATAGGGTGCCTATCCATTTAGCTGTCTGATTTCTTTACGTTATAGGTTTGCATTCTTGAGAGATATAAATATGACAACAATCATTACAGCTACAGGACAGGGTGCGGTGTGCAGCAGGTTTGTATCATACTTCTTTAACGTTGTTGGGCCCCAAATATATATGATAAAAATGGTAATGATAATCGGAATGATAATAAATATATTAATATTTCTATAAAATATTGACAACTACTAGCTAATAATGGTAAAAAAAAAAAAAAAGAAAATAAATTGTACATTATCAATGAAAAAAAAAATCTGAAACTTGTTTTAGATTGTTTGTTTTTACATATAATCGCTTACATGATTCATTTCTACTTGAAAAGTATGTATGCTTAATTTTGAATGACTGAATACTATTTGGAAGTCAAAAGAAAAACTTAAGACCCGAAAAACTGACAAAAGTATCATATAGTTATTTTATTCGTTATAATCCTTACGCTATAGCCCAAACATTTTATAAGGCCCCTTCAGATAAATGATATTATTATACTACCTTTTCCCGACAATGTACATATATATGTTTCTTAACTTGATCAGATCTGTTTAACAGCAAAGAGATCAAAATTAACGTCAAGCAGCGGTTCCGATTCTGAGTCCGACTGTTACAGTGCAGATGACCTAGCGATTGACTGTACACATTGTTGCAGCGAAAACATATGTAATTAAGTTGGAAGCGGGGCACCAGGTAGTGATGAACACCAACAATTGAAATTAATATATTAGGTTTATTGGTAGATGTGCCTAATTCTTCTTTCGGAAAATGCTTGTTCTAATTTCTTTAAAGAAATGTTCATTGTAAATTGCGTATTAATTTGGGCTATCCCTGCTCTTCTATTCAAATAATATTTCAGTGTTAAAAGTATACAAAACGGGTTTGATTTGATTTGTAGAACATTTCTGTTAAACGGAAAGTTGAATCCATCTTTATAAATACATGTATTGATATTAAATCATATTAGATTTTGCTGGTATTAAACGTGCTTACTTTTGGTGTATGATGTTGTTTAAGCTGTTCCGTATTGTAAGACTTGTTAAATGACGACCAGGTACCAAGAGTCATTTGGGATGTCATGGCATTCAGTGTCGACTATTATAATATGTAAACAATGACATCTAATATTCGACTCAGTGTGTCCATCTGCATATGTGCATCAATTAGAACTCAAATTAAAATGAGCTTATCATGTACGAATTAAACACGTGTTGGCTCAAGTAGTATATACGGTATAATTGTTCCTGGTCCAACTTTTAAAAACTAGAATATGAAATATATGAGAGATACTTAATTAGTCGACAGGTCAACAATTGACGGAATATTGATCAATAGTGAAAATAAATAAATTTCTAGTGATATCCGATAAGTCGACAGTTGATAGAATATAGGTCAACATATATATACATGTACGCATACTAACATAAATGCATATATGATTATGAGTAAAAAAAGATAGAGCAGTAAATTGAAGTAAATTTATCCACATAATCCGAGGATAAATGTCATATCTATGGGGTTAATAAATCTGTGTAGCAATTGATATCAAAAGTCAACAATTGTTTTATTATATGGCTGTTTATCCTTCTCAGATTTCTAGTACTTGCTCAAGATACTTTTAAAACTGCTCCTTGTTTTTATACTAAATATATTATCTGCTTTTGCAGTTGCTCACGTTTATAAATTGAAATGTTCAATAAAGTTGAATAAGAAAATACACCAAAAACAAGAAAAAAAGGGGGAAATCCACCAAAAACAAGAAGAAAACGAAAAAACGGAGAATTTGCATGACAACATAAACCTACGTACTATATTTATGTACAAGTTAGCTGTTCCAAATCTTATATTAACCTCTCATGATATGTCCCGCGGCGAATATAATGTTTTATATAAGAAGACTCGGTATGCTTTTAGCAAATAAGAAAAGATTGATTTAGTCATAAAGTAAATTATAATACTGGCTTGTTTGGGTCTATATAATAATATATATCACGGTGTCTGTCGTTAACAGGTCTAAACTGAACATACTGCAAAATAGACTGTAAGATACGAGCTCACAATTTATTGTAGACACTTTGGATTCTGAATTACATGTAAGCAATATACATGATATATATCTATAAAACTGTTTCAAATATCTTACTTATTCTTGAGCCTTGATATGATTCCTTCATACATATTTTTTGTTACATTATCCAGCAAATCGAGGACCTGTATGTGTGTCTTGTACTTCAACGCCAGACCCTTCCATTTGTCACTCCATATCCGTCTGTGACACTAACGAGGTGAGTTTTTGTAAATAAAAGATATATTATCCATATGTAGTATTAGATACACCTTGCGGTATCTAATTTACACCAAGATATTATTGTCAATGCAGAATGATAGTTTTCAATAATTAAGGAGGGGGTCTTTCAGCAATTTAATCATTTGTTATTGAAAAGCATGATAAATGCAGGGTTCATTTAAAGACATCTTGATGTAATTTATATTATCTCCTCTTTTATATCACACCACAACTCTCGTACTGGATATAATAGTTAGTTAAATATAAGTTTCATGAGAAATGACACATATTATGTATATCTTACCGAAATGGGAAGGTATGATATTAGCCTAAATTGGTTCCAGAATTTGATTTTGCGACAATTGCTACTCAGTCAGTCAGTGGCACCAGTGGCGTAGCTTCCATTGAGGCAACCGAGGCTTTTGCGTCGGTAAAAATAATAAAAAAGAAAATAAAAAAAAAACATTTGATTTCACCCTTGCTTACAATTTTGAAAAAGCTTCCACTTTATACATAACTCTCCAGCTAGTCGTATTATTCACACTCATTGTGAAGAGCTACCGGAATATTTTGTCTACCGTAGTTGTTTTCCAAAAATCTTTGAATCATTGGAATTACGTTATATATTTGAACGTTCTCTTTGGTAAGTAATGTCCTTTTCGAAATTTTTAAATACCCAAAACTTTGCTGGAATCTTCAAAAATTGCCATCTTCAAGCATTACATTGATTGCTTTCATGCTCATATTCTCCCGAAGTGCTGAAAGTTTTCTAGAATCACCAACAGAAACGCTCAAAATTTAATGTTGAAAGCTATGGATGAATAAAAACTTTACGGGCTATATTACCAATTTTTGTTGTTGTTGCGAAAAGCCAATACGTTCAATAGTAGATCTAACTGTTTTATGATACATCAAAAAATGATATAAAAGGATTTTTTTTAAATGTACTATACCGCAGGACAACAACACATCAAACAACACTCGACCAAACCCCCTTTTCCCCGCTCCCAACCAGACGTTCAAATAAAAACTAAGTAGAAATTCTTGTCAACTTTGTTTTCTCCATTTATAATTATAGGTATGTTACATAGATACAGTAACAGAATTTGGAGATACTTTCTTTTCAACTGGGTGCAGACGTGCCTCTGTAAGTAATTAAACCTAATAAATGACTTGCTATATTTCAGAATGTACACGAATAAAGGAATATGTGTAGTTAACGTCATTGATACAGTAACCCCACGACGTACACCATTTCAAATGAAACGAATTTAAGCGACGATAGGTTACCGTGCGGCTAACCCGAATAATTCAGTCGTTATATTCCACTGATCTACGATGGCTACATTAACGCCTGAAGGCCTAGTCAATGAAAAATCGTCAAAAAAATCATTCGGAATTAGCTCGGGGATTACCTATCTCGATAACATATAGATATTAGCTGGTTGGCTCTCTCTCACAGAGAGCACCAATCAAAATCCTGGATTCGTGACGCGTTTTTATCGTATAAAGAGTTCAGGCCCTCGCGAGTGGGAGAGTCGATCACGGGGAGGGACTGAATTATTCGGGTTACCGTGCGGCCTTTTCACAATGATCAAAAGGCTTACCACTATAATCGTCCCGGACATGACAAATTGTGATTCAATTTAAACCCCAAAAAATCAACGGCTTGGATTTCGACAAAACATTAAACGGAAAACATTTTCTTTATGTTTCTTGTAATTTATTTTGTAATGTTTAATTCAGACGGACTGATTTATCTTATTTTCTTTCTTACCTATAATAACTTAATAAAAAAAGAAGCGATGTAAGAATTAACAAAAGCTTGCGTTCGGAAATCAATTGCAAAAAATCTTAAGCTTATAACTAGACAATACGTTATCCAATCAAATTGCGTGTGACAGCAGTGTTAAAAAAGGATATGCATATCTTGTGCATACGAACACGGGCGTTTATCCCAGGGAACATGTTAGAACAAGCCATTGGTAATTGTAAAAGCAATAAGAAAACTATAATTACTTCAGGAAATAAATTTGCAATTACTGTTGCCACTCCAGCCTTATTATATATATCGATTTGAAAATAGTGCTATGCTACTTAAGATATTTTTTATTGAGAATGAATGGTTTTGGTTTCTCATATTTTTTCTTTACATGTTTAATTCTTACGTCCATTGGCAAATATTTCAGGTATAGTTTGCACAATAAAATCAATAGGATATCCATTACGAATGTTCTGCAATATTAGTAAAGCAAATAATCGGTGGAAAATTTTAACTGCCAGTGAAAAGGGTGTGTTTGATAAATACATGTGTTTGCCTTTCAACACAAAAAAGCAAACATGGAATAACTTTGTTTTTATACAGTTAAAAATATATGTCACATTCTGTGGACGTCAATTGGAAAGAAAATCAAATAATTACAGACCACTGAATCCCTTAGTAGCGCCATATTTGATGAATCCACTTTGTGGAATGTTCCCGGCAAATAACCGGGAACAGCATAGAATGGAACATTTTAACAAGATCAAGTCGTTAAGAATGCTCGAAAAAAAATGTAAACGATAGTTTCATTCAATCTAAACTGTTAATTGTTTTGATTCCAAAAATTGTAGAATTTTCTACGCAAGGTATAAATCTAAAAAATTCTCAAGATATTGTTTTCGTTTCGAATTTGAGCTCAGACAAAAACATTTCGTGACTCCAATCTCTCTATGTGCGAAACGTACTTTGAGCAGAGCAAAAAAGCCGACTAAAGATTAAATGTTGGTTCATTCAAATGCGTAGAGTATTTTTTTTTTTTTATTATTAAAAAGCACGACATGCAATTATATGGATCATGGAATTATCTTTACTATATTGCAATAAAAGTTACTATTGAATTCTCTTGATGTTTGATTATATTTTATTGTTTTGCTACTTTTCATTCTTGTCTTCAAGTAGATAAAGAGGCTTATAAACATTTTATAAATATCTATAATATAAATGTGTAGACAACATTTTTCCCTTATATCAGAGAGTACGAAAGATAAATAGAATACTTTAATATTTACGAAGAGCTTATCGTTTAGTAAGATTTGAAAATAAAATGAAATTTATAAATGCATAAAATTGCAATAAGTTTGTGATTTTTTTTTAAAAGGCACACTTGTTTTATGTACTGTGCATTCGATTTAACATTCTGGATTATTCCTTTTCTGATTAAGTTATCATGGCGAACAAAAGGTTTGAATATTCCATGAATAAAAAGGAAACAGTATCATTCAAACAAACAATCATCGTCTGTGATTAAACAGACTTCAGTTGCAAACAAGCAGGAATTTTGGGTCCTCAGTGCTCTTCAATTTCTTTTGGCTTTTAAACTGTTTTGATTCGAGCGTCAATGATAAGTCCGTTGTAGACGAAATGTGCATCAGGCGTACATAATTATAAGCCTGGTATCGTTGATGACTTTTTTCTATTTGTTGAACCAGCAAACTTTTCGCGCTCTTTATAGCTCTTCTATAGTTATGCTTCGGGCACTAGCACAAAAAGGGATTGATATTGATTGCAGGGTTTGTTGCTCGTGCTGTGTGGATTCTGAAGAATGTGTCCCCGTGCTTGTAATGTATGCACATATAATTTACAGTTATGGGTTTTTTGCTTGTGAGAGTGCTGTTTACTATTAGTTGTCTCATTTGCAATCATACCACATCTCCTTATTTTTATATTTAACTAATTACATTAATAGAAGTACCAACTAACAAATCAAATTGCACGCATCATATTAGAATAAACTCATCATAGATACCAAGATTAAATTTTTGTACGCCTGACGCGCGTTTCATCTTCACAAGAGTCATCAAAGAATATTTGACTTCATTCGTATTTGAAATATTTGTATCTTTAACTTTTATTTAAGGAAGAATTACTATTTTGTTTGCATTTTAAAGGTGTGTAATCTATCAGTTGTATCACATGGTTTCGGGAGACGTGATTTTCACTCATCTCAACATACCTTGACCTATAATGGTTTACTTTTATAAATTGTTACTTGGATGGAGAGTTGTCTCATTGGCACTCATACCACATCTTCCTAAATCTATATATCACCGGTTGCTGTTCTACAGACCTTTGCAATAGTAAAGGTACGTCTACTTACTTATTGAGATGAATTAACTTTGATTGTTGAAGGATATCTGGAATCTTTGATGTTTTGTCTTTAAACTATCGAGTTTACAACCTTTAATATGTTATAAACAAACTAAAATACTGATAAAGTTCCAAAATTTGGTCATTCTGCTGTAATCCTATTTTTGACATTTTTACCAATTGTGTCTGTTTGTTTTGTTCACGCATCGTTGTCAATATAATGGAATTTGATACGACTGTCATACAAGTGAGAGGTTTGGCTAGCCATAAAACCAGGTTCAATCCACCATTTTCTACATAAGAAAATGCCTGTACCAAGTCAGGAATATGACAGTTGTTATCCATTCGTTTGATGTGTTTGAACTTTTGATTTTGCCATTTGATTGAGGACTTTCCTTTTTGAATTTTCCTCGGAGTTCAGTATTTTGTGATTTTACTTTTACTACAACCAAGTCGATGTCAAGTTTCTTCCTAGAAGAAACTTTACTGCTGGTGGATTATTCCCGAGGGCATCATTAACTTGGTAGCTTTATGCATGATGAAAACAAATAATACAAAGAACAAACCGGCTGGGACGTCGCCCGGGTTACCAAGGTCCTCTTTTGCTGCACGGAACACTGTAGCATTTGATTTGTGTGTTCCACGGAATATCCTCCGGGATACCCCTGATTTGACGTACGTTCAGCCAGAAGGTAATTACTACTTTAAAAATTCAGATACTTTTCATAAATTAAAGCCATGTTGCGTTAATATGTTCGACTGTTTGAATACACCAGCTACAAGTGAATCAACACCTATCATTTCTTCTTGTAAACACAAAAAAGGAAAAAGGAGCACGTGTAAGACATGTAATATGTTAATCACGACTCCTGATTTTACCAGTAATTTGACAGGAAAAACGTACTATACTAAATCTTTCGAGCCTCTGGACTGTTCCACGGACAATGTCGTGTACGGAATTGAATGTACTTTGTGCGGACTACTTTATGTCGGTGAAACTCGACAAACTTTGCGTAAAAGGATGAATCAACACCGGTCTGATAGTAAAGATCCGCAATTCAGGGTTCTTTATAACCATTTTAATCAACCGGACCATGATCCTACTTTATCTATGAAAGTACGCATCATCGAGAAAATTTATCACCACACAAATAGCCCTGTACTTAGTACTCCTTTCCGAAAAGATAGAGAAAATTTCTGGATAAGGGAACTAGGTACTGCAATGCCATATGGTTGCAATGATAATGTCAAAGGAGTAGGAAATTTGTCAAGTCCAGCCTGCAGTGATGTTAATGTAATGAGTTTATTTAATACTACCTTACGAAACCAACGTAGTCATGGGCAAAAACGTTACCATCGGCCTAATGTAAAAAAGTCTTCCAAATCTAGATCGGCCTCTGGGAGCTTTGATGACCTTCTTTCTCATCTTCATCATCCACTAGGGTTACATTACATTAGAACTATTCTTTTTTCACTGCCTGTTAATTTTCTAAAATGTTTGAGAGATTATGCACTTGACAAAGGATGCATAAATACATTTTCTCCAATATACAGACTTGTCAGTATAATTTGTGATATAGCTCTTTTCCGTCTTTTAAACCAGTAAGATCGGAACCTTTACATGAGGAAAGAGGAAATTCCTTCCTGTTTACTTTGCCAATAGAGGAATTGATGCAATCAACATCAGCAACGTTCTACATCACAAGGAGGTAACATCTAAAATTCCTATTTATTTTCAAAATCAGTCTGTTCCTATTGTATCCTACAATTACACCAAAACCATTGCACCCAAAATATTTAACTATAAACAAGCATTGCAGGACCTTGATTTAGAACAATACCTAAAACCCTCTGACATGTGACTGTTCCCACTCACCTTACAATTACAGCCCCTCCGGCCATGTTATTACTGGGGATCTAAACATAATTCAACATGAAAATCTCCGAAAGGTGATTTCTCATGGTCCTAAGTTTAGAGAACCCAACACATCAATTGGAACCATAACTTCAAAATAATTATGGATTCCATTGAGGACTACGCCAGAGCATGGGCTAAACGAGAAGAAGTTCAACTGGACACTTTGTCAGAATGGGTCAAAACAATCAGGTCTCTGATAAAACGTCGCATTCATAAGTTAAAAAACTGTGTGAATGATCGACCAAAGTCCGTTTTCAGAGACAAAGAGGCAGTGAAATGTCTATCATCTCTTCAAGATAAGTATGTTGTTGTTCCTGCGGACAAAGCTTCAAATAATATTGTCTTTGTATGTAAATCGTATTACTACGAGTGTCTTGTCAAAGAATTAGGAATAAATGAGCACTCAGGTAATCCCACATACAAAACATATCATTTGACAAGGATGAGATTTTGGCGAATCATAAGTCCTTCATGGCTTCAATTAACATTGCATTGAACAACAAATCGGAGGACTTACCTTGTTTGTATTGGATACCTAAACTTCACAAAATTCCGTACAAACAACGGTACATTGCCGGCTCATCTGCATGTTCCACTAAAGAATTGTCCATTAGATTGACTAAAATTCTGTCTGCAGTGAAAGAGGGTCTTCAGAAATACTGTGAAACGGTTTACTCGCGTAGTGGTATTAACCATATGTGGATTCTTAAAACTCTAAAGAACTTCTGGATAATTTTAAATCTCGGTCTTTTCTGAAATTAGTTCTATCAAAACTTTTGATTTTTCTACCTTGTATACCACCATTCCCATGTGAAATTGAAAACCGTCTAAAAGAAATAATCCACAATGCTTTTCATCATAAAATGGTAGCATACGCTATAAATTTATTACTTTGGGATACCATAAGGCATATTTTGTTAATAGCGAACAAAAGGGTAAAACATGCTACACAGAGGAACAAGTGATCAGTATGCTGGAGTTCCTTATTGACAACATATTTGTTGAATTTGAGGTAGACTTTTCAACAAATTGTCGGCATTCCTATGGGAACGAACTGTGCGCCTCTCCTTGCCGACCTCTTCTTATTTTCATATGAATCGGAGTTCCTTCAGACACTTGTCAAAACAAGAGGATCAAAGAAGCCAGGTTATTTAATTTCACTTTCAGATATATTGATGATGTTCTTTCCATTAACAATCCGAACTTTTCTGATTGGGTTCCATTAATATATCCACCAGAACTAGAAATTAAAGAAACAACAGACACGGCTTCCTCCGCCTCATTTTTAGACTTATACCTCGAATTTGACATACACAGTCATCTCAGTACCAGAATCTATGACAAACGAGACGATTTTCATTTTGAAATTATCAATTCCCCCTACCTTAGTAGCAATATACCAACTTCACCTGCATATGGGATATACATTTCCGAACTTATTCGGTATTCAAGAACTTGCAGATGCTACTCAAGACTTTGTAAACCCAGTGTCTGAGCAGAAAGTTGATGAACCAGGGGTATGTCAAAGAACGTCTTGTCCTTTTCTAAAAAGTTCATCGGAAGGTACCAAGACCTTGTTTATAAATATTCCGTATCAACTTCACAAATAATACACGATGGTCTTGAAGTATAGATTTTGCGTAGTGACGTTGTTTATCATCTTAATAACGTGTTATAGTATTCTTTTATTTGTCTTAATTAATACTACTTTTATTGTTAAGCTCAGTTTTTTGATATATCCATTTGACGTGACTCTGTGCTTATGTATCCCGTCATACCTTGAACGACAAAATTATTTCATTTTTTAATATTACTTTTACTGTTAAGTCTGTTTTTTGTGATATACATTTGACATGACTCTGTACTATGTATCCCGTCATAATTTGAACCACACTATTAGTTTATTTGTTGATATTGCTTTTGCTGTTGGGTCTGTTTTTTGTGATGTCCATTTTGCGTGACTCTGTGCGTATGTATTCTGTCATACTTTGAACGACAAAATTGTTTTATTCATTGATATCACTTTTGCTGTTGAGTCTGTTTTTTGTGATATACGTTTGACGTGACTCGGACTTATGTGTCCCGTCATGATTTTAACCACACTATTATTTTATTTGTTAATGTTGCTTTTGCTGCTGGGTCTGTTTTTGTGATGTCCATTTTGCGTGCATCTGTGTTTATGTATCTCTTTATACCTTGAACGACAAAATTATTTTATGTCTACCTGTACGAATTTCAAACGCGCGATTTTACGCCAGTACTTAAAACCTTCCATCCTTATAGGTGGATTTTACATAGATAAATAAAATCGTATGATATAAGCATAATGAGGATGTTAAATTTGATGTATGCCCCCTTTTGTGCTTCTTCGTAACATTTGTTTGTTTTATAGTGATTAAGATGATAACACAATGTTGACTGCTGTAATCCTATTTTTGACATTTTACCAATTGTGTCTGTTTGTTTTGTTCACGCATCGTTGTCAATATAATGGAATTTGATACGACTGTCATACAAGTGAGAGGTTTGGCTAGCCATAAAACCAGGTTCAATCCACCATTTTCTACATAAGAAAATGCCTGTACCAAGTCAGGAATATGACAGTTGTTATCCATTCGTTTGATGTGTTTGAACTTTGATTTTGCCATTTGATTGAGGACTTTCCTTTTAATTTTCCTCGGAGTTCAGTATTTTGTGATTTTACTTTTCACAATAGCATGTAACCTGTTAAATTGAAATTTGCAAATGAAACGAGTTAAAGCGACGATAGGTTACCGTGCGGCTAACCCGAATAATTCAGTCGTTATATTCCACTGATCTACGATGGCTACATTAACGCCTGAAGGCCTAGTCAATGAAAATCGTCAAAAATCATTCGGAATTAGCTCGGGGATTACCTATCTCGATAACATATAGATATTAGCTGGTTGGCTCTCTCACAGAGAGCACCAATCAAAATCCTGGATTCGTGACGCGTTTTATCGTATAAAGAGTTCAGGCCCTCACGAGTGGGAGAGTCGATCACGGGAGGGACTGAATTATTCGGTTACCGTGCGGCCTTTTCACAATGATCAAAAGGCTTACCACTATAATCGTCCCGGACATGACAAATTGTGATTCAATTTAAACCCCAAAAAATCAACGGCTTGGATTTCGACAAAACATTAAACGGAAAACATTTTCTTTATGTTTCTTGTAATTTATTTTGTAATGTTTAATTCAGACGGACTGATTTATCTTATTTTCTTTCTTACCTATAATAACTTAATAAAAAAAGAAGCGATGTAAGAATTAACAAAAGCTTGCGTTCGGAAATCAATTGCAAAAAATCTTAAGCTTATAACTAGACAATACGTTATCCAATCAAATTGCGTGTGACAGCAGTGTTAAAAAAGGATATGCATATCGTGTGCATACGAACACGGGCGTTTAACCTAGGGAACATGTTAGAACAAGCCATTGGTAATTGTAAAAGCAATAAAAACTATAATTACTTCAGGAATAAATTTGCAATTACTGTTGCCACTCCAGCCTTATTATATATATCGATTTGAAAATAGTGCTATGCTACTTAAGATATTTTTATTGAGAATGAATGGTTTTGGTTTCTCATATTTTTCTTTGCCTGTTTAATTCTTACGTCCATTGGCAAATATTTCAGGTATAGTTTGCACAATAAAATCAATAGGATATCCATTACGAATGTTCTGCAATATTAGTAAAGCAAATAATCGGTGGAAAATTTTAACTGCCAGTGAAAAGGGTGTGTTTGATAAATACATGTGTTTGCCTTTCAACACAAAAAAGCAAACATGGAATAACTTTGTTTTTATACAGTTAAAAATATATGTCACATTCTGTGGACGTCAATTGGAAAGAAAATCAAATAATTACAGACCACTGAATCCCTTAGTAGCGCCATATTTGGTGAATCCACTTTAGGAATGTTCCCGGCAATAACCGGAACAGCATAGAATGGAACATTTTAACAAGATCAAGTCGTTAAGAATGCTCGAAAAAATGTAAACGATAGTTTCATTCAATCTAAACTGTTAATTGTTTTGATTCCAAAATTGTAGAATTTTCTACGCAAGGTATAAATCTAAAAATTCTCAAGATATTGTTTTCGTTTCGAATTTGAGCTCAGACAAAAACATTTCGTGACTCCAATCTCTATGTGCGAAACGTACTTTGAGCAGAGCAAAATGCCGACTAAAGATTAAATGTTGGTTCATTCAAATGCGTAGAGTATTTTTTTTTTTTTTTATTAAAAGCACGACATGCAATTATATGGATCATGGAATTATCTTTACTATATTGCAATAAAAGTTACTATTGAATTCTCTTGATGTTTGATTATATTTTATTGTTTTGCTACTTTTCATTCTTGTCTTCAAGTATATAAAGAGGCTTATAAACATTTTATAAATATCTATAATATAAATGTGCAGACAACATTTTTTCCCTTATATCAGAGAGTACGAAAGATAAATAGAATACTTTAATATTTACAAAGAGCTTATCGTTTAGTAAGATTTGAAAATAAAATGAAATTTATAAATGCATAAAATTGCAATAAGTTTGTGATTTTTTTAAAAGGCACACTTGTTTTATGTACTGTGCATTCGATTTAACATTCTGGATTATTCCTTTTCTGATTAAGTTATCATGGCGAACAAAAGGTTTGAATATTCCATGAATAAAAAGGAAACAGTATCATTCAAACAAACAATCATCGTCTGTGATTAAACAGACTTCAGTTGCAAACAAGCAGGAATTTTGGGTCCTCAGTGCTCTTCAATTTCTTTTGGCTTTTAAACTGTTTTGATTCGAGCGTCAATGATAAGTCCGTTGTAGACGAAATGTGCATCAGGCGTACATAATTATAAGCCTGGTATCGTTGATGACTTTTTTCTATTTGTTGAACCAGCAAACTTTTCGCGCTCTTTATAGCTCTTCTATAGTTATGCTTCGGGCACTAGCACAAAAAGGGATTGATATTGATTGCAGGGTTTGTTGCTCGTGCTGTGTGGATTCTGAAGAATGTGTCCCCGTGCTTGTAATGTATGCCCTTATAATTTACAGTTATGGGTTTTTGCTTGTGAGAGTGCTGTTTACTATTAGTTGTCTCATTTGCAATCAAACCACATCTCCTTATTTTTATATTTAACTAATTACATTAATAGCAGTACCAACTAACAAATCAAATTGCACGCATCATATTAGAATAAACTCATCATAGATACCAAGATTGAATTTTGTACGCCTGACGCGCGTTTCATCTTCACAAGAGTCATCAAAGAATATTTGACTTCATTCGTATTTGAAATATTTGTATCTTTAACTTTTATTTAAGGAAGAATTACTATTTTGTTTGCATTTTAAAGGTGTGTAATCCATCAGTTGTATCATATGGTTTCGGGAGACGTGACTTTCACTCATCTCAACATACCTTGACCTATAATGGTTTACTTTTATAAATTGTTACTTGGATGGAGAGTTGTCTCATTGGCACTCATACCACATCTTCCTATATCTATATATCACCGGTTGCTGTTCCAAGGACCTTTGCAACAGTAAAGGTACGTCTTCTTACTCATTGAGATGAATTAATTTTGTTTGATCAAGTTAATCTGGTATCTTTGATGTTTTGTTTTTAAACTATTGAGTTTACAACATATGTTATAAACAAACTGAAATACTGATAAAGTTCCAAAATTTGGTCATTCACAATAGCATGTAACCTGTTAAATTGAAATTTTCAAATACGTTACAATTTCGCGTTTTTATCGTTAGTTAGTTGATGGAATTAATAACAATGGCACACAGAAAAAAATACAGCAAAATTAGTAATTCAAAAATAAATCCACAGAAATACAGCAAAATGCTATGGAAACAGGAGACTCAGTTATATAAATATATAATTCTAAGCCGATTGGTTCATTTTTATTTTTTTCTCGAATTTGTTTTATCCTATTTATTCTTTCTACGAACTTTAGACTATTTTTTGAATTAACTTGTGGTTCGCTCGGTTTCAGTTCTTCATCATTCCATTATGACGAGCAAGTTTTTTCGATTTCCTCTGATTTCAATAATGTGACGTCCAAATAAACTATGCCTGACAATATCTCATAATTATATAGAAGAGGCACGATCTTTTTGCATATCATTGAAAATCTACACTAAAAACGGTGTCTTCCTGGAATGCTTACATTTTATGAAATATAAGATATCTTTTCCTCGACTGCCAACTATTTTGAAAAAGGCTATTGAAAGATAAAACATTTTGCACCTTTAAAATATCACTTTTTCAGTGAAAATAAATGTAATTCAAATATAATGTAATAAAAAGGACAATGGAAAAAAACTTCAAACAAATAAATGAAATAAGTTTTTAAAATTACCGAAATGGAGTGTTACTTAAAGCTGATAAATTTTGTGAAATGTGACTAATCCTGCTGTAAATTTTAAATATATGAGTGAGTTATTAATATGTCCTTTGATATTTATGGTTTTTTTTATCTTTATATAATATATATATATCTATGTGCATGTTTACAATATTATTAAGGGAGAAATCCGTTTGCGCTAAAAATGCGTCCTGTTGTGTCACGACTCAATAATGTGTATGCGTCATTAGGTTTTAAACTACCTATTATCATGATTATCATTTGCGCCAAAACTTTAGGTTGCACTCTTGTAATTGACTGCTCCATAGGCTCACATGCAAAACAGTTGATCTTAGAAAATTTTGTTAAAAGTAAAATGCTACATAGATTTTTTTTCATGTACATATCATGTATGTAGTAATGTGTTATTGTGGTTTAATGGGGGGGAGGTGTCTCATGCCACGAAGAATAAAAATTTATGAAACTCTTAAGTCAAAACTACTTTTTTCTACTTTCTGTTTGCTGTTTTTTTACTAGTCCGCACCACTTCCAGTAAACATGATATCCTTCTATTTTCCTGATTTGATATCCGAAAAAAAGATCCAATATTTTTTAAAATCTTATTAGAAGTTTTAATTCAACATAAAATTTAAAAAAAAACAGAAAAAATTGAGTCCAAAAAAATCAGAAAAAATGGGTTATTTTATTTCACTCCATGTTTTAACATGCACCGGAAACTGGAGTTGTTATACAAGACTGGTACCTTTAATATACATGTACGATTACACCAATACGTAATGAAAGCAAGTGACGACACAACTTGAATGTACCATGGTCATCATCAAATGCATATTGCAGTTTAGTCTTTTGTTTAAGAACACCACCATATAAATATCGACTCTTTTGTATGCAAAAATACTTGTTTATTCCATAAATTGTTTGCTAAAGAAATATTATCTATCAGTTTAACATAGATCATTTGATGAATATGCATACGGTTAATTTGGTGTAAATGAATTGCGAAATCTGTAGCAATTGATACCCAATGAAAACAAAAATGCCGCAAATAATATATTTGAAAAAGATTTGCACAAAAGGACAGCATCCAGTATTGATATCCCTAACAGTTACTTGAAAACATATATATTTTTATTCTTCTTATTCTTCGCTTTCTCGCTTTCCCGATTTCGATTTCTCGATTTCCGATTTCTCGATTTCGCTTTCTCGATTTCTCGATTTCCGATTTCCCGATTTCTCGATTTCTCGATTTCTCGATTTCGCGTTTGCAAAGTGAAAGGAAAAACGCGAAAACGCGAAAGGCGAAATGGCCGCATCCGGCCAACATAGATTCCACCACCGTGCGATATGATTTTTTAACGTGACTTTCGACAGTTCAGTTTGAAAATAAACTCGACTTAAGATAAATATCGTATCACACTTGATCTATATATGTAGGTATTGCAGAATGCTTGCATTCAATGACAACTAGCATTAAATTTGTTGATATAAATCATAAGGCAGTGCATTTCTCGTCTTTCTATTATAGAATGAAAATTTAAAGTTTAAAGGTGTTTGAATGAACTCAAATAGTAGGCAAACATAAACTGACTTATCATAAAAACCAAGTGAACACATAGGTAAGAAATTGAAAGAAGAGAAAAACGGTGTCAATCGAGGGGAACTGAGTAAAATCTTGGGGTTTATCCTCGCAGCTAATTACTATTTTTATAATGTAAATTTTAGAAGACATGCATTGCTTTTGATTTGCATAATATGATTTAAAGAGATTATTTCAGCTACCCGATAGTGAACTTTCAATTTTTATGTAGCAACATTCCAGCAGCGACGGCATATGTAATAAATATCTCCCAGTTGATATTCAAGGCCTAGCATTTCCTATCACGATTTCTTTGATAGAGGGCTGCTGCTCACAAGGAAGCTATAGAACCAAAAGTTCCAAGTGGCAAAGTTAAAATAATTCCTTCGTAAAATATACGGACTCCAACACGAGTTGGTTGGCTGTTATAGAATTTCTGTTTCACAGATAACGACGGTTACGTTCTAATTGTTTTAACCACAATCCCGTCCTCTCTTCCCCAAAAATGACCTATCGAATAAGACTTATCACAGGGTTTGCACTTACATGAGTAACACATGTAGAGCAGGATCTGCTAACCCTTCCGGTGCACCTGAGATCACCCCTGGTTTTGATAGGGTTCGTGTTGCTCAGTCTTAGTTTTTCTATGTTGTGTTTATGTACAGTTATTTGTCTATTGGCCTTTTTCTTCTTTTTTTTTGTATGGCATTGTCAGTTTATTTTCGACTTATGAGTTTGAATGTCGCGTTGGTATCTTTCGCCTCTCTTTTATTCACTGTGGAATAATATAAATATTTTGTCTCTTTTTCATCGATCAATTAACCTAAAATTCGATGTAGAACTTTGAATCAAACGAGACTAGACGAGCATTCTTCTACGATCTAATGTTTAATGGTATTGATACGCCATGGACCACAAACTGAACAGTGCACAGAGGCGTGGCTTTGGTTCGGCGAAAGCAACATGAGCAATGTAATCACATATAAATCAACAACATTCTACTAATTCAAACTCAGCATTGAGATCAAAAAGAATAACAAGACTGCATTAAAGCAATATCCCGTTCGACTGCACGATACGGTGTTAATGTCATTTTTTAATTGATAAAGATGTTTCTTAAAATGAAGTCAAAGGAATATACATTATTGAAATACATACACTTAGTTGATTTCAAATTACCTCTTGCCTAGTTATGAGTCAGTCTGAATACGGAATACTTTGAATACTCTCATTACAATAACGTTTTCTGAATGTACGCACATTATGAGTATAAAATTTATACCAGGTGTCCTTGTTTCATTTCCCTTATTATATTTTTTATATCCACAAACATTTTAACTGATTCATCTGTTAAATATATCATAAAGTTTGATATGTAAAATGGTAGTAAACACTAATAGATAAATGCAACGAAGAAAATTAGTGTACCATCTCATGACATAAATCAGAAGAACCGCTAGAGTTAATATTTTTCATTTGCAATGCCGATATTATAAAATGAGACAAGATTGCATGTAAAATGGCTATGAATGCGTTTTCGCTTTGTTTGGGTTTTTTTTCTTCAAAATATTGACATGAATTATTTTTGCGTTTGATTTATATTTTTTTTTTTTTTTTTTACTTTTTAATGTTTAATTTATTTTTTTTTTTTTTTTTTTTTTTTTTTTTGTATTTTTAAATTGTATTTATTTTTTAATTTTTGTATTATTTATTTCTAACTTGTGTATTTCACTCATTATTTTACAACTGTTCGCTAAATTTGGTATATTTGTATACTGTAACGGCTTACCTCACTGTAAAAGTCTTTGTCTAATGTTTTGAACCGTGTATATTTTCTGTCGTATCTTGTGATCTCCGGTTGACGAATAAAGCTATCATGCCATATAATCAAAGTTATAAACAACTAAACTTTCTGCATTTCTGTAATTTTACTTTATAGGTAATTTCACAACAAATCATATACTGTCAACAACAAAACATTCAGTGACAGACGTAACATCAACAACAACAGCAACATCAACAACAACAACAACAACATTAACAACAGCAGACATTGAGTCTACACAGGGTAAATCACCTCGTTTTTTTTTTTTTATTTATTTATTAATTTGAGTTATATTTTCTGAACTTTAAGCCTTTAGAATCAATTTCGTGGCAAGCGTAATATGAAGTATAAATTCATAAAGAATATTTTTGTTTACAGTTTTATCGATTCTGTTGATGGATGTCTTATTGACATTTATTGGACAGCAACTTTTATTCATGAAACTATTCTTTTTTCCGTCAATTTTGACGAGGACAATGATGAATATGATGAATGGCTGTTTAATGTTCAGCGTCAAATTAAATGCACATTCGGCACGAGAACATCCAAAAGTTATATGAATGTGCTACCTTTATAGACCGACACTATTAGCCGGATTGTTCATGACTTTTGTACTGTATTCATAGACCGACACGCTTAGCCGCATTTATAATGTGCTTGTTCACAAAGTAAAAGACCGCGGGAAGATATATCACCCTAACCGGAAACATTATTCTGACGCCGAGCCGATCAGTCTTTAATCTTTCCACTATCTCGGTATTTGTAGGGTCAAAACGAAATTAGGATATCTAAAGACACTTTATTTAGTATATGCTTAATACACTTTTCGACAACTTTACATATTTTCATGAAATTAAAAATGGTATTCGACGCAACAGGTTGGTGTTTGAGTCAATTCTAAACAAAACTGCAAATTTATATATTTTATACATTTGTTAATCGAGGGCAGGCAATTATTAGAGAAGAAATATATATATATATATATATATATATATATACAACTCGTCTAAACATCAACCCAACAATGTTAGATCTGTAAATTTGCTTTCGCAAATTTTTGTTCTTCCTCGCCGGGATTCGAACCCATGCTACTGAGATATCGTGACACCAAATCGCCTGCACTGTAGCCGTCCCGCTAGACCACACGACCACTTGGGCTTCATAAAATGAAGCTTTCGGTGGCCGGGTGTTACCTTTCCACGTCAGTTTTAATCTAGCGTCGTACTACAGTACATGATATATAAGGCATGGAGATGTTATTTTACAGATCAGCTAAATTATCTATAGTAAAGGATCCTACAAATTAATGTAAGATACAGTCACAGAAAATAATTATATTTATAAGTACGTCTGAGCCAGTGACAACTCTACAACAGATTTATCCATCGGATCACCAGCAGTGATGGTGATACATGGCTGTGAATATATGGCTATATAAGAATATATAGTAAAAGCGCTAGTAAAAGTGATCAATTGAAACTATTATTATCTTTTATTAATTTTCTTATATGTTACCAGCGTAGGGATTCTACTGAACTTTTCTTTATATATATATATATATTGGTTTTGGTTCACGGTATCATTGAAGAATAGCCCTGGTTTGACATCATGCCTTTGGATAATTGGTCCTTTCTCTTTGAAAACAAACAAAATAATTTTAAAATCCTGCAAAACACCATTAATTACAGATGAAACTAAACACATTTATCACAACCATCAAACAAATTTGGAGGTGGACTGTTTTGAAGCTATCGGCTCTAAAACAAAATAATGTGCAAAAATCAGTGAAAATACCAAGAAATTGTTGCTCGAAAAATATTTTCACAAAATAAAGAAAAGAAAGGAAACCTCCAACATGTTTGTTATATACGTATATATCATACAAAACATGTCACTAGTTTATGTTCTTTTGCATTGTTTTCTCATATTTTAGTTACATAGATGAAACTCTGTATCACATCAAAGGTAGATAAAATAGATTCCAATATCTGAGAGCATTGTATAATTATATTATGGTTCTCTTTGTTTTTATAAAAGCTTTTCTTCAAACATGTATTTTTAGATTTAAGTAATGAGTTCTGGCTTATGTTTCTCCATATGGATTTTATCACAATAGAGAAAAATGAAACTAAAGAAGAAAGTTATCGACATATCTATATCCTTGTTGCATCAGAAAAGGAAGGTTGGGTGGTGATCCAGATCCCTGCCTTAAAAGAAACTTTAAATAAGACAATAAACCGAGGAAAAACCGTCATAGAACTGCCAAAATTGTTAAAATCTACAAACATTTCTGGAGTAGAAAATAAAGGAATTAATTTAAAAGCATCTGTACCCGTGTCTGTATTCGGATATAACGAGGAATTGAGTAATAAGGAAGTATTTTATGTTATTCCTGCTCACAGTCTATCTACAGAGTATGTGGCTGTGACCTACACCCCTGTCTGAGGTAGTTTGATCGGTATTGTTGGAATAAATGACAATACGAGGCTGAATTTACATCTTAAGATGACAGAAATCGAACTTTACAACGGACACACTTATTCTAACACGGACATTCTTAAAGTAGACCTGAATAAAGGAATGACTTTCATTTTATCGCATAAAAGTGATTTGACAGGAACATATATAAAAGGTTCAAAGCGGATATCTGTTATGTCAGGCAATCAGTGTGCATTTGCGGGTTTTTCTGATTATAGTCTTGATTGTGATCCAATACGAGAGCAGTTAATACCCATCAACAAATGGGGTAATGAATTCATCGTTCCTTTCTTGAATTTCAAAGATCCTAAAAGTATTTTACGAATAGTAGCGAACGAATCAAACACTCGTGTGTTAGTAGTTGACAACTCAACTTCCACCTCACGAGCCTTATCTCACGGTAATTTCATTGACATACAAATGACAACAGATGGTCCATTGTATGTTAACTCAAATCGACCTATTCAGGTATCACTTATTGTAAATGGGACGTTTTCTAGAAGTAGAAATGGATTTATGTCACTAGTTCCTTCATTAAATCATTATAAAGATGTTTATTGGTTTATTGTTCCCCGTTCTCATATGCATGAGAATTATGAGCTTGGTTGCTGGGAACCAGGAACTATAAAAAGACACGCTTTATTGCAATTACTGCGGAATTGAATGTTATAAATGATATACTGTATGACAATTCACAGTTACCAGTGAATTCAACTGTAAGAAGTATTCATGTCGGGGATATAACATATTCCACGATTTCATTTCGAGCAACAGAAGATTACCATACCTTGCATAGTAATTCAGGCAGTGAACGGTTTGGAGTTATCATTTATGGTGCTTGCTATTCGCATTTATATGGATATGGATTTCCGGGTGGGATCAATTCATAACTTTTTTATATAACAATCTTTGTACGTACATTGAAGAGATTTTTAAAATTCAAAAGTATCTAATAGTTTTCTGTCTTTTTCGTAAGTTGTTTTTAATGTATTGACAATTAGCACTTTATTTTAAAGACTTTATCAAGAGTTACAATTTGTGTATTCTAGGGTCATTCATTAATATTATACCTAATTAATTCAATTTTTTGTGGGATTTCTAGAATTTTTCTTCATAAGTAGCATCACAAGTTGAGAAAGTGATATATATATGTAGGATTCTAAAGTGCGATGGGGACGCTAAAACGCGATGGTCACGCTAAAGTGCGATGGTCTACGCTAAAGTGCGATGGTTTGATACGCTAAAGTACGATGGTCTGTGTTATTAAATGGAACACGCTAAAGTGCGTTTTCCCAACAACAATGGAAATCAACAAAAATGAAAAAGCGGATTACCTTAATAGTGACGATGTGTATGAAACATTTTGAAAACTATATTTTTCAGTAGTTCGGTAAAATTAATTGATAAAGTAATATAAACTTATTGTTGCATGTTGAACGTACAATGGCAAATATTACATGCATATACAGGACGGTCATACGCATGATCATTCGATCATTTATTCTGAAATAATTTTAGTATTTCAGTATTTCTACTATTCATGTTAAGGTTACAAAATATAATTTAACTTAAGAGGAAAAGGAGATTCTGGAGATGGCTCACTTGGATGTTGAGGAATTAAATTCGTCCAATTTTAATTTAGCAGCTTCTTCTATGTTTGTAATCAGATGTTATGAACTTGCGTGAAATAAAGTCTTCTTTTTACTTTCTAATGGAGTTATTCTATAAAACATTTTTTTACAATGTGGTTCGTTATTTCTGTTACAGATATGGATATACGTCAACTAGACGGTAACCTAACGACCAGATAGATCAAATGTCATTAATGTAA
This sequence comes from Mytilus coruscus, assembly GCA_017311375.1. NCBI lineage: Eukaryota > Metazoa > Mollusca > Bivalvia > Mytilida > Mytilidae > Mytilus > Mytilus coruscus. Next base: position 65,827,399 of record CM029603.1, read on the forward strand.
GCAACTATTTAGGTTACCGCATGGCCTTTAACGCGGAGCATTGGCTATCACCGCATAGTATTCTAACTTGAACGTATATACTAGCAACTACAATGTACCCATTATACTTTTTTGACAACTATCGTGCTTTGAATAAAAAAATGAGACACATATATACCCAAGACCAAATGTCGTTGATATATGCAACTAATAACTACGGCCTTTAACGTGGAGCGTTAGCCTACGCCGCAAAGCAATCTATATATTATATATACATAGGGCCACACAATGTCCAGTGTAAAACAAAAAAGAAGAGAAAGACAACGGCTTGATTAATAAACATAATAATAAACAAAAAACTACAATAATAGGAACACAGAAACAAACGAAAACCATTGCCTGAACCCCATTCCTGTTACACCATCGCACTTTAGCGTGCTATATCATTGCACTTTAGCTTGTCATACCATCGCACTTTAGCGTTTGACACCATCGCACTTCAGCGTAGACCATCGCACTTTAGCGTGACCATCGCACTTTAGAGTACCATCGCACATTAGAGTCCTACATATGTATAAATGCATTAGCTTGAATACATGTATTGGTCACCGTACGGCCTTCAACAATGAGTAAAACCCATACCGCATAGTCAGCTATAAAAGGCCCCGAAATGACAAACATTAAACAATTCAAACGAGAACACTAACGGCCTAATTTATGTACAAAATAAGGAACGAAAAACAAATATGATAAACAGCAACAAACGACAACCACTGAATTGCAGGCTCCTGACTTGGGATAGGCACATACATAATGTGGCGGGGTAAAACTAGTTTGAAAGCGCCAACCCTCCCCTTACGTGGGACAGTGCAACATAGGAACAAACCATAATCAAAGTACTGAGGTACTGAACATCGGATGACCGCAAGTTCTAGTGGATGGTCACAAGCACTTGTATCAGAAAAAAAATCACATCTCTATACCTGAAAGTTAGGTTAAGGTACATAGATACATTTTTTTCTGAGACAAGTTCGTGTGTGGATGATGAATAAATGACAGTGAATTCAACCTCACCGTAATAACTATTATATTGTAGTGATATAATCATTTGTTATTAGTATACTCTGGTTTTTTGTTATATATTATATTAATATTTGTATAACAGTTATAAATATAATTTTCATCCATTTGTATATCATTCTATTCTACTAATCTAATGATAGTGCAGTGCAAGTGCATGGTGGACACTCTTCTGTAATAATTCGTTTTTCTAATAGATTGGATTTGAGTAGGCATTCATATTTTCCCGCGTTTGTTACAAAACGTTCTTGAGATATTCTTCCGCATGCGTTAACACAAATTTTCGGTATTCTTGATTTGTTATTGATATATATATTTCTCACGACAAAACATTTTCATATCATTTATCTATGTTCATTTTCATGAATATTTATTGATGAAATTAATATATAACAAGCGATAAGGAATGTTATTTTGAACTCGATAATATCCGCGTAATTATACGAAATACGTTCGGTTATCAGTCAAAACCCAAGTCACGTGGGTAGAAATGTCTGTGGCAACATAACACCGGAATGCCCTCACGGTCATCCGCTGTAAAAATCAGTTGAAAAAGGCTTAACTCATCAGATGCATACGAATAGAAATACATCTAACAAAAACACAGAGTGGAGGTGGACGTGGCAGGGAACTTATACATCCCCACTCCATTTTACATCATTATCATACTGATGAAGGAGATCTGTTATCCGAAATATTTATAGGTACTTAGTTTCCTTTTTTTAAATATTGGTGTTGTTTTGTACACTGTTTAGGCAGTTATTGTATATATATATAATTATATATATCAAAGATATTTTGCATACTCTCAAGAGACTATATGTGAGGGGTGGACAGCTATTGAGGGAGGTGGGAAAGAAAAAAGATTCTAAAAGTGGGAGGTGGGAGATAGGGAGCGGGAGGTGGGAGAAGGGTACCCCTGTCCACCCCCTCATATGTCCCTAATTTATCAGTAAAATATGAGTTGACAGTGTTATAATTCGTTTGTCTTTATTAGCATCGTTCAAAAAATATATGATGACAGACTTGGTAATATACCCTCTTTACATGTTTTTTCCCAATCTAACGCCCTCAAGGTGTATCTAATATTAAATAAAAAAGAAAAATGAATTAAACACTTCACTCCTACCTTATATTTATTAACAAGCGTATCTATTTTATAATAACATAACTTACTAAACTAACCTTTTAAATAAATGTAACAATTATCAAAGAAGTTTTTTTATCGATTTTGGATCTTATACTCTCTCTCTCTCTCTCTCTCTCTCTCTCTCTCTCTCTCTCTCTCTCTCTCATGATAATGTAAGACATTTATATTTTTTCAATACTCACAATTATCAAAATAAATTCTCAATTTAATTGTAAGACATTTCTAATTATTTAACTATAACAATCATTTGATAAAATGTCGTTTTAATTGCAAAGAAATCGATATATCAAAATGCTTACAATATCAATATACGTATGCGTGCTTCCCACGTGTAAGACAGTCCAAAATAAAAAGGAAAATCCAAGAATGTCCTTTTAGAGGTAAAAAATGCTGTTATCGTGAAAATGCCTAATTTTTCAAATTCGTATGCTAATATTCTGCTTTTGTTTGGTATTTTCTTTAGAAAATCGGTGTTGGAAGAAATTTCTTAACTGGTAAATGGAATAAGTTGACAAAATGAACCATTAACATGACAATTTTTGAGATATATATGTTAAAATTTCATTTCAAATTTTACACAACAGGTATATCACAATTAAATGAAAAAACAGCTACCTATAATAAATGAATAAATTGAATGCAAAGTTTTCAAAACAAACAGTTCACTACATTTTGTTCATAAAAGATTCCATCCTCCTTGGAAGAAATTTCTTCCAATACTCAAGAAAATGTAATTAACTTCTATTTATATTATTGATAATAAAAGCATCTTGTTCACTTCATGTTGTATCCTCTTTCAAATTGGAAGAAATTTCTTCCAAGTACTATTAAACAAGCTTTATAAAAGACCATAAACCCACTTATTCATGGTATGGTATCAATATTTCTGACCTGACACTACGTACTTTTTATTGCTTAATTCTTAAGAACTGTAATATGCAATGTTTCGGGTTCTTTCGGGAGTATTCCCAGGTAAACCCTCATCAGAGGCCGACCTTTAGGTATTTATTTCGTATTTATTTCGTATCTAGTATCATAGATAGATGTGTGTCTGTTTCATAACAGTTTTTAGTTATTAACTACACGTGCATACAGGTCTACGTTGTAGCTAGTCTTTTACAGACTGAAAAACTGACCAAGTTGATCAGCACTTATGTTTAATTAATGAAGAGACTTATTGTCTTTATTTTCATCGCTAATTACTTAAACATAATTTACACGGGATACAATAGAGATAGTATTTATCAATATCATATTGTTGAATTCAGGGTATACTGCCGTGTTTGTTTTATCATCTATATGATAATATACAAAAGTCGCCATGTTTAGCATTTGAAGAACTATGTGTAGGTACCTTGCCGGGTAGAAACATGGACATATAAGAAACCGTCGGTTATCTCAGATACATGATCTATTGAAATAAATCGGTGTCATGTCTTTACTACATCTGTTTCACAGTATACACTATATTATAAAGCTTCCTGTGGAGGGTTCTTCGACTTAATGATTAATTATCATGTCGCTAATATTCTTATTGTTTTGAAACCCATATCTGGTTTAGATTTAAATATTTGTTTGGCAATCGGATCTTTCCGAATTATATACCAGAACTTTGTTATAATCTTTTAAGATATTCAGCATTATAATGATACGTTGTAATGAACATATTTCTGCCCGTCATTTTATTCTTATATTTTTCTTCCGAAGTTTTAACTGTCTGTCTTCGTGACGAATTTTGTGCAATATTTGACTGACGATTTCTTTCGTGTATCCCCGTCTAGATAATTTATCTATAAACAGTTTAATACGTTTATTAAATTCGTCCTTACTGCTGGTGTTTCTAAGTATTCTTGTCCCTTCTCCTTTAATAAAAGAAGAGAAACAGTTAGGAGCATGACTCGAGATTCTATGTAGATACTGAAATTTTTCTGTGGGTTTGGTGTAACAGTTTACATCTAATATTCCAGATGTCATGAACCGTTTTCCCTTAAATAATACCACATCTAAGAATTTCATAGTATGAGTATTTATTTCAAAAGTGAATTTCAGCAGGTTATGTTTCTTATTTGCTATTTCAAATAGTTGTTTAATTTGCTCACTGCTTCCATTAAATATAACAAAGCCATCATCTCTCATTCGTTTATGAAATTTAATATTATCTTTGTATGGATATTGTTCTATAATATTATTTATATGGTTAAATATAGCAATATCAGATATTTTCGGGAAGCAACTCCGCCCATTGAAACGCCAACGATTTGTTTATATGCGTTTTCATTAAAAGTAAATTCATTTTTTGTCAGTAAAATACTAAGAATATCAAGTAGACTTTCTGTAGATGGTCTTTTGATATCATATTCTTGATTTACATGGTCTTTAAGCGTATTTTCTATAGCCGTTTTAATTTCATTGAAATTAAGATTAGTATATAACGATGTTATATCATAGGAAACAAGTAAATCATTCTGTTCCGTGTGGGTATTTTCTATGTATCTGATAAAATCGCTGGTATCTGATAGATATGTATCTTGTGTCTTCACCAGTTGAAAAAGAAAATAATCTAGGTATTTTCCAATATTTAGTAGTGGTCCCGAGCATTGGCTAATAATCGGTCGACCTGGTACATGTACTTTTTCTTTATTCATACATTTATTTTGGTACATTTCTAATGTTTCCGTACTAAGTTTGTGAATCTTAGGAAGGAAGTAGGCTTTTGGAGTTTTAAATGTTTTACCTTCTTCTCGTAAAAATTTGAAAGACACTTCGTCTATTTCATCATTTTCTTTCATACGGTATACAAATTTATTGACTATTTTTCTGGTGTCTTCTATGTCAATATTTATTATTTTAGTATAGTGAATACCGTCATTTAATTGGGATTCGGCTTCAGTAAGATAGTCACGTTTATTCTGTATTACAGTCGTGTTATTTTTATCGGCTTTATGAATACATATAGTATTGTCGATTTTTAATTTCTTTATGCATTCACGTTCCGATTTAGACATATTGTATTTAATCTTCGGCATATATTTTGATAATTCGTGTTTTGTGTAGAAAATGTATTTTTCTATTGAATTATCGCCAATGATTGGAACTTGAAAATTAGACTTAATTTTGAAAGGGTGGGTTTTAGTTGCTATGCGTATATTAGTACCGAAATAATATTTCAGTCGCAACGACCTCTCAAATGATTGAAAATCTTTTATCAATTGTCTGTGGTTACATTTGTTTGTAGGAACAAATTTTAAACCTTTTGCTATAACTTTAAATTCAGTTTCAGTTATATCTCTTTTAGATAAGTTTAGGACGAACTCTTTATGAACGTTTAGGTCCTGTTTCTTATTTTCAATAGCAAGATTGTGTTTAAATCTTATATGCTTATTTTTGTTTTATTTCTTTTCTTGTTTTTATAATATCTTCTAGTATGACCCATGATTATCGATGGTGTCAGTGATCAAAGGCAAAATTGCGCTTTGTTGAGGTAAAGGTCATTATTAGAGCCTTATGTAAGTTGAGTGATAGATGATAATTATTACGGCAACCAATCGAATTCTTCGATTTGGGAATAAAGGCGTAACCAGTGGTCGATAGGCATCCGCTTCAAATTTCTGTATTGGTGTTATTATTTATATTCCCTTAGGAATATTAGCTAGTGACTTCTGTTAATTTCACTGCCATGTATTTCATTTGTATTTATTAAAACACTATTTGTAGGCTTTCTCAATGAGATACACTGATGAATGATTTATTGTTTGTTTCTTGATGTCCAGTGGCACATATTTCATGTATCTTTCGGACAATGGTAGTGGGGTGAAATAATTTCGTCTGCTAGTATAATAGCATAACTACCGTTGATATCATGATGTAGGATTGATTGTTGTTTGTTTGACGTCCAGTGGCACATATTTCATGTATGTTTAGGACGATATAGTGTGATGACATAGGTTCGTCTACTAGAATAATAACATAACTTCCGTTGATATAACGATGTATGATTGATTGTTGTTAGTTTAATGTCCAGTGGCACATATTACATGTTTGTTTGGGACACTGATATTGTGATGACTTGAAGGTGTTTGCTAGTATAATAGTACAAACTTTCCGTGTTTTTGTCGGTCATATAAACCTGTTATCAATTTCGATGTTACCTTTTAAGGTTTTAGATGATATATCGATGAAGAATGGTTGTTTGCTAGTATAATAGTATAACTTCCATACGTCATTGACAATCATATTAATTTATATGTGTTTTCATGTTCCTTCTAGGGTTTTACATGATATAACGATGAAACATGGTTGTTTGCTAATCTAATAGTATAACTTCCTATTTCATAGATAATCACTATTTAGGTATTTGATCAGATGACTTTCATTAATCAATGATAAACAAAATAGAGTTGTGAACATGCATAATTATGAACTGCATAGTATTGATACATGTATATATATAGGTTTAAAATACACAACAAAGTATGTCTATTCACAAGCGTTAGCGCCTTTTATGAAGTCCTTGAATATTTTCAGAAGGTCATTGTTTTAGAATCATTGTCTTTCTGTTTTCTAGATCTGTTTTTGGGAGTCTTATCCCGTCTCTCGTTCTTGGAGTATGGGGTTCTTCTTTCGTCCCTTTCTCTGGTCGGCCCTCTAGGGCTATCTTTGTTAGAGCGAGATTTGTGTCTCATGTCCGTTACGAACTTTCTTAACTTTAGAGTGTACTCCTCATTGATATTGTTAGCCTCTTTGGCTTATTTAGTCCTAGCCTCTCCACTTAGTGGGCTGTTTATATCAAAGAAAGAAATTCCTGTGTTTAACACGGTGCTGATTGTGGAATTAAGTTCTTGCACACGGGTATCTAGTATACTAAGTACCGACTGATATGCCTGTTCTTTGGCCTCTATTAGACATTTATCCATTGGCTCTTTCAGAGCTTCACAGTTCTCTTTGTTGCCATAGTTTGGCCTGAATGAAATGTTCAAACACGAAAATTGTCATTCTCTCTGTCGAATTTCATTCTATGTATTAGTGTCAGTAACGGAAATCTGGTATCATTCAATTTCCTGACTTCTGAAATAGTGTCTTGAACAATTTCCAAGTCACTTCTGGCAGTTTGGCCACATGGAGGCATATCATCATCCATCAGGTCTAAACTATCAGTATCAATATCGATGTCTACTTTAATGTCCATGATTATTGCATATGTAACAGATAAGTAGCATGCATCCCTATTTATGGGGCATGTCACCTAGTTAGTGGTGACAGGATCATAAATTAAATATCACACTATCCATTGGTGCATTATATTGTCCTACATTGTGTGACAATATTATAGTCACCTCCCATTTCGATGAAACAGGATAATTATCATTTAAATAATTATTAAATAATAAATATGATTCAACATCGTTTTTAGGTGTATATATTACTTTCCTGTATGTTCTATATATAGGTTTTATTTTTGTAATATATAATTTTATTTTATTTTTGTATTACATTATTTTTATTTTTTCAGTTCATTCTGTATACATCGATATAAGTTATTCATTTTACTTATATATTAGATTTCTATTATTTATATAACATGCTATATGTAAAATGTATCAGATCTACAATATTATAAACATATAGAAAGATGCATACTATTGCATTGTGCATATAGTATAGTGTCGTACGTAGTTTCTCGATCAGAAATACGTCGTACCATAGCATAAATAAGGATCAAAATTCTATAATCAAATAGAACCTGATTCAACGGGTGAGATCACAACAAGTGAAAAATTCACCGTATCAAATAGTTTTATAAAAGACCATAAACCCACTTATTCATGGTATGGTATCAATATTTCTGACCTGACACTACGTACTTTTTATTGCTTAATTCTTAAGAACTGTAATATGCAATGTTTCGGGTTCTTTCGGGAGTATTCCCAGGTAAACCCTCATCAGAGGCCGGCCTTTAGGTATTTATTTCGTATTTATTTCGTATCTAGTATCATAGATAGATGTGTGTCTGTTTCATAACAGTTTTTAGTTATTAACTACACGTGCATACAGGTCTACGTTGTAGCTAGTCTTTTACAGACTGAAAAACTGACCAAGTTGATCAGCACTTATGTTTAATTAATGAAGAGACTTATTGTCTTTATTTTCATCACTAGTTACTTAAACCATGGAAGTAATATTGAAAGGAATAACAACGTCGTCACTTCAAAGGTTTCATCTGCGTTACCGCCCATCTTTCGATAACTCGTTAATTGGTTTATTATATGGCATGGTAATTGACTCTCGGCATGTGATAGATCAAATCACTGACACTTTTCGGTTATTTTCGTGTTCCCGGAAAATTACGAACAAACCGGTTGTTGTCGTATATACGTACGAAGTAACCCGAATAGTTCACTCGTTACGTTCCGCTGCTGTACGCTACCGAATAGAGTCAGTCGTTCAATGTTGATTTTAGTCTATTTTTCCTATTTATGTCTTTTTCAGTCTTAATAGTTTAGGCCGACAGTTATCACATATGGAATTTAAGAAAAGGGTGGATCATTTTCAATTTTAATATTTAAAACCAGTTAATTAAGAAGCCATTTCTGAAAGTTAAGAAGATGATTGTACAAAAATATGTTTCGACCCCTTTTATTAAATACGAATAATCTAAGTCTTTCGTGTATACCAGGCAATTTAAATATTCACAATTTTAAACTTTTCTATTCTTTAATTTGTACATAAACTAATTGATATAAAATAAATTTGCGGTTAGACAGATAGCGTCAAGCTCATTTTGTTTGGTTGATTTTCTTTTGCTGAAACGTGCTACATTGATATTAGTATTCAATTGTAAACACTTTTTAAAATAGATATAAATTTAACATGTTTACGAACTTATCATCCCGATTTTAATTGTCCAGTTTCAATAATGTAATCAGTTACTTGAAAGTAAATATTTTTATAAATCTCGATAAACTTGGCACATTTCAACAGTAAAATATTCTATGTCTACATTTGTCTACATTATTTTGTTCAACATCATGTGAAAACCTGATCGCTTCATCGTTATTACCTGTTTTATTCGTGATCCGCTTTTAACCGGAAAACACTTTTAGATCAGTTTAAAACAAACAGTAAAAAGCAAAAATATGCAAAAATAAATATAATTGTCCATGAAAAACTGTTGTAGTTTAAACAATTCTAGTCCGTTTTTCAAGTTTTTTACATCATTCGATTTCTTTCTGAAGGTAGAATTTTTATATGATACAGCGCCACCTTGTTATTAATAAACTAGGGATATCCCACAGGTGATTTATAATTACCGGACTCGATAAAATCACGTGACTGATAAGAAATTCCAGATGCCATTTTACAACCGCGGTATCACAGATAGTAACCAAAGGGGTCTTGCCGCTGAGACTATAATTGGATAAAATCATATCACTTTAGTACAGAGCTCTGCAGGCCATAAATGCATGCTAATTAGTCGTTGTTATTCCTTTTAAATATTACTTCCATGCTTAAACATAATTTACACGGATACAATAGAGATAGTATTTATCAATATCATATTGTTGAATTCAGGGTATACTGGCGTGTTTGTTTTATCATCTATATGATAATATACAAAAGTCGCCATGTTTAGCATTTGAAGAACTATGTGTAGGTACCCTGCCGGGTAGAAACATGGACATATAAGAAACCGTCGGTTATCTCAGATACATGATCTATTGAAATAAATCGGTGTCATGTCTTTACTACATCTGTTTCACAGTATACACTATATTATAAAGCTTCCTGTGGAGGGGTTCTTCGACTTAATGATTAATTATCATGTCGCTAATATTCTTATTGTTTTTGAAACCCATATCTGGTTTAGATTTAAATATTTGTTTGGCAATCGGATCTTTCCGAATTATATACCAGAACTTTGTTATAATCTTTTTAAGATATTCAGCATTATAATGATACGTTGTAATGAACATATTTCTGCCCGTCATTTTATTCTTATATTTTTTCTTCCGAAGTTTTAACTGTCTGTCTTCGTGACGAATTTTGTGCAATATTTGACTGACGATTTCTTTCGTGTATCCCCGTCTAGATAATTTATCTATAAACAGTTTAATACGTTTATTAAATTCGTCCTTACTGCTGGTGTTTCTAAGTATTCTAGTCCCTTCTCCTTTAATAAAAGAAGAGAAACAGTTAGGAGCATGACTCGAGGTTCTATGTAGATACTGAAATTTTTCAGTGGGTTTGGTGTAACAGTTTACATCTAATATTCCAGATGTCATGAACCGTTTTCCTTTAAATAATACCACATCTAAGAATTTCATAGTATGAGTATTTATTTCAAAAGTGAATTTCAGCAGGCTATGTTTCTTATTTGCTATTTCAAATAGTTGTTTAATTTGCTCACTGCTTCCATTAAATATAATAAAGCCATCATCTCTCATTCGTTTATGAAATTTAATATTATCTTTGTATGGATATTGTTCTATAATATTATTTATATGATCAAATATAGCAATATCAGATATTTTCGGGAAGCAACTCCGCCCATTGAAACGCCAACGATTTGTTTATATGCGTTTTCATTAAAAGTAAATTCATTTTTTGTCAGTAAAATACTAAGAATATCAAGTAGACTTTCTGTAGATGGTCTTTTGATATCATATTCTTGATTTACATGGTCTTTAAGCGTATTTTCTATAGCCGTTTTAATTTCATTGAAATTAAGATTAGTATATAACGATGTTATATCATAGGAAACAAGTAAATCACTCTGTTCCGTGTGAGTATTTTCTATGTATCTGATAAAATCGCTAGTATCTGATAGATATGTATCTTGTGTCTTCACCAGTGGAAGAAGAAAATAATCTAGGTATTTTCCAATATTTAGTAGTGGTCCCGAGCATTGGCTAATAATCGGTCGACCTGGTACATGTACTTTTCTTTATTCATACATTTATTTTGGTACATTTCTAATGTTTCCGTACTAAGTTTGTGAATCTTAGGAAGGAAGTAGGCTTTTGGAGTTTTAAATGTTTTACCTTCTTCTCGTAAAAATTTGAAAGACACTTCGTCTATTTCATCATTTTCTTTCATACGGTATACCAATTTATTGACTATTTTTCTGGTGTTTTCTATGTCAATATTTATTATTTTAGTATAGTGAATACCGTCATTTAATTGGGATTCGCCTTCAGTAAGATAGTCACGTTTATTCTGTATTACAGTCGTGTTATTTTTATCGGCTTTATGAATACATATAGTATTGTCGATTTTTAATTTCTTTATGCATTCACGTTCCGATTTAGACATATTGTATTTAATCTTCGGCATATATTTTGATAATTCGTGTTTTGTGTAGAAAATGTATTTTTCTATTGAATTATCGCCAATGATTGGAACTTGAAAATTAGACTTAATTTTGAAAGGGTGGGTTTTAGTTGCTATGCGTATATTAGTACCGAAATAATATTTCAGTCGCAACGACCTCTCAAATGATTGAAAATCTTTTATCAATTGTCTGTGGTTACATTTGTTTGTAGGAACAAATTTTAAACCTTTTGCTATAACTTTAAATTCAGTTTCAGTTATATCTCTTTTGGATAAGTTTAGGACGAACTCTTTATGAAGGTTTAGGTCCTGTTTCTTATTTTCAATAGCAAGATTGTGTTTAAATCTTATATGCTTATTTTTTGTTTTATTTCTTTTCTTGTTTTTATAATATCTTCTAGTATGACCCATGATTATCGATGGTGTCAGTGATCAAAGGCAAAATTGCGCTTTGTTGACGTTAAGGTCATTATTAGAGCCTTGTGTAAGTTGAGTGATAGATGATAATTACGGCAACCAATCGAATTTTTAATTTGGGAATAAAGGCGTAACCAGTGGTCGATAGGCATCCGCTTCAAATTTCTGTATTGGTGTTATTATTTATATTCCTTAGGAATATTAGCTAGTGACTTCTGTTAATTTTCACTGCCATGCATTTCATTTGTATTTATTAAAACACTATTTGTAGGCTTTCTCAATGAGATACACTGATGAATGATTTATTGTTTGTTTTTTTTATGTCCAGTGGCACATATTTCATGTATCTTTCGGACAATGGTAGTGGGGTGAAATAATTTCGTCTGCTAGTATAATAGCATAACTACCATTGATATCATGATGTATGATTGATTGTTGTTTGTTTGACGTCCAGTGGCACATATTTCATGTATGTTTAGGACGATATGGTGTGATGACATAGGTTCGTCTACTAGTATAGTAGCATAACTTCCGTTGATATAACGATGTATGATTGATTGTTGTTAGTTTAATGTCCAGTGGCACATATTACATGTTTGTTTGGGACACTGATATTGTGATGACTTGAACGTGTTTGCTAGTATAATAGTACAAACTTTCCGTGTTTTTGTCGGTCATATAAACCTGTTATCAATTTCGATGTTACCTTTTAAGGTTTTAGATGATATATCGATGAAGAATGGTTGTTTGCTAGTATAATAGTATAACTTCCATACGTCATTGACAATCATATTAATTTATATGTGTTTTCATGTTCCTTCTAGGGTTTTACATGATATAACGATGAAACATGGTTGTTTGCTAATCTAATAGTATAACTTCCTATTTCATAGATAATCACTATTTAGGTATTTGATCAGATGACTTTCATTAATCAATGATAAACAAAATAGAGTTGTGAACATGTATAATTATGAACTGCATAGTATTGATACATGTATATATATAGGTTTAAAATACACAACAAAGTATGTCTATTTACAAGCGTTAGTGCCTTTTTATGAAGTCCTTGAATATTTTCAGAAGGTCATTGTTTTTAGAATCATTGTCTTTCTGTTTTCTAGATCTGTTTTTGGGAGTCTTATCCCGTCTCTCGTTCTTGGAGTATGGGGTTCTTCTTTCGTCCCTTTCTCTGGTCGGCCCTCTAGGGCTATCTTTGTTAGAGCGAGATTTGTGTCTCATGTCCGTTACGAACTTTCTCAACTTTAAAGTGTACTCCTCATTGATATTGTTAGCCTCTTTGGCTAATTTAGTCCTAGCCTCTCCACTTAGTGGGCTGTTTATATCAAAGAAAGAAATTCCTGTGTTTAACACGGTGCTGATTGTGGAATTAAGTTCTTGCACACGGGTATCTAGTATACTAAGTACCGACTGATATGCCTGTTCTTTGGCCTCTATTAGACATTTATCCATTGGCTCTTTCAGAGCTTCACAGTTCTCTTTGTTGCCATAGTTTGGCCTGAATGAAATGTTCAAACACGAAAATTGTCATTCTCTCTGTCGAATTTCATTCTATGTATTAGTGTCAGTAACGGAAATCTGGTATCATTCAATTTCCTGACTTCTGAAATAGTGTCTTGAACAATTTCCAAGTCACTTCTGGCAGTTTGGCCACATGGAGGCATATCATCATCCATCAGGTCTAAACTATCAGTATCAATATCGATGTCTACTTTAATGTCCATGATTATTGCATATGTAACAGATAAGTAGCATGCATCCCTATTTATGGGGCATGTCACCTAGTTAGTGGTGACAGGATCATAAATTAAATATCACACTATCCATTGGTGCATTATATTGTCCTACATTGTGTGACAATATTATAGTCACCTCCCATTTCGATGAAACAGGATAATTATCATTTAAATAATTATTAAATAATAAATATGATTCAACATCGTTTTTAGGTGTATATATTACTTTCCTGTATGTTCTATATATAGGTTTTATTTTTGTAATATATAATTTTATTTTATTTTGTATTACATTATTTTTATTTTTCAGTTCATTCTGTATACATCGATATAAGTTATTCATTTTACTTATATATTAGATTTCTATTTTTATATAACATGCTATATGTAGAATGTATCAGATCTACAATATTATAAACATATAGAAAGATGCATACTATTGCATTGTGCATATAGTATAGTGTCGTACGTAGTTTCTCGATCAGAAATACGTCGTACCATAGCATAAATAAGGATCAAAAATTCTATAATCAAATAGAACCTGATTCAACGGGTGAGATCACAACAAGTGAAAAATTCACCGTATCAAATAGTTTTATAAAAAGACCATAAACCCACTTATTCATGGTATGGTATCAATATTTCTGACCTGACACTACGTACTTTTTATTGCTTAATTCTTAAGAACTGTAATATGCAATGTTTCGGGTTCTTTCGGGAGTATTCTCAGGTAAACCCTCATCAGAGGCCGACCTTTAGGTATATATTTCGTATTTATTTCGTATCTAGTATCATAGATAGATGTGTGTCTGTTTCATAACAGTTTTTTAGTTATTAACTACACGTGCATACAGGTCTACGTTGTAGCTAGTCTTTTACAGACTGAAAAACTGACCAAGTTGATCAGCACTTATGTTTAATTAATGAAGAGACTTATTGTCTTTATTTTCATCACTAATTACTTAAACATAATTTACACGGGATACAATAGAGATAGTATTTATCAATATCATATTGTTGAATTCAGGGTATACTGGTGTGTTTGTTTTATCATCTATATGATAATATACAAAAGTCGCCATGTTTAGCATTTGAAGAACTATGTGTAGGTACCCTGCCGGGTAGAAACATGGACATATAAGAAACCGTCGGTTATCTCAGATACATGATCTATTGAAATAAATGGGTGTCATGTCTTTACTACATCTGTTTCACAGTATACACTATATTATAAAGCTTTCTGTGGAGGGGTTCTTCGACTTAATGATTAATTATCATGTCGCTAATATTCTTATTGTTTTGAAACCCATATCTGGTTTAGATTTAAATATTTGTTTGGCAATCGGATCTTTCCGAATTATATACCAGAACTTTGTTATAATCTTTTAAGATATTCAGCATTATAATGATACGTTGTAATGAACATATTTCTGCCCGTCATTTTATTCTTATATTTTTCTTCCGAAGTTTTAACTGTCTGTCTTCGTGACGAATTTTGTGCAATATTTGACTGACGATTTCTTTCGTGTATCCCCGTCTAGATAATTTATCTATAAACAGTTTAATACGTTTATTAAATTCGTCCTTACTGCTGGTGTTTCTAAGTATTCTAGTCCCTTCTCCTTTAATAAAAGAAGAGAAACAGTTCGGAGCATGACTCGAGGTTCTATGTAGATACTGAAATAGTTTTATAAAAGACCAGAAATATTGATACCATACCATGAATAAGTGGGTTTATGGTCTTTTATAAAACTATTGGACTGTCTTGTGTGTGCTATAAATACTTTTGTACGACTTTGCCCCAGCAGAGAAAAACAGTACAATAACGGGTGTTACACGGACTCTTTTAGATGATACACGGACACTTTTAGTTGTTACACGGACACTTTTATGAATAAAATCACCCGTGCATGATCAGTGAGTTCATGGGCACTTTAAATTTCAATTAGATTTGAACTTTTTGTTTCACCGACATATCTCCTGTCTTTTTTATTAAAATATTTACTTGAGCACCAATGAAAAAAAATATTTCAAACAATTCAAATAAATAACTATTCATATCAGTACACTAAGGGTTGACCATTTAACTTCAAAAGAGGGGTTATGGTTTTTTCCTAAAAAAAATATTTGATCCCCAATTTTACGAGAAAAAAAATGTGATCAAGCAGATGGCTAAATAATGTTCTGATTCCTGATTTTGCGAATACCGTGTATAATAGTGGAATTTTGAAAAAAAAATATTTGGGTGATAGCGTTGAAAAAACTAAATAATTTTCTTACTCAGAAAAGAACATAACCCCCTTTTGAGGCTAAATGGTCGGTTCGTAAATGTTTTTTTTTTCTTCTTTACTATATCGACATGAATAGTATTCTGAACAATGCTGAAAGTAAAGAAAAGCTGGTACCGACGTTTATATTTCAATGAAAAAGACAGGAAATATATCTACAAAATATCAAATCTAATCAAAAGATAAAATCCCTATCAACTCACCAATGCACGATTGATCCTATAAATAAAAAGTGTCCGTGTCACATAAAACTTGATCAAATATGCAGCAAATCTTGAAGAAAATCATTCAACTTATGTCATCAATTTTGGACGGTAAGCTGCGATTGGATATTGTAGTGACACGTGTTTAATCCTGATCAACACTATCAGAGACATATAAAAACCTGAACATTTAAAAAAAATCTAAAATATATGCCTATATATATCTAATAACAAGACAAAAAACATTTTTCCATAACATTTCATTCACTAATGAGATAGTAAATTAATTCTCTTTATACATTTATATTGTTATTGAATTCAAATATATTGAATTCATTTATTTGGCGACAAACGTAATTTATTTTAGGGGCGAATGGGGGATGGAATGGCACATCCTGCATTTTTCAACAAAGGTAACAAAAACAGGCTGGAAACAACCTGCTCTATAGTTTTCTGCACTTGTAGTCAGGTCAAGGTCCGAGGATAGCCTCGGACCTTGACCTAACTACTCGTGCAGAAAAACTATCCGGCAACGGTTATTACCGGCCTGTTTCTTTGTTACCTTTGTCTTGTGTCTAATACATAATCTGCAGAGATATGTTAAGTACTTATACACTTAAACACAGTTAGAAACAAAGGTTCAATCGGTACATTGATCCAATTGCACTTGCCACTTTAATATATATAATCATGTGTGATTAAAGTTTAAAGATAAATCACTAACTTTAAAAACAGACAACATAACAAAATATACAAGCGTAAACAATAATTCCTTTTCAGCTTTTTATAATAGTATTTTTTTTTTTATCTTTAATTGTAAATATTTTTCTGAAAGAAAGTAATTGACGGGTTAAACCTGGGAACAGTATATCTAACGGGAAATGAATCTGATAGGCTTTTCAGTATAAAATTGATAAAATCTCGGACTCCACGAGGCTTCGCGAGATTTATGGATTTTAGTGGCGTCTGACTGAAAAACTATCAATATATATGTTCCTGGTTAAACACGGGATAGTGATTTAACAGAACAACATAAAATCAAACTAAAATAATCAGCTGAAAAGTCTGTATATCTCATAGAACAATACAAAACACTCACAACAAATTAATGAGTTTATGAATGCAATGCACTTTGAAAATTATATGATTGACCAAAATACTCAACACATGTTATTAATATTTTTCTTCGTTGCATAACGTATAACAATTGGACTACTTTGTCGAAAGTTTATCGAAATGCTCAAATTAAAGTTGATTTGATGTTTCAAATTCTAATTATGCAATTTAAATGCTAAACAAAAGATAACGAAAGTGATTAAAAAGATCGATTTATTGACAAGTAATGCAGCGATATATTTTATTCCAATTGGTATTATGTCTTTCGGATCTAACTACATTAAATGACCAAGTTCGATAACTGCTGCCAGATAATAATGAGCCAGTTATAGAGCGACGGGATGTAATTTACGCACCGCCCGAAACAGAGATGCATCATAAAATTTTGTTTGAAGTCGGCAGCGTTTTCATTCCTCCTCAGCTAGGTAGGGCTGACCTGACCTCGACCTTATTCCATGGATCAGTGATCAAGCTTAAAGTTACGCAGTCAAGTCCGTATCTCAGATACTATAAGTAGTAAGTCATCTATATTTGGTGCATGGAACGACTGTAATTAAGGTGTACATGTCCACTTGACAGGTTCCGTCTGACCTTGACCTCAATTTCATGGTTCATTGGACAATGTATAGTGTTTGTGGTTTGGTCTATTTCTCAGGTACTATAAGCAATAAGGCAACTATATATGGTGTATCATGTATGGAATTGTTGTCAGATGGCCATGTCCGTCTGGCAGGTTTCATTTGACCTGAACCTCATTTTCATGGTTCAATTGATAATTTTTAGTTGTGTGGTTAGGTCAATTTCTCGGGTATTATAAGCAATAGGTCAATTATATGTAGTGTATGGAACAATCGTGAGATGTACATGCATCTGTCTGGCGGGGTTCACATGACCTTGACCTCATTTTTTAATGGTTCATTGTTCAATGTTGATAATTTGTGGTAAGATTTGTTTCTCATGAACTATTAGCAATATGACAACTATATTTGCTGCGTTGATAATGTTAAGTTTATGTGATAATTGTAGTAAAACCTTCATATTACAGACTTTCAACATGAATTCAATGATAAGTAAAAAACGGCGAGACATTTCAGCGTGTGCACTCTTGTTTTGGTAATAAAATGTTTAAAGTGTTGACTGAAGTACATGTACTTAAATTTTAATATATTCTTGTTTCAGAGTGCTTAAGGAACATCCTTAACAATTGTAGAGGAAAATGAAGCTTTTGTTGAAGGGAAAGATGTGTTGGGTACATCACTCACAATTTTGCCTGCCGAAGCTGCTGTTCCTTTGGGAACATCTCTTACGTGATTTCTGATATGATGAATGGGGTAAGTAAAAGTATTATTTGCACCAGTCCTGCATGTGATTTGTTTAAGACTTACGTAATGATTGCTGTTTTTGTTATTTGTGTCTTCAGTTCGCTGTCTCCTTGACATATACCATTCATCTATTATAAGACTGGATGATTGATTGATTGGTTATGACTGGCTTAATGTCCTGTCCAATGGCAAATATTTCATGCATATTCAGGAAGTTGGGAATGATACATGCCAATACTGATAATAATAAAGGAATATGCTTGATCTTAATACTTAAAAAATAACAGAGTAAATATTCTTGCATTAAACTTCAAATATTTGCTTGTAGAGTGAGATAAATTGTTCTGAAACACCAGCAAAAAAGACTAGATTGTTATTCAATCCTGACCCATACAATATCTCTGAAGATGAAGATTTGGTATGTGATAATGAGGTTTTAAGTTGATAGATTGTAGACTTTTAACTTGTAAAAGTTGATTAGTAAAAAAAGATCTACTTTTTCAACATTCAAACTTCTACATAACATAATTGAAAATTTTATGATTTCAAGACAAATTAACGAACATTTTCGTCGATTTTCAGGGTTCAAATTAGCAGTGGTCCGAGGTCCGCGACCTTCCATTTTTGCAGTCGGACTCTTGTTTTGGTTACAAGCTACGCCCGACGGACCTTCGGTTTGAAAGAAAATAAAAATTAACTTTGCCGACCTTTTTAAACAAAAATTTCCAAACAATCTCAAAATTTATTTTTATCATTATTATTCATGACAGCGATGTTCATTTTGTTCAACCGCTAGCTTTATACCGAAAATTGCCAACTAGTAATGTGTAAATCCGAGTAAAATCGTATCTGACTGACAAAACAACATTGAAAAACATTGGATGCCATAAACCGGAAATGAAAAAATAACAAAAACGGATCCAATTGCAGAGCGGATAAGGGTAATTCCGGGTTTGCCGATCAAATACAATGAAAAAAATAATAATTCCAGGCAGTTGTCAAAATACATCTATGATGATAAAATATAAACACTAGAATTGAAAACCAAAAGATATATTGAAAAGAAAGAAAAAGTAGGAAATATTTTTTTACAGAAACTCAAAATTACTTTTATAGATATAAGAAGATGTGGTATGAGTGCCAATGAGACAACTCTCCATCCAAGTCAAAATTTATAAAAGTAAACCATTATAGGTCAAAGTACGGTCTTCAAAACGGAGCCTTGGCTCACACCGAACAGTAAGCTATAAAGGGTCCCAAAAATTACTAGTGTAAAACCATTCAAACGGGAAAACCAACGGTCTAATCTATATAAAAAACGAGAAACGAGAAACACTTATGAACCACATCAACAAACGACAACTACTGAACATCAGATTCCAGATTTTAGTTCATAAATTTTGATCTCAAAATCCAAAAAAATGTGACAGTAATTTTCTTTATCATTAATAAATATTGATATTACATGTAGATTTTTGTATAGTGTAAACGTATTACTACAATTCCAAGAGGTAATGTCTTCTCAATTTTAAAGGACCAGTACAAATCTGGAAGTTTCTTATCTTATTTTCACAGAGGAACTAATGCATTATAATAGTGCAACTAGATATGATACACTTAAACCAGAGACATATATACACATGTATATACGTCTCTGCTTAAACAGCTTTGAATTTGAACTGTTTTATAAAATGGTATAAGTAGTAATAAATTACCAATAGTTGAGACAACACACCCACCCATGGTGACACC
Source organism: Mytilus coruscus (assembly GCA_017311375.1). NCBI lineage: Eukaryota > Metazoa > Mollusca > Bivalvia > Mytilida > Mytilidae > Mytilus > Mytilus coruscus. Next base: position 65,847,790 of record CM029603.1, read on the forward strand.
CTCCTCAATAACAAAAAAAAGATTATCTGAATTATAATATACAAGACAATTACAATTGTTATTAAATATTTTATACAACAGTGACTTTGACAATGAAACAAGTTGACCTAACACCAACAGCACATTAATTTTGTTACTTGTATCTTACTATGTTAGGAAATATTTCAAGTAAAAGTAGGACCTGGAATTTAGGTTGTGGACCTTCCAGTACCAAATGTTAATTTGAACCCCTGGATTTTATGTGCTAACTATACAAATGCTGAAATTATTTTGAAAGAATTGAATGAGTAATATTTCAGAAAATAAAGAGATAAAGGCATTATCTTTTTTTTTTTTAGATATAATTTAACGAGCCAAAGTTGTATGCAAAATTTTACCAAAATCTGTGACATAACCCATTTACTTTACTTTTAACTTAATGTACATAAAGATTTTACTGCAATGTAAAGGGGTTTATTTAGCATCTTGCTATGTTCTGCAACTGACATTTAATTTGAAAATTTTAATATATTAGAATGTAATGAAATCTTCAAAAAGGAACGGAAAGAAGAATCCTGGGAATGGAAGGATCAAGAAAAATGCTGGCAATGCACCTAATACATGTAGCAAAAAGGGTATGGCATAATTAACATGCTCATAACTTTTGTTTTTGACCTCTCCTAAAAAAAATTAGAAACAACAATATATCTCCATAAGACACCATGCCCTTCCAACACCGTCAAATGTTGATTGTTAATGAATTGCAAAATAGAGATGAAAACTCTAATTTGATACATTTGTTTTAAAAGCTCATATCATAATGAATATAAACAATGTTTTAAATTTGTTTGACCCCATCTTTGAGGTACTACACATATAACAAAAAAAATATAAGCTGATATGGTGTTGATGGATGAACAAATGGATGCACAGACTAAAAAAATAATGCACCACTACGAGGGTTGGACATTATAAATTATATGCTTCGCTACTGACCCCCTACGGATCCATAGAGGGTTAGTAAAATCCATAGGGGTGAGGCCTCTACGGATCCATAGGGGTCACCACGTGACGGCTTTAAACCAATCACAACGTGATAATTTACCGGCGGTGCGATAATAGAGGTATGGTCGGGTATCTGATTGCTTAGGACAAATAAAAGGGAAAAAGGGGGGGGGGGGATACCGAATATATATATAGCTTCAATTAGTTCTCTCTTGGGCAATTATAAAATCATCTTCAGTCATTTCTAAGAATATTTACAATTGTTTAAATGCAACCCTCATTTCCCTTTTCTAACTATTGCCAATTTGAAAATTATTTCTTGTGTTTTCTATATGAATTTAATAAAATTCCTATGAAATAAAATGTACTATTATGTACCGTTTATCTGTTTAATTCAATGACATAGTTGCACTACACATCAAACATGTCAGAGTTACCAAATCTGAAAAATATGAGTAATTCAAAACAAAATTCTAAAAAAAACTATAATTATAGTCATTTGAAATTATTTTGTTTTAAGTTTATCCGTTTATCGTTTAGGGAGCTACCATTTGATTTGTATGGGGGCTAGGATGGAATTTGAAAAAAAGGCAGGACAGGAGTTTTGAGTAAAAAAGGCTGGATGAGCAACTTCGCAAAAAAAAGGCAGGATAACAATTTATGTAAAAAAGTCAGGATAAACTAATAAAAAAGGCAGGACCTAATAGAGTGAAAAATAAAAAGGCAGGACAGAGAATACAACTAAAAAAAAATGCAGGACAAAATTTTTCATCCTAGCCCCCATAAAAATCAAATGGTAGCTCCCTTATCGTAAAACAATTATTGTACAGGTGCATAATATAGCCATGGATATTATCTTGCTTTATCCAGAAGCAAGACTTTTAACTTCAATAAAGAGAGGAGGTACTAAGTGGGTAATAATATAAACAAAATAGACATCATAATTAAGATAAATAAAAAGACAAACAGACAGTTTTTTTACAGTTTTCGAATAAAAAAAAATAATATGATGGCTGTTTTGATATTTTAATTTATGTCTTATACTCAAAAAGAAAAATCATTTATTTTTTTCATATTTGAAATTGTTTTAAATATATTTTTTTTCTTTCAGATCAGGCCAATTCAGAAGCAAGAAAAAGGACAATTTTTATCATGTACATCTATGGAGACATGTATCAAAAAAGCAGATACTATTTTTGAACTGTTTACTTTACATTTATGTTTATATATTTTTTTTATAAATTGTTGTATTTATTTCATCTTGCTATTCAGTCCCACATTACAAAATCTGCTGAAATTGATATTTCCATATTTCAAAGTAGTGTCCTTTTGCATTGTTGACAGCAGATATATACTATATAATCAGAAGGTTGCTGTAATTACGAGGTTATAGCGACCTAAGAGAAGCACATTGACTGAGGACATATATATCATCGTATTGACCTCAATTGGCTACAATTGTTATATTATTAATCAACAACTATTGCATGAAACTGGGATTTCTATAATGTATTATTAGTAACATGTTGTACGCCCTGGGCAATATGCTGTTCTGTGGAGGTACCGATAGAAAATTTGGTTCTGACAAGGTATTGTTTTACTGTTAATAACGGTTGATTCTGAGGAGGTACCGACCTAAATATAAAAAAGAAGATGTGGTATGATTGCCAATGAGACAACTGTCCACAAGAGACCAAAATGACACAGAAATTAACAACTATAGGTCACCGTACGGCCTTCAACAATGAGCAAAGCCCATACCGCATAGTCAGCTATAAAAGGCCTCGAAATGACAATGTAAAACAATTCAAACGAGAAAACTAACGGCCTTATTTATGTACAAAAATGAACGAAAACAAATATGTAACACATAAACAAACGACAACCACTGAATTACAGGCTCCTGACTTGGGACAGGCACATACATACATAATGTGGCGGGGTTAAACATGTTAGCGGGATCCCAACCCTCCCCCTAACCTGGGACAGTGATATAACAGTACAACATAAGAACGAAAGTCTACATAGAAAATTTGGTTATGACAAGGTATTATTGCTTGTACTATCAATAACGGTTGGTTCTGAGGAGGTAACGGCCTAGAGTCTACATAAACAATTTGGTTCTGACAAAGTAGGATTGTTTTAACTGTAAAAAAAAATGGTTGGTTCTGGGGATGTTACGACGTGAAAGCGAAGTAACCACTTGTAAACCATTTTTCCAATGTTTTTTTTCTATTTTAAGTTACAGTGACATTGACCTTTGAACTATCGACACCCCAAAAAATAGGCTTCCTTCCTGTACAAGTTTAATTCCAATCAGGCAAGGGATCCTAGAATTATCATCCGTAAACCTTTTTTTTCGGTCACACGGACGGACGGAAGGACGAATGGACAAAGCGATTTCTATATGCCCTACAATTTGTTTTCGGGAACATATAATGTTAAAGACTGAATATAGATAACAATAAACGCTTACTAGTGACATTAGCTTACACGGACCTATGGTCGACTTATAGCCCAGGCGAGCTAATAATAATTCCCAAAACACTGGAACAACTAACAAAAAATGTTCAACATCAAAAGCCAGTCTACAGTGTCAAGTTTGTAGTCATTTATTTAAAAACACGGCTATCACGGCTATCATTCGGTATATATCGAGAAAAATGATCGTGAAAAATAAGTAACGGTGGTCAAGTATTGCGATTGGATCATGAAAGATCTGGTATAGGATCGTGAAGGAAATCATATGGAGAAAACACATACAACGTCAGTAAATAATCTGATATCTATGAATTATAATGAAAAATATTTGAAAAATAAAACTGTCTGTCAAAATGGTTTAACATTATCAGTATGCGACTAACATGATTTTTAAAAATTTTTAATGCATAAACTACTTCTCTCTTAAAAATGTCCGTTTTTATTACTGTTTGAAATAGTTCTTAAAGTTATTTCGTTTTAGTTTAATCAGAAACTTTGCAAAAATGGGAATGTTTAAAAAAAATTGATATTTCAGATCGTGAAAGATAGGGTACCGCATTTTGATGATCGTGAAAAGGATCGTGAAAGATCTGTTGTCGCTTGTTTGTTATTGTAAAATTCCACGAAAACGATCAATTTTTTCTTTAAACACATGATAATTTATATTTGTAATTGGTATAACAAAAGATTGGATTTGAATGACTTATTCCGCTTCACTTTTGTTTGTGAATATGGCTATGATGGTTCAATACGATTGGATCTGATTATTTGATAATACCACACCCACTAGTTGCCTTATAACAATATAAGTCTGTCTGTCCGTCCTGCATAAGTTTCATGTCGTATGAAAGTTAAGATTGTCTCATTTGATGTCCATTAATTTTTATGCACAGTCATATATCTATAAAACGAAGATCCTTTTTGATTTTTGTAAAAATCGGAAGAATTGTTTAATAAAAACGCATGAAAACAACTGTCATATTACTGACTTGGCACTAACATTTCCCCAAGAAATTTCGGGTTGAACCTGGCTTTCTAGCTAGCTATAACGTCCACTTGTATGACAGTTGTTTAATGTTACGTTATATTGCAAAATTGGATGAGCAACCCAAACAGACATAATTGGTTAACGTGGCCATAACTGGGATCCAGCAGCCAAAAACTGTGTAAACATACATCACAGACACACAACATAACTGAATTAAACGTTCAAACACTTTTAAAATTAAATCAAACAAAGACGCTAACAACTTTTTTTGTACTTTGTCATACAGCCAGTATAGTAAAGCATAATGACATATACTCTTTCCAGATAAAATACAAAATAAATAAAATAAAAATACGAGGGTATACAAAATGGAATCAACACTATGAAAACCTCATGTGTCCGAATTGCATAACTGGACCCACGCGCATAAGGAACGCCAAAAGCCCAAAACCTGAAAGCTGGATGCATATACAAATGTAAACCGAACCACGTAAAGAGTCGTACGACCAAACGGAACATAATAGTACAAAGACAAATAAAGGTAAAACAGTGAAGTAGATAAATTCTGCAAAGAGTCTGCTACTAGAATCTATAACTCAAGACCATCCGGTAGTATTTGTTGAGTAGACGCTGAAAATTTATCTATTAGGTCTCGGTACTTTCCAATGATTTTTTTTAGTAAAAGGACGAGATGTTTTTTCACAAAACCCTGGCTCATTAATATTTAGCTAAGACACTGATGACGTTTTACAAACTATGAGTAGCAGCTGCAAGCTTCTGAAAATCGTATGAGTTGAGAAATAAATACTCCATACGCGGATGAAGTTGGAAAATTGCTGCTTGGCCAAATAAAAATATATGTGTGGTTCCAGTTACCCTACCTACCTTACTTTTTAGTCTTAATAATAGCCTACCCTAAAGATTTTTTTGTCATTTTTATTAAGCACTGTTAAAGTCAGAATGCTGATCCCATAGACTCAATGTAAAAAAAAAAAACATAAAATAAAAAAATCTCTACCTACCTACCCTAACTTTTTTTTAGATGTAACTGGAACCACACATACTTTTTATAATTTGGCCTTAGGTGAGGTAATTTTATACTTTCAATAATGAAATCATCTTGTTTGTCATAGACTCGGGTATTGAGATGACCGTTGTAGTCAAATTTGGGGTATATGTCTATAAATGAGACCGAGGAAGCTGTGTATGCTGTGTCTGTAATCTCTAGTTCAGGACTATTAATGGGACCCAATCAGAAAAGTTTTTATTGATAATAGAAAAAAATCTTCAATACACCTGTATGTAAAATTAAATGGTATAGCTTCTTTGATCTAACCCTTACGCACATTAAGATTTTACAAGGGGAAGACCACCAGACCCCTTCTCGCTTCACTCATTCGTGGATGCATTTAGCATTATATAAACAAAGATATTTACTTTTCGACAATTTACGCTCCTGGAGGTCTTATTGATTTTGGATGCCTAGTTACATGTAGCATTGCCTCTTACTAGTAAATGAAAACCGGTCTATATATGGGTCTATATATGTATATATATATACGTTTATCCGTTAGTTTATTTTACGACAACTAGCTGCGTGTCAAGTATGCATAAACCAATTTTACCAGGACGAAGGGCCAATTTCGCCTGAATTTATTTCACACAAGGACCACTTTCTAAATGTTCTCAAATTTGTACTATAATTCGCTGTACTATAGATTCACATTATGTACTTATAGATTTTAACAAATTGTTGGCGTATTTTGAGAAAATGTGACCAAATTTTAAATGCCTAAAGATGCAACAAAACAGCAATATTTATAGTTTTGCGTTGTTATTTAAAAATGGAATAACGTAGTTAACCAAGCCCAAAATTCTATGGACGGTAAATCTATATGGTGTTTCAGATACAAATTAATTCATTTTTGTTAACGATATTTTTTATGCAAAATTTTACAAAAACACGAAAAATATGCAATATTGTCTTCACCAGCAGTATTCATGTAGCACTAAAAATTATTTTAAATTCAATATATCTTATGCCCCATCTGTTTAACAAGCTGATTATGCTGGGGGGAATAATGGCTAATGAAAGTGTCATTCTAATTAAGCTTCTGTTTTTCAAAGTTCGTGAAGATCACTATTAAGGTTCATGTGGACCCTTTGGATAAAATGGCTGCGATTTCACCTCAAAATTTACTCTGAATACAGACAAACCTGTGCATCTGGAAAAGTTTTAAGGCATAGCATGCCTTAGATAAATAAATTTCAAATGCATTGTATGTTTTAGAAAATTTTAAACTTAACTGGATTTTGCTGTGCACTTTTTTTCGTCCCGACAGAAGATGATAAAATTAACAAACAGTCGAGTTTCACTTGATATGGTCCACTCAGGTACACAGTTTAAATCACCAATAATTGTCAGTTATCTATTGTCCATCTATTGTCCATGTCAATCAATACAGTTCACTTCAATTATTACCTGTGGGGAAGCTCTCAAACCTCATTCCCAGCTTAGTTTATTTTGGCACCTTCTGGAGAAATGAAAAAAGCGCAGTGCAAAATCCTGTTAATATTTTAATTTTCTAAAACATAAATATATTTGAATTTTATTTATCTAGGGCATGCTATGCCTTAAAACTTTTCCAGATACACAGGTTTGTCTGTACTCAGAGTAAATTTTGAGGTGAAAACGCAGCCATTTTAGCCAAAGGGTCCACATGAACCTTAATCATTCTATTTACTTTATTTCTTTGATTGAGCATGGAAGTATCATACTGTCGAAGTAAATATTTCAATGGATTTTAGTAGTTTTAAATTTATTAAGGTAATTACAATACAGATTCTCTATTTAATTTGAAGATTGCAAAATACCCCAACATAAATGGAGCTGTGCTTATAAGTACAGTAAATGATTTTTAAGTTTCGTAGTCTTGAAATGGTCAAAAAGATCAGTCGGTCTAATTGTGCAATGGTCTATTAAGAATTTGATTGGGTAACCCATTACTCCGGACCTAACCATTAGTGTAGTGTACTGATCTGTATATATACTCAACAAATCGTATGCATTTTACTTCATATGGTCTTGTTGTTAACTTTTCATTGCAACTATATCATTTTTATATATATTTGCATATTTTAGTGTTAAAGTTTGCTGATAGTGAATGGATCAATTATAAAACCTTGTGTGAAGTAAATATGAATGACTTTAGTACTATGCATCAGAAGAACCTTTTATTTGGAAGTTAAAATTCAGGATCCATAACTCTGTACCTAAAAATACATGTACTCACATTTAGAATTTCAAATCTATTTATAACATATAAATATATATCTAACTTATTGTACTATTCTTATTGACTGTGGTATGAAATTTTCCTTGTTTTGACTAAAAAAAATATTTGACATTCTATTTATTACTTTGAATAGTTGAATATTGACACCGTCAATCATTATTAAACTTGTATAAAAAATATGAACACGAACAGACTTTGAAGCTTGCGGTAATAAAGTTTGATTGAGAAAAGGAATATTAGGAACAGTAACTCTATTGTTTTGTTTTATTTTTAGAATATTATATTTTGTTATGCTATTTGATATATTTACTTTCTTTATAACCTAAAGTAGTTTTTTAATTTTCTACTTTTGAAAAGAAAACCAAAACCCAGTTTTGTTTCAAAATCAATAAGATTCAATTAAGTGTAACAGGAGGGGGTCGTTGTCGACACCTCCCGGGACGTGTAGTGGCTAGTACTGCGTCTCTATTCGATCATCGGGATACCTGATATCAGATTTTGGCTGAACAAAGACGTAAATCAAATAGAACTCAACAATTTATTAACAAATGTACAACATGCAAATAATACATAGTCAATTGAAATAAAATGAATAGTAATTCAAAAGTTAAGTTCAAAAATGAATAGAATTAAAATGTAATAGTTTGCAAATGAAATGGAAAAGAAAAGTATTTCAAGTCAAATGAGTTCAAATAAAATGTTATTCAAAAACTAAGTTTAAAAAGTAAATGTAACTATATTAATATACTTCGCGTTGTGTTTTAGAATTTAGTAAATCGTAAAATGTTATTGCAACTATACTGTGCAACCCATGTAAATGTTATTGCAACAGTTAATTACTGTACTGTGTAACCCATGTACCGTATAAACTGTCACATTAATCAAGAGAAAGATCATTAAACTGATTAAAATCAAATCTTTGATGTAATTGACCACGCCACATCACTCCGCTTTAACTGTATACGGATGCAAGCTCATTTGCTCTCGGAGCCGTGTTATGTCAAACACAAAATGGGATAGAACGAGTGATTTGTTATTCAGGACGATCGTTAAGTAAACAAGAGCAACAATATGGAATAACGGAAAAAGAATGTTTATCGTTGGTGTATGCAGTGAAGAAATTTGACTGTTATTTGCGTTTTACAAAATTTACTGCGTATGTAGATCATTCGGCACTAAAGTGGCTATTAACTTTGAAAGAACCAACTGGAAAATTTGCTAGATGGATAGCTTTGCTACAGTCTTATAATATGGAAATACTATATCGCCCCGGGACTACTCATGGAAATGCGGACGGAGTGAGTCACCGTGAATATGAGAATGTCACTGATCAGGACATGGAGTCGTTAATAGATATTTTGCCGTATGGTGCTGTAATTGACAAAACTGGTAATAACGTTAAAATAATAAAGAAGCATTCCCCGTTTGTACGTAAAATTACGGATAATGACAATATCGAAATTGACAATACTACTAAGGAAAGTGTGAATATGTTCCCTATGGCGCAACTGAAAGTTGAACAGAGAAAGGACACGTACTTTAAGAACATTATTACATTTCTTGAATCCGGTGAACTTCCCGAAAATGCTAAGTGGCGAAGAAATATATTAACTCTGCAACCGTTCTACTTCATCAATGACGGAATACTTTACCATATCAACAAGAAATATAAGAGACATTGTAAAGACACTGAAGTAACAATTCAAATCGCAGTACCGCGCAAGTTAGTACCTGTTGTGTTGAAAGAGACACATGATGGACTTTTATCAGGTCAGTTAGGAATAAACAGAACAATAAAAAGAACTCAACGATCGTTTTTCTGGCCTTCAATTGGATCTGATGTTGCGGACTGGGTTAAATCTTGTGAATTATGTAGTTAGCGTAAGCGACCTCAAAAGTCAACGAAATCGCCAATTACATCAATGCCAATAGCTTCACAGCCGTTCAGTTCTACGGCTTGAATCTCTAATGCTTATGTGTTCCATCTTTTGATGAGTGACTAAGATGACGTTTACTTCTGGCATATCATCCTGCTACATCCAAAGCATATGTTGTTACCTACAAAACAATTGAAACATTGAATCTTACATTCATAGTAGTATTTTTTTCTGAAAGAAACCCTATTTTTCCATGACCTTACTTGACACATAATTGACAGTACAAGCTTTAAAACTTTTTCATCTCTATGCTGTTTTTAAATATTCTATATGATTTTTATCAAAATCAACCAAAAAATGCTAACAATCAAATTACATGTCATCAGAAAACTTAACTTGTAACAAATAAAAACTAACAATTACTCACAAACTTAGAAAGGAGAAATTAGGTCTTCCTATCAATTACCCAACTCTTCATAAGTTTCCAATTTCTCTCACGTTTTTTCCGATCATACCCGTCTTTCCCTAAAAGTTTCTATATTGTTAAAATTGTCTTGCACAGGCGTGAGATATTTGCATGATATTAAGCAACAAACTTATCGTTTAAAAAAAAAGAATGAACATTTGACATGTTTGATATGACATGCATGATGATAATGTATTTCTATTTTATCTTCTGGTCTAAAATTTCAACAGTGAACAACACACCAATAATCAGCGTATTGTTATACATTTGTTATGTCGGGACATTTTATAGATTACTAAATCGTATGGGTTTTGCTCCTTGTTAAAAGCAGAGTGGTGACCTATAGTTTAATATATCCACTTCATAGGGACTCCGGTGAATAGTTGCCTCATTTGCAATCAAATCATATCACATCTCCTTTTTTTGTGGATATGCAACATGTTTATGTACTATTTACATGTACTTATAGTATATACAATAAATATCAGTAAATCATCTTTTTTCAAAGATAAGCAACCTCTTATAATGAAAAGCACTCTCAAAAATTAATTTTTTTACCTCTTTTGCTGATCTTCTAGTCTCTTTCATTGGAATGACATCATACTTAATTTGGATCATTTAATTGGTCTTGTGCTATTGTATCAGTCACAAATTGCAACTAAAAGTATAAAAGACAATTTCTTAATTCAAATAAGGAATATATGCCTTTTTAAGAAATCCCAAGCAATAAATAGAAAATTGTTTATTTACAGTTTCCTGACCAACCTTAACAAAATTGGCACTTCCCACAACATGTACAATATACATGTATGAATATGCTATTGATTTAAACATATTTTTTTACTCTTTCCTCATGTTTTAAAATTTTAATGTAAATGTGTGGTATATAGTACGTAACATTGTGTTTTTAAGGATATTTTAGAAACAGAATTGCATACTTAACTAACCAGTTCATACATTATGGCTCAAGAAACAGCCAATCATCTTTGATATTGAACATATTTTATGCATAAAATCTATTTCAAAGCAATTAAGATGGGGCTTCATGTACAGTTAGCATGGTTAGTTGTAAATCAATTAATATAACCAGAGCAAGTTTAAACATTTTATCAGTGTACAAACATATCTTGGAAAGTGCCCTTTCACAGTAAATTTACAACTGCATGTATAAAAATTCCTAGGTCATGGTCCAGTGACTTTGAATTAATTGGTAATTTTCAATGTTAAAATGATCTGCTTAAGTCATTTTGAAAAGAACTACTTGCGATCATGGTGATAGATCAATGATCTTTTTTTTAAAGTTGCTATACTATCAGTACATATCAGTATGACGACTAATTTGAGGCACTACCCCCTCCCATGAAATGGTCCAGTGACTTTGAATTGATAAGCAATTTTCAATGTTAAAGTTTTCTGCTTAAGTTAGTTTGATAGGGTCTACTAGTGATAAGTCAATGATATATACAACCTGTCTCCTAGGTCATGGTCCAGTGACTTTGAATTAATAAGCAATTTTAAATGTTTTTTTCTGATTAATATAAAAATAAGGAGATGTAGTATGAATGTATGATTGCTAATGAGACTATCCACTAAAGTTTAAATTAAGCGGATTTAAGCAATTATAGGAAACCGTACAGCCTTCAACAATGAGAAAAACCTATACCGAACAGTCGACTAGACAACGTTATTTTCTATAAAGTTACATTATTGTCTATACGTAACATCTCAGTTTGTCGACCATTTTTAGGCCCTGTCCACTAGATCATGGTTCAACGACTGAACTAATAAGCAATGAAGGTGTCCATCAGATTGCCTTTTTCTTAATTTTATGCCATCAGGCGAGACATATCTCTTTGTCAACAGTTCAGTTGATATATAACCCAAAATACCACAAGCGATTTTGAATGTCTATGCAGTGTTCTTGATATGGGGAGTAGAAAAGGGGGGGGAGGTAGGTGGTAAGATGTATTTTTTTTTCTGAATAGATCATTTTTTTTCATCGGTTGCTACGTATGCTTGTTTTCTTTGGCGGAAGGATGGGGTGGGTTTCAGGTTGATTTTTTTCTTTCAGAACTGATCAGTTAGTCCCCTCAAATAATGTTGTTATTATGTAATCTTCAGCATATCGAAGTTAAGAAGTATCATGTAGATATAGATGTTGATATTTTTGTGGGGATGAAAAGAAATGTTCAAATGTTGTAAATAGTAAATTTGAGCTATACTAACCTTGGCCAATGGAAAGTACAATGCTTCTTGTTGTGAAGCCTGACATCTTGGACGTGTTGCTCCTTCAAACGGTGGTTTACGTTCTAAGATTAGTTGTTGTGAACTGCTAAACTGGATGATATTTAACGTGTCACCGTTCGCTGTCTACTGTACCCAAGATTATTTAGTTCAAGTAAATAGTTTCCACAAATTACAATATTATCAATATCATGACAGGACACAAATTTCACATAACATGCAATCCACATCTAAGATCAACACTACCATCTTATCCCAATGAATTTCTTTTACACTCAAAAATATTTTGCTACAAGGAGTTTTACCACGAAATTCAGTAAAAAGTTTTGGTAGCAGATAGCTTTATGCCATATTTTCACTGAACACTTTTTTACCTCTGCACTGAAGAGTTCTAAATAGACCAAAGGTAGATGATTCGTTTAGTGAGGATAACATTTTGCAGAATGATATTTTTTTAGAAATTAATTTCACACATTTCTAAGTAGATTCCCCATAACTTCTTTTGATATTTAATAAGAACAAGACTGAAATTAATTGTTTTTGTGTTTCTTATAAATAGATGTAGCTGCATAAGTTCACAACACAATACCAAATATTGAATTTTTTTCAAAAATCCCAACTTTCTCCCCGGTTACCATGGTAACCACCCAATATATATATATATCGGTTGGAATTATTTTTCTGACTAGGCTAATAGGATATACATCTCAGCCCATTTTCAGAAAGATCGGTGACTACTAGTATGTGTGCCAAAAAAGTTTAAGTGGTTACAGAGAATGGGTATTAACATAAAAAGATTACATTTTCCGTTAAGCTCAATTTTAGCTAATAGGTGTAACATCATACAATAAAATATTTAGGTTTCATTGCAGAATTAATTTTTAACAAAAATTCGCTAAGGCTTCCGCATATCTCGACTGGGATTGTTGCGGTCCTACATGTAACTGAAATATTGAATGCTAAAAAAAATATAAAAATATATTTTCACAGTTTTGCTCCATAAGACGTTACGCACGATATTGCGTCTCAATTGGTAACGTAAAAATTTGACGTTTTACGCCGGTAATCTAGGATATTTTATTCTTTTAGTCGGTAATCTATTTTCTGATCGATATTGATACTTCTAAGTCTTGAATATGCATGAAATACTTCCCACTGGAAGTTACGCAAGCAACAAACAATACAATATGTGTATTTGGTAAGATAATAGGATAACATGCATTGTTTCTCCATTTCAATCTGGAGAGAGGAAGGAAGCTTTCTTGTGTACAATTTGGAGTTTAGTATGGCGTTCATTATCACTGAACTAGTATATATATTTGTTTAGGGGCCAGCTGAAGGACGCCTCCGGGTGCGGGAATTTCTCGCTGCATTGAAGACCTGTTGGTGACCTTCTGCTGTTGTCTGTTCTATGGTCGGGCTGTTGTCTCTTTGACACATTCCCCATTTCCATTCTCAATTTTATCTCCATTTTGCTTTAATAAAGAAGTGTTGGTGTATTGGGGTTAATTTTTTGGGGAAAGGGGAGATTGATAACAAGTGACAGGGTCTTACTTAAATACAGAAAAATATTCAACACACTACTATTTCTATTAACTGAACAATTAAATCAAGAAAGAAAATGATTGTCTTAAAAATTTATATTTATCAAATATGTTTACAAGCTTTCAATTGTATAATATCGAGGTGTAACTTTTCAGGTACAACAATTTTACTGTCACTTTCAAGTTCTACACAAATGAATCGTATTGCAGAAGAATAACAAATCGCAGTTTTACGCTTCACAAGTTTGAAAATAAACGGCTAATTTTTTATCCTCTCGTAATACAGCCCTTTCGCAACTTTAGAACCTCGGCTAAACGAACAACCCCAGTCATCTGAAATATTTTATATGGATATACATTTTATAAAGCTTAACTGTTTAGATTTCATAGAAGAGCTGTTTATCAGTGTCTCTGCCTGATTTCACGGTATTGAAACAATAACGTGCTTAAGGATGTTCGCTTGTCTTGTTTTGGAATTTTTGACAGATTTTCGGAATCCTCTGGTTTTATCCATGTGAATGCCTTAAAAAATTTTGCCCATTGACCCCCATTTTTCTTTCCATAAATCTTTTACATGTATAATTATGAGCCATCTGTAAAAGTCTTATAAAATCTTTGTGATTTTTTAATAGTTTTTGAGAACTTGAAATTTTCAATGTTAAGGCTATGAAAAATCAAGAGAGAACATTTTCCCGCCAAAATTTCAATGGCTAATATCTCGAAAACAAGCACATTGACCTATATTTTATTGTTGCTCTTTTGGTTCCTTTAATAATCCCCTATCAATTTATACTAGTGTTATGAAAAGCTTGTTATTTTGAAACTGAGTAGCGAACCTCCTTTACGTCATATACTATCCATTGATCACGGAGAAGCTGATATGTCGTAGTTTTATATATTTTCAATAACTTTTGACAGAGTTATTTTCTGTTACTACTAGAACACACCCGCGACATCGCGGGTCTGTGACTGAATTAAAGAAACTGATTATAATTGTATAAGCCTTATTTTAGTCTGGATTTTTAGTATTGGTATTGTCAAATAATAAAGTCATTTTGATTATAAGACGCACGGTTTTCTCTGCTTTCAAAATCTTTCTGTTTGAACCCGTCGACCTGGAACTTATTAATTATTTGTAATATTAATTATTTGGAAAACAAAGGGGCCTGGAGTAGTGCAATTTGTTATCAACATCATTGTCCTATATTAATTACATGTATGTAAAAAGTATGTAAATTCGCCGTTTTTACGTCATGCCGGCAAACAAATTGGAAACTGTACCTACGCATTATTTTAAGTCTGGAATTTGAGTATTCGTATTGTTATCTTATGAAGTGAAACTGATTAAAATACTATAACCGGAAACAATGCGACAATGATTGAATTTAGTAGTGTCAACCCTGTATAATGACGAAGTTTAGGTGTGATTATGACCCATGTATATAGCATATCCAAAATACACCGTTGGTGGTGTGTCTGACAGATGCGGAACGTATAGATTAGGTAATAGGTACGTGTAACAGGTGACATATACTATTGGTATCGGTATCGGATTCGACCCGGAAATCGTTAATTATTGATTATATTAATTATGTGGAAAACAAAAGGGCCTGGAATGGTGTTATTTTTAATCAATATCATTGTCCTATATTAGTTATATATAAGTTGAATTCTTTCATTCGTTGTTTTTACCGGGCTAAAAATTGGACCTCGTTATTTTAGTATTATAGATAAGATGTATTATCATATGACTTGTTTTATCATAGAAAACATACATGTTAAAAGTTATCAAAATATACGATATTGTGATGCCTAAAGCATTTCTTTAGTAACGTTGGTCTGCACTAGTACATTCATTCACGAACGTGACGTTGATAATGTATACCTTGTATAACTCCCAGAGTATATAAAGTGCGAATCCTGTTAGTTCATTTTCACTGCCGTACGCGAGTATGTCTATTGTAGAATAACGGATGATGGGAAAAACCACATTGATAGGCTTTCGCACAACGAACAGTACAAGAATTTACAACGAACGGTACTAAAGAAAGTTAACAAACTACAAAAGAATGAATCGTACAGTGCCGAGTTTCTCAGGTCAGTTTTGATGACTCTTTATAGTAAATGTCTGCAAATAAAATAAAACAATGGATTTCTCATTCGCATTATGTATTTTAAACAACAACAAATCACAAAATACACGGTCGCATTTAGTGTAAGAGCCAACCAACTGTGCTTTATTTGTAGTTTAACCAAGTTTGAGTTACACAGAGTGTTTGTTTCGCGATGTTTACAAGTAATTCACAGACCTGTCTATTTAAAATAGTCACAGGGTGTTCATGTAATATAAATAATATACAATGCTGTCAGGAGCAGTAAACTTTGTTTTCATAACCATTGAATACTTAACTGAACAGTACGTCAATTAGTCTTTGTAGAAAATATTAGGACGGTCTATCTATCAACCTCGCTTCGCGATGCAGCGATTAACGTGCGGAATCAACTGTACGGCGGTTATACACCGTGGTATAGAACCATTTAAACATGTAACAATAATCTGTATTCAATATATATAGATTATAACATGGCATTTTTCATATCAGACCCCTTATCAGCCCTAGGTCATGATATCAGCCCGAGAGCCGACAGGCTCGAGGGATGATTTTGACCATGGGCTGATAAGGGGTCTGATATGAAAAATGACATGTTATTTTCTTTTTATCATATACTTCAGCAGAAGACATAAAGACAAAAACTATTTTTAAAACTTTGAAAAAATTCATTTGTTGTAATATTTGTTTTGCATTTTTCAATAGTATATTTTCCTGATTCCAAATATTTTTTTTTAATTAACTTTGTTATGTATTACACAAAAAACGTACCATTGAGGTGTATTTTTCGGAATTTGCCGAATGACGTCGAAATGTCATGCGATAACGTTACAGAAAAGCATGGGATAATAACCGGAAGCAGTTGATATAAAACGGAAGCAGTTGGTATAAACCGGAAGCAGTTGATAACAAAAGTCATATCACACGGCTAAAGTAATTCTTCAAATTAAATCAATAAATATATGTACAAATTAGTTTTATCATGGGGTACAATTATACCATTATTTTCTATAAGTATAAAAAATTATGATAAATCCTTTTATCATATACATACTTAGAGTAAATAACTTATAATAATTTTTACAGTATGATAAAAGCATTAAATTAACGTGAATTCCATATTTTCCGAAATGGTGTTTAGCGGGCTGATATGAAAAATTTATCACATGCTTTCGACTATTATCACATGCCTTTCCGTAACGTTATCGCATGACATTCCGGCGTTACTCGGCAAATTCTGGAAAATACACCTCAATGCTATGTTTTCAGTGAAAAACATTACAAAGTAGGGCACAAAACAATTATTAGGAAACAGAAACATTATTTTACTTTTTATATTATGTAAAATGCAAAAAAAACAAACAAACAAACCAAGTGATACAATAAATGCATTTTTTGAATTTTCTAGCATAATTTAGAAAGTTACTTTATAAATATTGACTGTTCCAAACAGTGTCCATTATGTTTTGTTGATTTTTTTTTTTATCGTCAATATAAAAATGTATTATACTGTTGTTTTTCTCCTCTGTTGAGGCATATGATAGAAAGATTTCATATCGGATGTATTACATTTGGTGTTCGACGTCCGTAAAATTTTCACTTTTTGAACTTCTACTTGAGAACCACTTAAAGGATCAATATATTAAACTGTTATTTTTCTCCATTATTGAAGCATATGATATGATAAAAAGATCATGACATGTTCTTTTTTCATATCAGATGTATTATCAGCCCTCGGTTAATATCAGCCCTCGATCCTTTTGCTCTTAGGCTGATAATGAACTTTGGGATGATAATACATCTGATTTGAAAAATGCCATGTAATAATCTGATAGTATTGATACAATTACGTATTTGCTTATTTGTAACAACAATTTATAAGAAATTCAAATATAAATTAAGGTGACGCGATTGTTGCTCGAACTTTCTTTACTGTATAATCAATCGTGAAATGAAGATCGTTTTGTGAACGCTCTTTGTTTTCTAAGATGCATCCATTAGAGCTATTTTCCTAATGCTTGTAGTTTAAAGATTTGGTTGGCTTGCTTACTTTGCTTGTATAAATGTTTGCTCAATCTTAATTACAATGCTTAAGCAAACATTCATACAAACAAAGCAAGCAAGCCAACCACACCTTTAAACTACAAGCATTAGGAAAATAGCTCTAATGACTTTTTATTAGTATGTGATGTAGATTCAGACCGAAACCGAAAACTTTTTCGGTGACGCGAATTTATTGATTTATTACCTCAGACTTTCAATCACAAAGTATGCATATATATTCAATCCTTCTGACTTCATAAATTTTGTTAGCGAGTCGGCTGAATTAAGACTTTATATGATGAAAATTAATTAATTTCCTTCTTTGAAAATGCATCGCATATACAATAGAAATGATTCGCCCCTACAGTGAAAATTAAAGTCTAGTATAATTATTTGACAGTAAACATGAATCGTATAACACAACAGCATAGTGGAATTTCAATATCAACAAGCTGAATGACAAAACCTGTTTTAAGTTATACAACATTAATAATTATGTTAAAAGGTACATTTTTCTGCAAATGAAACTTAACTGTTGTTTTTAAATCTCTTGAACGCTCTGTTCGTGAACTATTTTTAATATTTATCTTTTTGTGTATCAATTTTACACCTGGATGGTTGTAGGCGCGATGAAAACCCGTCCGCATCTCTTACCTATATCATAAATGTATAAAAAACAGTACATATTATATAAATAACACATAGCTGAGAGGGTGATAGAGCAGATTGTTACCCCGAGAAAACATTGTCAACCGCGGCAAAGCCAAGGTTGACAATGCTTTTTCGAGGGGTACCAATCTGCTCTATCACCCTCTCAGCTATGTGTTATTTAATTTATTATACTGAATGTCCTATCATTATTGTCTTTTACAAATGAATTTTATTTAAAAGTATTTTCTATGACGTCACGTACATAACAACGTTACGGGTATTAGAAAAATCAACAGAAGTGAAGCAAGATGTTTTATTTTTTTATTTTGACAGTCAAATAATAATCTGAGCCAAAACTTAGATCTTAAGCATTGTCTTTAATAAAATGATGTAAATTCAATTCATTGTCCTTTAAATTATGGATTTTTGATTGGTCTGGACGAGAGGGTGACATTCAAAAAAATTGTGGACGAGAGGGTGACATTCAAAAAAATTGTCACCCGCTCAGCCATGTGATAGAGCAAATTAACACCCTCGTATTAGCCAATCAAAATATGATATTTTAACGTGAAGTATAATAATATATATTATTTCGTATTTTATTCAAAAATCACGAATTTGTCGTCTGTTTATCTATCTTTCTACATTAGAAATTCAAAACGTATACAGTAAAAATGGTATTTCAGGATTCGCACATTATATACACGGACTCTTATGATATGACTTTTTTGGTACACTTCAGCTCCGATTAGGGCATTACAAATCCTACTGTTGAAGAGGAGATAAGAAAGATACCAGAGGGACACTCAAGCTCACAAGTCGAAAATAAACTGACAACGCTATGACTAAAAAAGAAAAAAACAACAGACAAACAGACAAACAACAGTACACAATTAAGACACAACATAGAAAACAAAAGACTGATCAACACGAACACCACCAAACACTGGATGAGATCAGAAAGGTAAACAAATCCTACACAGTTGGACTCTCGTGAGTACTATCAGATCCGAACCAACCGTTATTTATAGTACTTCAATAGACTGGTAAATTCCAAAAAATGATCATGAAATTAATAATTTCCAATTTTCTTCTTTATTAGTGTTTATATCTAGATAAAACTTGGTGAATGTGTTTTTTATGTTATTAGGAACATAATAAGATGATAAGTCAAAAGTCACGCATTTTCCCTTTAACCCTTAGATTGCCACGACTTGTTTTGTTAAGAAACGTCATAAAAGAATTAAGCGTAACAATGCACAACAATTTTGTTTCGACGGTCGGCGTTTGTCAGTTAGATTTTTTTAGGTAATAGGTACTTACATAGGCAATCTAACGGATTTTTATGAAATTTTGCAAGCAAATCAATCCTTTAGAACCGCAAATGAATATTCAAAAAGCGTACAAATACATTTTTAGATTTTCGGAAATAAAAGAATCTGAATATTTTATAAAACGGAGAACAAATATATATATATATATATAAGGATGCACATAATTACCGCAAACACCATTGAATAATTTGATTTTAGATTGACTTTTTCTTAAAAACGTATTCTGCGAATTTTCTTTATAAAATTATATTTCATTGTCACTAAAATTTCCGTTTTATTGATATAGAATTTACAGGGGGCTACCGAATTCATTTTTTGTTGTACGCATCCTCAACGTATATGTTTATCATAAACATGATTTTGCTATAGCGTTTCCAAATTATCCTTGAACTTATAAGTTTTAGGTGTCCCTTTGACATCTTCCGCATCTTTTTTAAAGTCAAAGTTGCTGAACTTTTTTGCGATATTTACATGAATTTTATACTTTCCTACCGCAGATTTCCGGATATTTAATTTAAACAGCTACATATATCACTTTTCGATACTGATCGACCTTGTGCATCTTAACTACACGTTATCTTGATGACTAAAATATTTGCCGCTGGACACTAAGTAGACGATAATCAATGAGTTTATCCATAATTTCACAAACGTGTGTACTAAAGTAAAGACTTAAATTCACTTTCATTTAATGTTTAATTTTTCCGTTCTTTTGTCCGATTATTTTTGTTAAATTTGATTTTTTGTTTATTTTAAAACTCTGGATACCAAGATTATAATTAGATTGGCCACTTCTATCATGTCATGTCTATGATATGATAATATTTTTTTCAGGTATGAGCGAAATCCATTGTAGTCGCAGTCGTCATCATTTTTGTTTAGCCATCATGGTCGTCACACATTTATTTTTTTTTAGTGTTTTGTAAAAATATTCGTTATTTACAATTCTTTGCTAAATCTTTCAAATGATAACACATTCATTTATTATGTATAATCATATACTTTTTTGAAATTCTGTTTGGTTTATATAGCAAATTTCCTGACAAACATATATGTGTTTATATCATCAGAAGAGGAAAACGCTTCTCGTAGTACATGTAAATATAATCAAATAAGCATTCAAAAATAAACCTATGCCAATTATGTTTCTATTGGTATTAAGTTGGTTAAATTCCAGCCAGCGGCTCTTTTCACAAAAAATCTTAAGAGTAAAAATACTCGTAAGTCATACACATTTCAGTATAACTTACGATCAATTTTAATTGTAAGATTTTTTTGTGAAAAGAGTCGCAGAATTGGGCCTCACAATATGTTTTTGAAAATATGTAGTTTTATGGGAAATATTTAAAAAAAAAATGTAGGTGACGAATATAAATTGCATAACAATGTAATGTAATCGGAGCATGATTTTGCGGATCAGTTTATCTTTATGCTA
Source organism: Mytilus coruscus (assembly GCA_017311375.1). Classification (NCBI taxonomy): domain Eukaryota; kingdom Metazoa; phylum Mollusca; class Bivalvia; order Mytilida; family Mytilidae; genus Mytilus; species Mytilus coruscus. The sequence goes on from CM029603.1 coordinate 65,869,244, forward strand.
CTTAGTCTGTAAATAAGTTTGTTTTGTTTATTTATGAGAGTTTTATCTAACTTCATATTCATTCAGTAAAGTTGCAGTGAAAACATAAATCGAAGAAATTTAGCGAATTCAAGTTTTAAAAGTCATTGAACACACAATTTCAATACTGACTAGTAGTTGATACGGGTAATGTTTATTTTAGTATTCCTCAACAAAATATAATTACAACAACATATTTTTTAATCATCCGAATATAAAGAATTTCATATACATGTACCAAGCTAACAGATGCTCTTGCATGCCAAAAGTTAACATAAAAAACATGGAAATTCTTCCAACATGTTTGTTTGTCGCACAAATACTTTTGACAGCTCTAAAAGGAAACAGTAGAGAAAACAGTAAATAATAATTTAAAAAACTATTGGCGACGACTTTGTTTCTAGTATTCTTATTGGTCCATTCTGGTTGATATTAAATTGTGGTTCTTTTTCATCTTCTGTTGGCAAAACCTCAAATCATGGAGTTGGAATAGAGTTGAAGCCGAAAATCACGCGCTCTAGCTTTATGACGTATTGTTTATTATTACGTAACGTCAAAATTCCGTTGTCCGTGGCACTCAAAGGTAGTGTTTTTGAACAGGCCGGATAAGCCGTATGGCAGAGAAAAGGTTAATAGTCATCCTTCTCTTATGGTTGTGGCCTTTTATCTATAATAATTTCTTGCATGAAGAGATATTTCTCGTATTACACTGTACGGAGAGTGCAATACGAAAAAGTGCTATGAAAATATGCGTTAATTTGATTGGCTTATTCAGCATCATGAGACGATATTAAGACATTTCCATTGGCTATTCGATAGGTCACTAAATAACTTTCAAAGGTTAAGACGATGTACATTTCGTCCGTGGAAACGGGCGTATGTGATTTCTTCAATAATATACAAAACACTCACATTTTTCACCTGAAAATCTTCATTTTGTCAAATTTTATTACATTTTGAAGCATACAAAAAAGTTTTAAAATGTCTGATGTGAAAGTTTGACATCGGAACAGGACATATGACGTCATATTGTTATGTGCAAAATACTAGATCAACGATTCGCGGGATTTTTAATTCAACACAATGAAAGTATTGACCATAAGAGAAATAGGTTTAACAACTTGTTAGAATTGGATATCGCTTGATTTGGTCTGTATTTGGCCAAACGTTTAGGAATTTTAGGTCCTCAATGCTCTTCAACTTCGTACTTTATTTGGCCTTTTTAACTTTTTTGATTCAAGCGTCACTGATGAGTCTTTTGTAGACGAAACGCGCGTCTGGCGCAAATACAAAATTTCATTCCTGGTATCTATGATGAGTTTATTGATATCAACTCTCGTTATTTAATTTAAATAGTAATGATAAACTCGCCGAAGGCTCGTTTATTATTATATTGAAATAAAAGAACTCGAGTTGATATAAAGCGATATCCAATTCTCACCCGTTATGAAACCTATAAATATACCATAATCATTGAAGCGTGTCAGCCACAAATTTCATGTATTCGCTCTTGACATTCCTGTAAAAAAATGTTTGCCACAGTCTTATCAACTATTTGAAAACTAGTCAATATGTCTTATGGCCTATGCAATGCGCCCCGTGGGCATTTCGTTGCTTATTCACTAAGCATTAAGGAGTAGGAGCAAAGACTGGTGGGCTCGATGGGGACAATAATTCTGACTATCAATATTTTTTCACTGTAAAAGTTGACCTGAAATCTTGCAATTTATATATTTATGAATCATTTGCGCATAATTAAAAGTTTGGTTACACAAATTTATTTTCAAAGTACAATTTTTGCAAATGGTCTTAATTTGCTAAGAAATTGCTATATATAAAGAGCTTTGTAAAAGTTTTTTTTATTGATTTTTGCGGTAGTCACGTTATCGTGACGTCTCATTTCTATATATCGCTTCAATTGTATTCATTAACATGGCCCCAGGTTTTAATCGCGTAATAATCAAATACAAGTACATGGATATACCATGTTTCAGATCTTTTAATGAAGCAGCCGAAGGCGCGACAGAAACGGAAGTGGAAATGATGACAAATAATATGATACAACTTGTATGCTTATTCTATGTCTTTACGAATTCAGAAAAGGCAGACATTTAGTTACAGGAAATTTCTACATTATGATAAAAGAAACAAAAGTTATTGGGTTTGTATTAAATTATTATTGTGTTTGTATTAAGTTACTATTGTCACGAGAAATGTTGTTGGTTTTTTTTTTTTTTTTTTTTTTTTTTTTGCTGCAAATAACAGGAGGTTGGCTGTATAGATTGATCTTAAACGTGAAAAATCATTAATCATGTATTTATAAAGTTAAAAAAAATATCTAAAGAGGAAAGTACTCATTACAATTAATCTTTGAAAGGTGCAAATAATCCAATAAATTAGTTTTACAGACAGTAAATTGGGAATGCTGAGATTAAGTGAAATAAATAAATAGATTCATAAGTAAATGTGCAAATAATATTATGAATTAAAAAATACATGAATAATAACTGAAACATAAAATTAAATAAAACTGCTTAGTTAATAAACTTTTTTTCATTACAGACAATATTATGAAAATGAAGACTGAATTAAAATAGTAAGTTGCTGAAATGTTTATAGTAATTTGAATTATTTATGAATTTATAGCGGATCTATTGCATTTTCAAAATATTTTGTACCCATTTTTAAATGAAAATGAAAACTGTTCATGCAAAAGTGTTTGAAATAAGTACGAAATTTATGTTTTCCAACAATGAGTTTGATTTGAAGAGGTGGATCCAGGATTTTCGAAAGGGGATCGGAGGGCCCAAACAAAAATAAAAAGGTAACCGGCAGTCAAATAATCAAGAAATTGTACCCAAGATCATCCAAATTTTCAGCAATAAGCTCCCTCCCCGAATCTGCACCTGATTTGAATTTATTAATACTAGTGGATCCATCGCTTTTAGAATTAAAATGTAAAATAAGATTACGATATATTTTCTTTTTAAATATTATAATCTTCAGTTTGAATTTATTACATTTTCAAGAGTGATCTTTTAATCTTGACAGCATAGTGATTTGTGTGTGTTTAATTTCCTTGTTTGGCGGCAACTATTCCTACCCGTCATATCAATCGTCCATTCCAAACGGAGATAAAGTACGTCACCCCTGCCACCAAAACAAACTCTGGAATGGTGTTGGACACGAATTACCTGGAGGTGGAGGAAATCTGAATCCATTCGGAATCGATCTGTATCAAAACAAAGTAAACACTGGAAAGGTAAGATTTAACATAGACTGGTTCCCTGTCCTTTATCTGTTTGGCTCTGACAGAGATACAGGTATGTTGCAAGGGAGAGGATCAGCCTAAGATTTAACAATAGAAACACATTTCTTTTATCCTGCAATCAGGCATCTATTGTACAAATAACAGGTACACAAATAAATGTTTGCTTTAAATAAAGTCTCCTGTTACCCAGCTTCCGTGTTGAGCGAGCGGTAATGTGGATATTTCTTTTTGCGTACCAGTTTATTTTGGGATCCTCTTCGCGGTCCGCGTTTAAACTATGTCGATTTCTTTGAAAAATTAGAGACAATGATTTGAATTTTGATAACTAAAGTTTCAAGTGGTGGGTGTTAATTTCAGGATAAAACAAAATATGTACATTGTCTGAAAATATAAAATGTATTTGTACTCGTTACGAAACAGGAGTTAAGCTCGGCGAGCCTCGCTTTTCGTCCTGTTTCTAAAGCTCATACAAATAAAGTTCATATTTTCCGACAATGTACATATATTGAATATTTATCATGCACCTTCTTGTATGGAGGATAGTTATTTATTCATTTATTTTTCATGTAATGTATCTTAAAATAACAATAATTAGTACTATTTAGCTATGCTCGAAAACAGGCCCTTTAATTGGATTAAATAAAGTATATTCGTATATTCGTATTCGTATATTCGTATCCGTATTCGTATATTGGTATTCGTATATTCGTATTCATATATTCGTATTCGTATTCGTATATCCGTAATCATTCAGCAGTAAAATTAATGTACAGATCAAAATCGAAAAGATGTCGTCAAATGAATCTATATACTGATATATGACATTGTTTCTAATTCATGATATGTTTTAGGGATAGGATACCAGGTACACTATCCTTCTCACAAATTTTAATTTTGCAAACTGATACTTTGTATTATCTGTTCAACTTAAAAATATCAAACCCCCCAAGATGGGATTTCAAAATGTGGGGGTTAAAATCAGATTCAAAATGAGGAGGTTATAATCCTATATGTAGGGGGTTATAAAACCTCGGGGTTACTTAAGGATGTTCGCTTGTCATGTTTTGGATTTTTTGTCAGATTTTCGGAATCCTCTGGTTTTATCCATTTCAATGCCTTAAAAAATTTTGCCCATTGACCCCCATTTTTCTTTTTATAAATCTTTTGCATGTACAATTATAAGCCATCTGTAAAAGTCTTATAAAATCCTTGATTTTTTTAACAGAGTTTGAGCACTTAAACTTGTCAATGATAAAGCTATGAAAAATCAAGAGAGAACATTTTGGCGCCAAAATTTCAATGGCTAATATCTCGAAAACAAGCACATTGACCTATATATTTTTTTTGCTCTTTTGTTTCCTTTAATAATACCCTATCAATATATACTAGTGTTATGAAAAGCTTGTTATTTTGAAAGTGAGTAGCGAACCTCCTTAACCCCAATATAAGAAGGGGGTTCAATCAGATTACTTATTGGTTTGATTCCTTTACATTAATGTTAAACACGTTTCTACAACAGAAAAGGTATTACAATGTAGATGTAGTCTTGAACTTCTCATATCTGAGTGACGTTAGCCACAAAGATATGAGACGACTACATCTGATTTACAGAGAAGTAATAAATAATTATTTTATTTTTTCTCTTGCCCGATAAAGAGCAATTAGTTTTGATAAAATATGGAAAGCCTCAGATGTCATATATTAGAGATTTACAAAACGTTAGATTGTTAAATTCAGATTGTTCAACTTCATTTTTAGTGAAAGTATGAAAAAAAGTTTACTTGTGAAACTGTGATTTTTTTTCATGATAAAAGCCCAAAAATGGTTTAAAAATTGATGAAAAATGGGAAAATCATAAAAATTGGGTACTTTCAAATAGCGGTAGCAAAAAGAGAAGTGCACCACCATATTTTTTCTTCACCAATTAATTTTTACAGTAATATAAACCCAAACATCAGGTTAAGAAAAAAAGTTTAATCTTGAAATTTGTGGCTCCTCAGAGGTGTACGTTCTTAAGATAGCGTGATGTTGAATTGAGTCATCAAAATGCTAACTCTAAATTACAATATTATGCTAAGATGAAGCTGCATTATGTTGACTTGCAATGACAAGTGCTTTAGTTGTGATAGTATAATGATAAGTCACGATGTTGTGATGATATGCCAATAACACGTTACCATGGTTACGTTGAGTTTAAACTACATGATGTGATGTTGACGTTGCATGATGTTAGCTTGCAGATTGATAATGCTCAGCCATCCACTACGACTGCTATGATAACAACAACAAAAATGAATAGCTGAAATGTATGTTGCTGACTTGTATAATTATAAATAAATATTGGGATGAGATAGTACGATGTTTTATCATTGTGATATTACTATAGGTCTATCATACAATCTGTTGATTTAAACAACATGATGTACAGTTTAAAGTACATAATGTTATGCTAAGATATCACAATGGTTTATCATTATAATGTCACAATGGGCTTACCATACAATATGCTCACTTGAAGCTACACGACGTACAGTTGAATCTGCAAGCTAACATCATGCAACGTCAACTTTACATCATGTAGTTTAAACTCAACGTAGCCATGCTAACGTGTTATTGGCATATCATAACAACATCGTCAGGCGCCAAACGGTCATTTTCGGCTACCGTTAGCGTCAAATTGGTTAAAATTTTACCGTGATTCGTCATAGGTCTTAAATAATTATCGTTACTGTTATTTTTAGAAAAAAATTAACGTGATTCGTCAAAATCAGTAGATTTTTTTTTTATCGTCTAAAAGAAAGTACATTTTATTGCCATGCACCAAAAATTACCATTAACGTCATATGGCAAGAAATTTTACCGTTATTTGTCCTGAAGGTACCCCATTACTACCCTCAAACCCTCAATTAAAGCACTTGTCATTGGTAGTCAACATAACGCAGATCCAACTTAGCATATTAATATTATTATTAAGAGTTAGCGTTTTGATGATTCAATTCAACATCACGCTGTCTTAACTTTACATTTTAAGCTTCATCATTACGATTTGTAAATCTCTAATAGATGACAGCTGAGGCTTTCCATAATAAATCATGAAAAGTGTCGTTATCTCAATTTTCCAGATGCAGTAACACTTTCAGAAGATGTTTTATTGTTATGAATTTGGAATGAAATCGTAATTATGTCTATTTTTCTGTCATTTATATTGATACCTTATCACTGTTTTTATTTGGCAATATGAATTGCTGTACTATCTTTTCCTTTTCTGGTTTAATTGTCAAAGCCTGAACTTTTTGCTGATAAATGATAACACTTCTATGTAAGTGAATTTATTGCAGTCCTGTTATTCTGATAATTTTAGATCTGGACTAAATCTATATGTAAAGCTGATTCAGATGGGGATGGTCGCACCAATGGACAAGAACTTGGAGATCCCGACTGTTTATGGACTGAGAATACCAGTCAGCTTTTCACTAATTCTACAATCACCCATCCAGGTAGGGGCCATACACTGTCCGTTAATAACATTATAAATAATGGTCTTACATGTGTGAATTGTATTTAAGGTAGCATATGTATATAAAAATCAGAGAGGTCGCCCCTTCATGTACCTGTTAGGGAGCTACCATTTGATTTTTATGAGGGGGGGAAGGGCGCTAGGATGAAAAATGTTGTCCTGCATTTATTTTAGTTGTAATCTCTGTCCTGCCTTTTTACTTTTCACTCTATTCGGTCCTGCCTTTTTTTTATTAGTTTATCCTGACTTTTTTTACATAAATTGTCATCCTGCCTTTTTTTTTTTTTTTTGCAAAGTTGCTCATCCTGCCTTATTTTTTACTCAAAACTCTTGTCATGCCATTTTTTCAAATTTCATCCTAGCTCCACCATAAAAATCTAATGGAAGCTCCCTTACCTGAAAATATTATACCTGCACATTTGCAAGGTAGTGTATAAATCAAGTAATGTGAAAGGTTGTGGTCTATCTGGTGAATAATAGCTTATGTGCAAGATCATAAAGTTCATATTGTACACTTGTCTCGCAAATTTGTAATTGGGTCTATTCAGGACAGTTGTGCATTTTCGTATAGTGTGTTAACTGATTATATTTGTCATTTTAGGCATTTGTGAACCAACAGAAAGCGAAAACTGTAGAAAGAAGAATAAATGGTTAAAATGTGATGACAGTAATTTTCATTGTCCTTCAATCAAAGACGATCCTGGTTAGTATGAAAACATTTGGTTTCAATATAGGTACTAAGGTATTATTTTGCTCTTTTGCGATCTTTTTTTCTGTTCTTTTCCACAAACGATGGTGACACAACCGATATTTTGATAATAGTACCTTTTTTTTAAAGAATGATCAAGGATTGAGCCAATAATGAGGGTTTGGATTGGGTTTACAGAAGAGAGAATAATGGGCAAATACTACAGAAAAATGGGCCAAAAATTTAAGAATAGAGAAAATTAAAATGGCCAAAAATGATTAAAGAATAGATAATAAGGGGTTCAAAAATAAAAAGAATTGAGAATAATGGACAACAAATATAAAGTATAGAGAAAAGGTTTAAAAATTAAACAGAACACAGAATTGAAGGACCCACCATCCAGACCCTTGATAATGATATCAATAGTCCCAATGGCTCTATAAGTATATACAGTTGCATTTACGATATCTACCGATTAGAATATCAGATTTCATATGTCTTGTTTCAGATGTTAAAGAGTTGACATTGAGAATTCCAAAAGCTAAAGTGCAACACAAAGGCAGTAGATACATATGTACACACCTAACTGTACCATTGGATGGAGATTATCACGTGATTGCAGTTAAACCTTTCATTGATAATAGACGTGTTGTTCATCATATTATACTTTTTGGATGCGATGCTGTAGGTCTGTACTATTTATTTACACCTTGTGCGATGAAAAAACAGATAATAAGCAAAGCAAAAGTCATCGAAACCAAATTTATGTGTAAATTCTTTTATGATTATAAATCTCAATAAATTTCTTTTGATGACTTTACCCTTAAATTGAACCCGTATTTCAGGTATATGTTGCATTACAAATATCTCAATGCTCTAATAAACAATTGACGAGCCGCGTCGCCGATTAAACCGCATTTGCATAAGTCCAAAATTGACGGTTGCAACTATTCAAATACGGTAGTTATTAATCAAATATAACATTTCATGCAGTATTAGTTTTCTGAAGTTACCTCTATCGGTAACGCCAAATGTTTGGCAATCCAGAAAACTAGAACAAAACTTAATGCACATGCATATATGATTCATAAAATTTTATCTTGATCGTTAATATTCATTTTGAGTTCCATTATTCACACAATGATTTTACATACAGAGAACCAGCCCAGAGTGAACGAGGCGAGTACTTGTGATTCTTTTGAAGGACCTTCGTATTGTCGTATGGTGTCTTTTGGACTCTTGGTGTCAAAGATGAATGTTTTCCTGATCAGTTTGGTATCCCGATTGGTAATCACGGCTTTACCAGATTTATGTTACAGGTCAGCTATTTAGTTTAATGCCAATTCTTATTTTAAGAAACCATTTAGAAAAGCATGTAGCGATATCGAATAACAATGTAAACCCAAACGACTTAGTCAATTCCAAAATAAGCAAAATGCACATACTAGATTAAGATTTTCATCTAATGCACATTAAAATTGTGTTTAGTTGTTTCTTTGTCCGTAAAAAGTTTAAATCGTATTCTAATTTCTTGCTAAATTAAAAGTTTTTTTCCAACAACTATAGCATGAAATCTAGCTTGATCAGAGATACTACAGAAAAATGGGCCAAAAATTTTAGAATAGAGAAACTGATTAAAATGGGCAAAATAATGATTAAAGAATAGAGAATAATGGGGTGCAAAAATAACAAGAATTGAGAATAATGGACAACAAATATAAAGTATAGAGAAAAAGGATTAAAAATTAAACTGAATACAGAATTGAAGGACCCCTACCACGTGAAAATCTAGATCTTCAGTGAGCCATTGTGGCTCATTTATTTCAAAAAGATTCACATCCACTCAATCTTTTGTTATATGATTGTTGTAGTTGTATTTACAAAAAAATGAATTTTCCAGATTCACTGGCAAAACTCTGAAAATAATGTAGTCCAAACAGACAGTTCAGGAATGACTTTGTATTACACTCCAGCACTGCGACTATATAATGCTGCCGTCTTAACAATCGGTCAGAGTAAGTTTCATTTGGCACCAGGACAATCTGAGGTCAAAGTTGAAGGGACATGTACTGGACAATGCACGAAACGTGAATTCCAAGGACCAATATACATCCATTCTACAGGGAATCACATGCATTCTTTAGGTGAGTATGAAAATAATGTTTTAAATTCGAATAACAAAGAATTCTTTCACAATGAAATTTGATCATTTATGCTATCAGAAACCGAAACCAGTTTAGAGGCAAGACATACGCCCCCAATGTGCAAGACAATCTAAGTGTTTCTGCATATAATTATGGTCGTCATGTAGACTCGAGACCAAAAGAGTGGACAGAAAAACATGGTTTGAACACATGTTATGTATAGAATATTAAATTACTTACATTTCTTGAAGTAAATTGGGGGATTTATTTGCGTTAATAAATAAATAATGATAAGTAATAATTCGTATTCACGTAATACAATATTTCTTTTATTATGTCTTGCAAATTCAGCAACATGCCGAAATGATATTGCCATACAAAATACAACATTTAATTATTTGTTATCATTTATATTAGTTCAAATCCCGACTTGTCTCCGGGCCGAGTTGTCCCGCATTCGTTTCGTTTGTTTGAATGCGTCAATGTTAACGTTAAATTGAAGAAAATATCGTTCGGTTGCAAAGTCCCATTGTTCTTATACACACATAGACTGATTGATTGTGGGTTTTTTTAACGTCCAACGTCAAGTAGTTCATGCATATACAGGACGAGAGCAAATTAACAATAAATGCAACAAAAAAGTCGATAGATTTTACGACTGGGGTAGGTGGAAATTTCGACTGCCACTGGGAAATGTGAGTATGCAGAATAGGTGTCGTCATTTTGCCTTTCAGTAGGCCACCTACTGGACTCTTCAAAAGTATTTTTGCAAGGGTGATAAACTATAGTTAAAAAGCTATATGGAGGAGTCTTTAAGTCAAACAAAAATATATTTGGATATTGTTTACAATTGGTTTATTAATAACATAAGCATACAAATCAGGCTCTACATTCACAGGTCGGAAACAAAGAGTAGAACAATATCGGAATGGTTCTTTAATCAATATACTCTCAGATCAAGAAAATTTTCATTCCACAGACAATACAGAAAAGTGTAAGTGTTATTTTAAATTCATACTTTACTTATTACATTATTAATAGAAGATAAAGCAATCAAAGTCACCATTAAGTTTAATGCTAGTTAAATATGCAATAACAGTCTTCAGAAATAAATGTTTGATACCGATTTAGTTTACATGGCACGTTTTCTTCAATATTCTTCTAGCCAGTCAACACTGAGGTTGTGAGTTCGAACCCCGCTCGTGTGGGTGCACTCGACTCAATCTTAATTGACTAGGATTGTCAGTTTTCCTATCGAAGGTCGGTGGTTTTCTCCGGGCACTCCGTCTTCTTCCACCAATAAAAACTGGCCGCCACGAAATAGCCCAAAAGCGGTGCTTAAAAATCAAAACATCAAATCAATATTTTTCAATATTTTATGAAGTTTATGTTTAAATTTACGCGTGATGGGTTAATGTTCAAGGAAACATCATGCAAACAACATAAGAAATAAAGTAAGACATCAATATGTACGCACGTGCATGTCATCAATATGTATGCACGTGCATGCCAACATCGATCTCGTCACAGAAAAGTATTTATACCGTATGTCTAGTTAACCAAATCCGGCCTCGAGTTCTGAATTAAACAGAGATAACCTAATACATATCACTATATTTTATTCCATGAACTTGAATGACAAAAAAAAATAAATATAGACAACAATTGACGATGTCTCCATACTTTTCTGTTTTTGTGAAGTATTTATTAAATTAAAGAAAATAAACTGCACCGAATTCGTTTGATTCGATCGATGCTCATTTCTGAATTAACTTTAACCACCCGAAAAGCTTAGGGCCTATTTTGAAAACTAAATTAGTGCGTTTGAACATAAGATAGCAATGTGATCAACATGTCATAAAAAAAATATCTAAGCCCATGTAAAGTCAATTTTCCCTTGCAGTTCTACATGTAATCTCTATATCTGTATATATTTGAACATTAATTATTTGTAACTTCATTTAAATGTACACAGAATTAATAACTCAATAGTCAATGCAAAATTTTTGACTATACTGGGCAGATGGTTTCAGTAGTAGAGGAACAAAGTAGTAATTCAAACTAAAACATACAGAAACTCACGGTTTAAGGTATAGAACCAATAATTCGGGCCCGGTCGGAAAGAAAGTAGTACATATTTTAAACAAAATAGCTCCTACGCATAGCTGTATCTTTGTCAAAAGGTGAAATATTTGGGTAGTTTTGGTATCAAATGAAAGCTTGGACACTTTTTGAATAATAAAAAAGTATATAAAATTATTATAGGCGGGCACATTTACCCTGTTGTTCAGATCAGAAGTACCTGTTTTTGTACTATCAAACTTCCGGAAACCAGTACTATTAGTTACATAGTGTGCTAGTGACCTAATACGATATATATGGGGTCAGTAAATTTCATATGGGGTGAGAGCGAAGCTCGAATCCCCATATTGAATTTACTGACCCCATATATATCGTATTAGGTCACTAGCACACTATGTAACGAATTTATCTTACCTATAGATATAAGAAGATGTGGTATGAGTGCCAATGAGACAACTCTCCATAGTCAAAATTTATAAATGTAAACCATTATAAGTCAAAGTACGGACTATCTAAACATATGGTATTTAGACTACGGGTGGCCTATCAAAGTGATCAAGTCTTCAATACTTAGGACAGGTTAGTATTAATGGAACCTATACTTCCATTGGTCTAAACATGTGGTATTTAAAACAAATGCCAACAATAACAACTTGTTAGCTTTAAATATGTTTTATGAATTTATTTCAATAGTTCATCATCAATTTCTTCGTCTGTTTGAAACCTTTAAGATTTTTCCTCAACACCGTGTTGTTTTTATAAAGGGACGTAACACCACTACTAACCGTGTATTGAAATAAGCCCCGCCTACTAACCCAATATGGAATATACACGGTCTCCACGCGGTTGCTTTTAACCAATCATATTCCTAGAAATGTATAGGAGGTATATTAAACTCTAATATCCAATTAAAGGTATGTTGAATTGTCAGCACAAGTCAGGATAAGGTATAGTTCTGATATGAAATGACTGCCTCTTTATTTGAACATAAGACAAAGTACATGTATCCATTAATGCGTGAAATTGCAGAATTTAACATAGAAAGCAATGGGGCTATGAACTAGTGGTTTTATACCTATAAATACGCATTACTGCATGTATCTTTATCGAGAATAAGAAATGTGAAAATACCCAAAGGACATTCATAACAGGCACAAACATTTGGAATGCTTAAACTAATGATATATGAATAAATACTCTTATAACTCTCAATAACAATGCTTTAAACGGATATCTGTGGTTTTATTTCAGACACAATCCACCAATAGAAGTACAACCTGGCGATGACTTACGAGTTACCTGTACTTATGACACGACTTCTAGGAACGACACAACATCGTTTGGACAGGGAACAGAGCACGAAATGTGTTTTGCCTTTTTAACCTTTTACCCTTTTGAGAATGTACATTCTGATTTATATTGTTTCTCATGGTTCAAATTTCCTCATTGTTTTATTCTTGATTTAATTAATTTTGCGAACAATGTGAAGGCAAACCCAATATTAAAAATTGGGATTCAGGCTGCAATGAATTCTTTACAGAATCATGGATAATATGGATCACCATACCCAGTCATTAAGAGGAGTACATTTTTTTTTGTACTTGTGTTTAGACATAATAAATTGTATGCCTAATATGACATTTGTTTCTGTTGTCTTATGTGTTCCATGCAAAAGAATCAGTTATAGAACCCCAATCTCAGCCACGTCAGCTATTGCAATCACTTGTATTCGTAAATGTATTACAGCAAGAATCTTTTCTTTAGAAACAGTCGTAAAAATATTCCATGGTTTTTTTATCAGCTTTCTCCCTTCTGCATCAAGATTTGCAGTAAAAGGAAACAAGTCACTGGCGTCTTTATGATATTCATTCCAATCAATTTGAGAAGGGGGATATTTCCGTTTCTTCTGTAAAATATTCATAAACTCTCGGTGTTTGACATTGTTAAGGTCTCCTTTTACAGCATAGCCACATATCTATACCTCAAGTTACTGCACAGTCTAAAGAATTAGGATAGTTTTTTTTTCAATATCAACGTTGGCAGTTAAGTTCTTAGATATAATATGTCAATTTCTTAATCGTCCATGGTCTATAAAGTTGTCAATATATGTTTCAGATATAATCAAAGATCCGTTAAGCAAAGTTTCGAGCAAGTATAGGTTCAGTATCTTAAATTATCTTGACAACAAATTGTTTGAGTGAAATTTGGTAAACAGTAAGATTATTTAATAACTTAGGATGATTTATCATGATACAAGGTTGATATGTTGTTGCAACACAGTTATCCAGGATGTCGGTACATACTTGTATATACATGCACATAGTTTTTTACATTTTCTGAATTTTTATATAAAATTAATGGTCACATTACATACATTGCAATTCGACTCCCACTTCAGGTAAATATAAATTTATTTCCGTATTTGTTAAAATTGTATACACATCTTTTATTTCTCCTATAACAACCTACTACAGATGTTAAGAATTTTAAATCTGTCAAAGGCCCATGTCACTTTTTTACCAAAAATATAAAAATAAGTGGACGTAGTATGATTGTCAATGAGACAACTATTCACCAGAGTTCAAATGTGGTGGATGTTAGCAATTATAGGCCATCGTAGGCCTTCAACAATGAGAAAAACCCATACCGTATATTCGGCTATAAAAGCGCTATAAAACCAAGTTCAATCCACCATTTTCTACATAAGAAAATGCCTGTACCAAGTCAGGAATATGACAGTTGTTGTCCATTCGTTTGATGTGTTTGTGTTTGTGCTTTTGATTTTGTCGTTTGATTAGGGACTTTCCGTTTTGAATTTTCCTCGGAGTTCAGTATTTTTGTGATTTAACTTTTTTTCTCCTTACTTGGGACATTGGTTTAACAGCACAACATAAGAACAAACTTTAACAAGAGGCTGTCAGAGTGACAGCAAACCGGATTTTCCTGCAGAGGTCGAACCCTGAAAAGTTGAGCAAGTATGGACACAACATTTAAGCTTAAAACAGCTCTGAATTTGGATTGTGATTGAATATTTGACACAGCATAGGTTTGTGACACAAAATGAATTTGGTCAAGGAACTGAAAAATTTAAAATCGTACATTTACCTATTATGGTCCAATATCCAAAAACTAAGTACATTGTTAGAATCAGCATATCAAAGAACCCCAATAATTCAATTTTTGATGAATTAAACGAAAAAGTTTAATTTAGGACCGTTTGGACCTCAGTGTGGTATTATCTAGTAATTAATAATGAAAATAAATACAGGTTTAGATTCAGCATTTCAAAAAACCCTATATATATTCAATTTATGTAGAAATCAAACACAGTATAATTTTGGACCCCGATTTGGACCAACTTGAAAACTGGGCCCAAAATCAGAAATCTAAATATATGTTTATTAATAGACAAAATAAGCTGAGTTCGCTTCATAAAAAAGATCTATATAAAGCATTCAGAAAATAAGTTTATACAGAATAACAAACAAACCTACCACAAAATTCTTCAAACAATTTACCAAAGAAAAGAAGAAAAAGATCCGAAATGTCATTTATCATTAATACAATATGTATTAAAATCTATAAAACTTATCTGTAATTATCTTCAAAATGTCTAATAATGAACAGTAAATTTCAAATTTTATTTATACGGTCCTACAGATCTTATTATCATCAACACTTAGGAAACAGAAAATTTTCAAATAAATATGTCACTCTAATTATGATTGTGTGATAAGATATTTACCAGATGCTTTGTTATCTGATAACAGCTGAAAATTATTTAAAACACTTAGTGTAATCAAACTTTATATATATAATTAATAGTTCCCAATATTTTCTTTCATTTGTCACAAACTAATATAGATCTGCATCTTATCTATCAATGTCAACAATTTTATCTGCACAATGTAATGTAATGAAATACATCCTTTAATAAAAATAGATTATTATCTAATGAAAATGATATTTGCAAATCACGATTTCTGTTCATTGGGAAATAACTCAATCATATAATAAGTATAACTTTTGGCTACTAAAGGGTCGACAACTCAACAACGAGAAAAAATAAAATCGTAAAAATTGAACTTGAACTTCATTTAGTCACAGGAAACAACATATCTAAATTTGAAAAAATATCGTCAAAGCGTTTGCATGTTAACGAACGGACACTGTTTGGCAGCCGCCCGAATCCGTACATCCCAAAATAGATAACCGATTTTTCCTTCGAAAATCCAGTTAAAAACCAGTTGCAATTTGCCTAACTTTAAAGATCGGTAGGAGTCACACACAGCATCAAACAATAGATACAAAGCACGCATAACCTTGTGCAATGCCAAAATAATAAGTTATCAGTTTCGACAGGATTATAAGATTATTACCATCTTTTGATGCATGACAGGAAATGCTTATACATACGGACATATAGTGTTATTATAAAACACCCATGCAACCACGCATCCCATATTGCCTGATAGGACCCGACACTATTTTAGTGTTTCGGCAGTCAAAAAAGCTTGGGATGGTCATCTTAAGATGCATTATCTTAATATAATCAAATATGAATTATTCATGTATATATTGATATATTTATATTTTGATTCTTCGTCCATAGATCTAGTTATTATGACAGATCCGCCATTATTTGGGGGCCAACTATCAATGTTATGTTAAAGTCTTTAACTTTGATCTACTAAGCATTTCTCCAACACTTTTATGTTTGCTACATGCAACTATTGGTGCAGCAATGAATATTTGTACACAATCTTCGTTAAACTGTAATAAATGCCAGTGTTTCATGATACGTTTTTTAACTTATATATGGGTTATATTTAGTTATTAAAACTAAAGCAATATTTTCGTTTTCCTTCGATTTGTTTTGCTGTAATAATTCAGTACGGTCAATTGATAAATCATCTATTTTAACGTTATCATAACTCCTATTTAATAATTTCACTATGAAATTACATGTAGTTAGATTGTTTATTAATTTGTTATGATCACTTGTGTTTCTTATCTGCCGTATTGTTTCACCTTTTGTAAATCCCCGGAATACATGCTGTAAGTGACAGCTATTTCTATGTAGATAGAGATAAGAATTTGTTTCTTTAAAATATATTTCAAGGTCAAGAATGCCATGTGTTGCAAAACTTTGACCTTTAATTACATCAACATCTAAGAACGACATTTTATCGTTTGAGATTTCATTGGTGAACTTTAATAAGGGGTTATAAATATTTGCTAGACGAAAAAACTTTGTAATTTCAACTGATGTTCCATCATATATTATGAATCCAGCGTCCCTTTATCTGCCATGATACAATATTTTGTCTTTATGTTAAAATGCAGAAATTGTTTGATTCGTTATTTCGAACATAAGTTTGTCACAAATTTCCGGTGAAGGGACTGCATCAATATTGTCGTACCTATTATTTGTTTATAAATTTTCCCATCAAATTTGAATACACTGTTTTCTTAAATGAGTCTCAACATATGTATTAATAAATTGACCGGCGGAGCATTGACTTTGAAGTTTGATTTGTCAAAATTGTCATAGGCTCGTTCAACGACACTAAATAAATCAGCTTGAGGAGAATTGTAAAAAAGCCCGCGCCACAATCAATAATAACGACACCTGTATTTGTTGTCCTTGTAGCATTTGTCATTGAAATAGTTTAAATTGTGTGGGATAACTATTTATATTATAGTTATATATAGCTGATGATCAGTAGTTATATATAGATTCTACCACTGCATCGAGTGTAATAAGATATTTATCCACTCGAGACAGTTAAATTTTCAAATTTAAAACGCGAGGCTCGCCGAGCGTTTTAAATATTGAAAATTTAACTGTCGAGAGTGGATAAATATCGTATTACACGAGATTTGGTGGTGGAATCTGTTTCTCTAGTGATTTTCAAACAATATGCAGGCAAACTTATTCCTTCTTTTCGACTGATCTGCAAAATGATGTGTTCTTTCTATGTGACGTCATCAGGCATAGTCGCCTTTTTTCATGCCGTCACAATCAGAAATTCAGAGGAAAGCAAGAAAATTCGACGTCATAATCGGATTTTAACCAATGAAGAACTGAGATCAAATGGACCACACGTTGATTAAATTTTTTTATACAATGGGTGCAGAAAGGGATAAATTGACGAAGAATTAGAGAAAATTATATATACAAATATGATTTTATATTATTAAAATAGTTCATAATTTCTAACTACATTCAAGTAGTAATTATACATACTGATTCATAAATATATTATTTATACAACTCCGTATTTATTGTTACACATGTATATATCACGGATTTTTCTATGGCTGCCGATCATCAGCCGGCCAGCCAAAATTTTAAACATTATGATACTATTGTTAGATGCTTAATTTCAAGGACGGATAAATTCACCTGTATAGAATAAATGTAACAAATGCCGAGAGACCCGCATAAACGCCAAAAGAAGCTTCAGAGACAGAATGCGTCAACATTTAAAGCGTCTTCTACTGTGCATACATCATCCTCCATATTCATGCGAATTAACACTCAGTAAAAATTTCATAATCGGAAAAAGATGGTAAAAGTACAGATCAACACCGACACGTTATCGGTCAACCAACTGTGTGATGGTGACCGTCAAACCTATGTAGTGTCGATTTTATTTCTTCTTCTTCATAACTCTGTTAAATCAGTTTATGTGTAAGGAGCAAAGCAGAACACGGAATCGCCGTGAATAACTAATGTATATCGGTAAATTCTTTCTGTTTTTTTACGGATTTGTTTCTTTAACACTGTGGGACAAATTTGCAATTCCAGAATTGGCAAATCTGACTTTGTCGGTTTACAAGATATCAAAATATTTTTGCCCAAGTGATAGATAATCAAAAAATTAAATTTCCTCATATGTCCCAACATGTCACCGTTGTCGCTGTTGTCACCACAGCTGATTAAAAGTACATTTCCATGGAAATTTAAAATTCCATGGGAATATTCGAAGTTCCCATGGGAAAAGTTAAAGTTCCCATCGGAAAAAGTACTTTTCCCATGGGAATTTTAAAGTTCCCATCGGAACTTTACAGTTCCCATGGGAAAAGAAGAATGCAGAGAGTTCCCATGGGAATTTAACTTTTCCGATGGGAACAGTGTATCTTCCCATGGGAACAATTTTTCTTCCCATGGGAACAATTTTTCTTCCCATGGGAAAATTTGTCTACCTTGGGGAACAATTTTTCTTCTCATTGAAAGAGATATTTTATGTATGGAACATGTTTTTCCGTTTGATTGTTTTTCTCCTAGAAAAATAAAAATTTATTGAAAATGCAGGATTTACGTTAAATTATTGCAGTATGCAGGTTTTCTACAAAATGTCAATATGGTTTCATATCTAAAGCTGCTCTAAACATGCAACTTCCATAAAAACTCAGATTATCCAGTTAAATATGAAGCAATGGCAAGTAAGTTTTTAAATAAGTTGTACGTGTGTGTTGTGAATACAAATTTCTATTATTGAACTTATTGGAAAATAGATAATAAATGTTTAACAACTTTTTTCCGGTGCTTAAAAATACCCCATTTTAAAATTATTTTTTTGCAAAATACAAGAACCATAAAACAAAAACACTATAACCATGATAACATGCTGAGATAATATATTCATTTACAATCTGTATACACGTGCGTAATTAACGGGTTCTGGTTGAATGAACATGAATTTCGATCGATTACACACAGATGACGATAAATAGAGTGTGGCACGTGTCGTTAAAACATTTACATGGTAATTACTAAAGATGTGATTATATAATTTGGAATTATTTTTTTAATTTAAAATAACATAGCCTACTTTTATATTTCATGTCCTTTGTGGCAACTGTATCATCACATCAAGTCCCTAGTGCGTATTATTGATGTGGTCATTTGTGGTATTTCTACGGACGTCTTTATTTCAATATTTTGATTCCTTTCGTATTATATTTTGTATAGGCAGTTTATGTAGATGAATTACAAGAACAGAAAAAATTTAAATTGAAGTCATATTATTAGTCTCCGTTGTATTGTTTTAAAACTTAACATTGACATGGATTAGTGATTTCTGTGACATATACATGTACATGTACCAAATGTACAAGTTTGTTACTTTGAGGTTTTTGTGTGACTTATCTTCGTTTTTGTTTTGTTTTGTTTAAACACATTTTATTTTCAAAAGTAGCATATGGGATTGAACACAAAATACATAAGATAATAACGAAAAACAAAATAGAAATAGATGTAATACAAACTATAAACAAAAACGAAAATGCAATATAATATTTTTGTAATATGAACTGGCGTGAAAAGTAGGAATTCAGAATTTTAATTGTATGCGAAGTTTTGAATCTTTGTGTAATTCTGATATAAGATTGCACAGATTCAAAATTGCTTTACTTTGCTGAAATGTATAAAGGTCACCGTGAACAACCAATATAAGGTCAATTGGTATAAAATATCTTTTTAAAATCAAAAACAATATTTCTCTTGCTTCATTGTGAAATGGGCACTCGAAAAAATTGTAAATACAATCCTCAACATCATGGCTACAGCTGCATGCGGGATTTAGTTTAATATTAACACAGATCTGCATTTAAGGAGCTTCGCATACTTCTGAACCATGCGGTACGTCATAACACCACCTAGGCCGCCTTGGTGCACTAAGCTCCTGAAACTGCACTAAGCCCATGATGGAACAGTCATATAAGCACCAAGGTCATTCAGTACGATAAAGTTTTGAATAAAGAGCATATATTTAAATTTTGGTGTAAATATATTCAGAAATTAAAGACTTATTAACATTTTACGTGGCACGCGCCAACTTTTGTTTGTGTCCAGTTATTATAGTGTTGATTGAATCCACTGAAGCTTGATGAATTCATAAAAACTGCACTAAGGAGATGAATGAAAGGTTAAATATGCACCAAGATCATAAATTAAGATTTCTTATTATGATAAAAAAAAATTATGGTCAAAGTTGGTTCGAAGATCTGAATAGATTTAAAAGTTATTAACATTTTAACATGACACGCGCTCTTCTTGTGTAATGCCCCCTCTGTAATGTATGATTACCTTGATAATTAATCTAATCAATCTTGAAGGGTTAACTTTTCACCAGTAACTCATTCTTCTTTGTTTATAATCATTAATGATAAAAGGACTGTTGATCTTTTCTTTGATGCTTTGTTAGAATTTTTTTGGGGAAAAAGTGTTGGAAATTTTGAGAAAATAACAGTAAAACAATGGAGATTGGCTTGTTTACGAAGCCAAGTGTATTGTATTCTGTTTCTTTTTATTCTTCTCAATTTACTGTTTCAAGACTTAAAATTATAAAATATAATAGACTAAATTCAATTATAAGAGTGTAAAATGTGGCGTCCTTTGGGTTCAATGAAACCCAATATCAACAAGTATGACAGATCGCTGGTAATTCTACAAGGGATACATGTAATTATAATTAAATCTATATTTCATATATACATGATATAATTTGGGAGTTATGATATGATTGCCATTGAGAAATGTAAATATCCACCAGAGTTGAAATGACGAAGATTTAAGCAATGACAGGTCGCAGTACGACCTTAAACGACGAGAAAATCCATACCGTCTAGTCATCTTTATGTATATTCATTGGTTTTTTGTTCCAAAAGTTTAAAACTTAAAGGAAATATTGTCATAATGTAAATTTGACTGATAACAGTTTTAAACGATTATATGTGTTTCAAATGTTGTTAGCTGTTTACAAAGAACCTGCAAAATAACAAATTCCTGTATTTTACCGAACTAAATATATTTAATCAGAGTGGGCAAAATAGCCACTGCCTTAATCATGATGATATGGAATTTAAAAAATCTCTTATTTTCCGGGCCTTTTTATACAAATAAGATGATGTGGTATGAAAACCAATAGGACAAATCTCCATCGAAGTCACAAGTCACAATTATAAAAGTAAACTAAACCATTTAATATTGGTCAAAGTACGGTTTTCAACACGGAGCCTTAATTGCCTCACACCGAACAACCCACTTTAATTAAAGTTTAAAATATTTAACTTAAATTTCTTTAATATTTCGAATTCCTTATGTGTCAGAATAAAAAATTCATTCCAAATTTTTTTTTATTAAAAGATTTTAAAATGATTTGATTTTCTTTATCTCTTAAAAATTCATACTAATTTTAACCCCAAAATCTGCCATTATCTCTTATAAAAAAAAATCCTATTTTTGTTGGCATTTAAGGTATAGGTATTATATAAAATGTTGGCATTTGAGGAAGACACCGTTATTATATAATAACCTTTCTTTATTTCTTCATGGATCAGTGGTTTTATTACCTGTTAATTACTGGCACGTGCCGTCGGACAAACCCTTTGATGACAGAAAAAATCATATTACGACAAAACAACAAAATGTACTGACAAAAAATGTCAGATATATTATCTTGAGGAAAACTACATCCGATGGTATGTTTGTTCTATTCATAACACCATCCCATCATGGGCTTAGTGCAGTTTCAGGATCTTAGTGCACCAAGGCGGCCTAGGTGGTGTTTAGACACTCCCGAACCATGAAAGATATTAAGTTTTCTAACACCACAACTAAAGAAGAAGGGTGGCTGTTTTTATATTTCAGAAAGTCCATATGTCGGGGTTTAAAATTCCATTCAATAGAAGTAGTTGGGAATAAAAGATGTTTTGGTTATATCATGGAAGTATTATATTCAATATAATACTTCCATGGTTATATCTAGTCTATGACGCGGGGTACTACATATATAGTTGTTACTAATTCGTAAATCATAATTTGAATTTGACCAATAATTGGGAGCATTAAATCGCAGAGATAATCAAGGGCAGTCTCTTTATGTAAAGAATATAACACAATGAGATTTCTTGACTTTCTTCTGTCTACTAGCAATTTCCGACCTATTTCGAGGTGTCAGACCACCAATTAAAAATCCGATCTGTTCAACCAAATTTTCAATTTTCACAGCTTTCTAAATATTTTACCTCAAGTTTAACTTCAGAAAACCAGGTATATCCTGAATTGTACATGTATCACCTTTCTACATGCCAATTTTCAACCCATGTTTAAAGTCTTATAAGAAAATTCTGATCTTGAAAACACAGGTACTACCAAAATAACTCCCGGTTTTCTGAAATCTTAAATTAGTATACTATGTAGCGCATTAATCCTGAATTTTAATGCAAACTCATAGACAAGTGAATTTTGCTCAAAATGGTCTAAATATATTTCCCTTTCACCAAAAGTTTCATTTCTGCAACTTTGTTGGTTAGTTTAAGTAAACAATGACATCAAAAGCACTATTTTGTGTCAGAGTAGGGCTACTTTTAAATGCGTTCTAAATTGGAGGAGTAATTGGTGGTCTGACACTTAAACGAAATATGAAGCTTAACGACTGACATATGTATGCATATTCCATAATTAGTATAATAAAGGTTAAGTTTATACGATCAAATTTATTTCTTTATAATGCATATTTCAAGTTTTCAAGTAAATATAGGGAATTAATTGAGAGCAATTTCTTTTATGGATTCTCTCATATATAGAAACCCTAATTAACTAGCAGAAATTGTTTCCAATATTTTTTATCTGGGACTAATATACATTTATAAAATCTTTTATGTCCCATTTATATAATACCTTTATTTAATTCCTTAACTTGACCATAAGCATGGCTAAGGAGATTATTGCCAGAGGTACTGTGAGGTGACACTTCCAGGTATTCAAGTGATTTCCTGTCGGGCTTAAAACTCTTATTACACGTAATGCAGGTTTACGCACCGCACCGCCTGCTGAGCAGTGTACGCGCGGACGGTAATTTGGAACTTTATTTTAAAAATCATCTGTTATAATATACATCATGTGTACATTGATATACTATATATTACTAAACTCATACGTGTAGTCAATTTTACTACTAGTTGTTTATGAAATACAGTTCTCGTGCAATGAATGATATTTAATTCCAACCAAAGATTTGAGGAATTAACAATTTATTGAGATATTTTCCATCGGTAAAATTTGAAAATGTAAGTTTGTACTACTTGTCAATAATAATGGATATTTAAATATTCATTCACAAAATGAATGCACTTGCCGATCGTAGGTTCAGAAAGATAGAAAGATTCGGAACTAAAGATAGTCACAATTAAAAATATGTACTTTGATCAAAAGACAAAACCGCCAGAACAGATCTGATTTAAATCCAGGGTCCGTATATGCATAAATGGTACTTAAGTTAAGATTTGACCCGAACGGACGGATTTTCTACATGTTCTACAATAAATTTATACTACGATTGGATATTGTTTTATGCATATATGTCCAGATCTATATAGAACTTACTTTGCTTCGTCGAAAGTACGAATATAGAAAAATCTTTATATTTCAACTAGAACGTTCTAGAACAGTTAAAGAAATCATTACAATTGTTAGTTATGTTGTACATGTATAACTATAATGCGAACCTTGTGAAATAGCACGTGAAATCCCAACTAAGCGTGAATTCTTTGGAAAAGCGACGGTTCTATTAATACCTATTGTCAATTTCAAGTTCTGTTTCGACATGCATTGTAATATATGTCACTGGACGTTAAAATTCATCATTAATTTCGTCTTCGTCAAATATTGCTGTTGGTTTCTTTTTTTTTTTTTTATTACATACCACAAGTTATTCCTATGTAATCTCATTTAGATATTTAATGCAAAGTAAATTTTAAAGATGAAAGTCGTATTAGTTCGATAATGCTTCAAACTAAATATAAACTGAGAATATATGTATAACTGCCATATTCCTAATCCCGGACATTCATTTGTGTAAATGAAGAAAAGATAACAATGATCGGTATCTGAGTGAATCTACGTCTCAATCAAGCTTCATAAAGATATTACAGAATAATCAAGATTTACAACTTTTCTTGAATATGATTGCCAATGAAATAAACTATGCAGGAGATTTCAAATTAGCCCAATTAATTTGTGTGTGTACTATAACAACTGAAACCGTAATTCTGCTGTAGTGCACGTCGATCGTATCTGTAACAGGAAGGCGTATGGTAACCATACTACCTTACTAAGTTCAAAAGTACATAACAACCCTTTCTTTGTGCATTATACGCTCAGGAACATACATCTTACTATTTTGCATGGATTGGTAGCAAATGTTACTTTTCAACTGTAGTCCTTAACCAAAAGCGTTGTTTTTTTCCATCTGACAAGCTTAATTTTGGATCAAATGATCATACAAGCATGGAGGCTAGGATTTATAATTCGGCTAGTCTGGATGACTTCGTGCAATACCCCCGCTCCGTATTCATTATAGTTTTTACATAAATCATTTAAATTTTAGATCCTTCAGTTTGCATATAAATATGATATTTAAATTTCGTATGGCTTAGTACAACCTGCAAAACATTTTATTTGATGTCACCAATAGTAAACATATAAAATGAAACAATAACTTTCTACTAGTATACCAATATAGACTTTTGTTGTATGATTATACAAACCAAAATCACTACTAGACGAGGGGTTGACACGCTCAAATTAACAAAATTGTGTTTCAAAGAACCAATGCACCAAATTGATTTTATAGGATTTAAGTTTAACATTTTAACTTGTTCAAGGAATGTATTACTTGACAAGAACAATTTAAATGTAGGACAAAATCGGCTTACAACACGAAATTTGTTCAAAGAATAGTACCAAGCATGTGACAAAATGACGGGTATGTAACAGAGGTATCGCAATTGCAGATGGATTGGTGGATAGTTACTGTTTGTTCAACGTTCAGTGACAAGTATCTCATGCATATTGCAAGACCAAACTAAGTTGGGCAGACGACAAATGCGAAATTGTGACAAATTCGTTGTTCAAAATTTATTTTCAAGTGTTATTTAGGAAGTCAAACATGTATATGGAAAGTAAATTTTACTATTATTTATTGAATAAAATAAAAAGATCAAAACCTCTAAAAGAAAATAAACCCGGTGAATGACACTCCGTGTTGTTGAATTTGGGTTTGGCTGACCTTAATTGATATTATGTTTTAAAACAATTATTCAAATTAAATATACAATTATTTTACTTTTTTGGGGAGGGGGGGGGGAGTCATTGACCCTAAAACATAACAACAATACAGGCTTATAGTATTTTGAAGCATTTTGAAGCATTCAAATATAATGAAACGTATGATAATTTTACGAATAAAAAGAAAAGCAAGTCGGCCCAAAATGATTGATATTTCAAAGAAAAATGTATAGTGTGTTCATTGTAAACTTATTAAACCAGAATGCGTATAAATGTCTCTTTTATAACAGTCACAAACCACTTCTAGAATTAAAATCAGCGATTTACCATTCATGCAAAAATATTTTGTCGAAAGTGATCGAGATGCCCTTATTAGGTAATTCAAATTCTCGGACACTTAATTTTTTTCCAGAACACGTTATAGTAAATATCAGAGGCATATAATACATGTATTATATCTGGGACTATAATACTAAGTATAATAGTCCCAGATTATATTATCTGTTAATATGCATCCTTCTTTTAAAGTCTTGTTTTTCTTAAACACTTTAGGACCGTATATCGGGGGCACTGCCGAAAATAATCTTTCAAAAAGCAAATTTAAGTTTCAACCTTTAAAACTTGTATGTCAGATAATTTGACCACATGACAAGAAATTCTACAATAAACATTGGTCACGCACGACAGATTCCGATGTAAGCCACGTGCCGTTACAATAGCCAGTTTACACGCATCAGCGCACACAGGTTTGTCGAATAGGCCAGTTGATTGGAGGAAAGTTTCCGAAAACCACGCCTACCTTAAACTAATTACCAATCAAACGCCTTTGACAAAAACATAAATAATACATGTATAAGATTACAGAGATTTGGTTGCGTATACAATATTTGAAAAAGTTTAGACTCTTAATTCAAACTTAGAAGTATAGAATATGCCCGTAATGCAAGTTTCGCAATTTTACAATAAATTGTATACATAATTTCACCTACCTAGTGAGGAAAAAATACAAATTTAAAAAAATTTGCAAATTAAAACTATTTCGAATTGTTCTCTATGTGTTATAGTAGTCTCAGTCTATTCGTACAAAAAATCACCAGCAATTAAAAAATCAAATATTTCTTTCACCTGTATCCAATCGGAAAAATAATTCATTTTAGTCTTTCATCTAGATGCAAAAGACGACAATGCTCCTTACAGTTAAAACAGTCTACTCCAAATTTCATAGCGTATGCAGAGCTTGACAGATACTCATTACTGTCCTATGTAAAGTTGCGAATGATACATTTCTAGAGTATACTTTTTAATGGAAAAAAAAAAGTAAAATTTGTGTTGAATTATACAAACTTGTGTTTTTATATTATGCTAATAACGGAATAGAAACTAAGTGGATATCATATACATGTATGAAAAATATTTTTGATAATTACGGTATGATCTGCGGTATGATTATGTCCAATATTATAATGCACAGTTTGTGATAAATAGGGGTCAAAATGTATTAAACAAAAACCCAAAGACCAGTTTCAACAAGAATGCTTTGCTTTTATTGCAGAATCGCATAAAACTTAATGTTATCGTATTTTTAAAAAGAATTAACAATTTGAAAAAAATACTTTTCATTTTTACCTTACTAAATTTATTTATATATTATGCAAATATAGATGTGGTAGTCACCACTTGCCGATTGAGTCTGGAAGGTGGCAGGATTTACAGAGAGAAAACATAATCTGCCGTCTTTGTGACACAAACAACATTGGTGACGAGTACCATTACATTATGAATTGTAGAACATTTAAACTATAGAAAGAAGGAAATGTTTACGGAACTACTGTTAGTCAAACCCTAATATCTTTAAAGTTGATCAACAGTTTAACTCATCAAATATTGTAATATTAGAAAAACTATGTAAAAGTTATAAATGTGAAAGTCAGTCCTCCAAGTTAATTTAATTGTATCGTTTACATGCATGTAATAATTTTACCTTATAGTTATGTTTATGTATGTTCTCGATAACTAGTAATTGAAGTTTTATGAGAAATAAAGTATTCGTATTCCTTTTAACCATAAATTACACGAAGACAGCCTACCGGTAAAGTACAAGTGGAAATATCATAAAGTATATATTAAATCCTCATCCGTCCTTGTAAATGCGAAACTCTGGATTCTCTTCGATATTTACCTGAGAGATCATAAAGACAAATCTAACAAGACTTTCAAAGGTGTTTGCCAAAATGAATTGAAATAAAAGATTTTGTGTAGACGAGTAACAATATTGCATTAGCATGATTAGGAAATTTGACCAAATGAATGAAATAAACTTTAAAAAGTAAGTGCACATCTTTCTAGTGGCGAAAACCACGCATATCGAGTTACGTCGACGAAAATAATAGGTACATTAATAATAATTATGAAGTCATTTTCATGAAATTATAGGATTATAACTAGAAAACAATCTTAAACATGATTCGTGATTCCCCATGTATATAGATTAAAACAGATTTATAATTTTATTCTTAAATTAAATTCTGAAATAGAAAGGCATGGCTCTGATACTTGACAGTTCAGCGAACACTATTACATGAAATGCACGATGCTATTGATCGAAAACAAAGGGGAGAGATTCAAATTGTAAAATCAGCCGCTGGACGGTAGAATTTCTATCAATCATTCAACGGTAATAAAAGACTTTTGAGTGTAAAAGTATGATAGAAATACTTTTAATTTATTGAAATTACATTTTTTTTATCAAATGGAATGCTTGTTAAACTGTTCCAGTCATGGTTACTAGTAACTGTCAGTCCATTGCGATATTTCATAGCTCTTTTACAAATTCTGAAAAAAAAGAAAAAAGAAAAAATAATGTTCCCATGGGAAGAATTTTAGTTCCCATGGGAAGAATAAATGTTCCCAAGGGAAAAAGGTGTTCCCATGGGAAGAAAAATTAGTTCCCATGGGAACAAAAATTTCCATGGGAAGAAACTATCTACTAATGTTCCCATGGGAAATTGTAGTTCCGATGGGAACTTTAAAATTCCATGGAAAAGTACTTTTCCGATGGGAACTTTAACTTTCCCATGGGAACTTCGAATATTCCCATGGAATTTTTAAATTTCCATGGAAATGTACTTTTAATCAGCTGTGGTGACAACAGTGACAACGGTGACATGTTGGGACATATGGGGAAATTTAATTTTTTTGATTATCTATCACTTGGGCAAAAATATTTTTGATATCTTGTAAACCGACAAAGTCAGATTTGCCAATTCTGGAATGGCAAATTTGTCCCGCACAGTGTTCTTTCGTATATTTCTTTGTTGCATTTGTATTGTTTGTCTTTTAATCAGTACGAGACAATTTCCTCGCTTTTAACAAAGCTGTTTAAAAATCTAACTGAGCCATGTTCCACAAGAATTAGGAAATTGCTATATCCACTTTTAGTTCACAGTTTGAAGCTACAATTTAAGTGCAAATAAACTAATATAAAAAAGAAGATGTAGTGTGATTGCCAATGAGACAACTCTTCACAAGAGACCAAATGACACAGAAATTAACAACTGTACATTTTGTAGGTCACCATACGGCCTTCAACAATGAGCAACGCCCATACCACATAGTCAGCTATAAAAGGCCCCGAAGACCATATAGATATTTTGTTTTTATTTCAAAAACCTTTTTATATATCATTGCTACAAACAGAAAAAATATCAAACATTGGTTATATCCTGATTTCCATAATCATACAAATATGTACAAAGGTTAACAGCTTACTTATGTTAAAATTACTAACTGTCATTAGTGAAATAACGAAAATCTTAACTTTGTTCTGCCATAAGACACAACATTAGTACTTTTCCTTATTATGTAATTTATTATTTTTATGAATGCGTGATTAAAATATCTTGATATATATTCTCCTGATTCGCGGCAGTCATCTGAGCTGAGTTTTATTCTCTTATACACTATGAAAACTAGCAGCGAGGAAGGGACGACAACACAACACGAATCACTTATGTGTCCCCATATGTATAAATCTTATTGACGTTTTCGTTTCAAGTTGTAAGCTCTTCCATTCAATTTCATCTTTATTTTAGATTGGAAAACATCAATGTTACATAGCAACGTTGTGTTAAAGGTATGTTTTTGACTCGTTCTAAAACAGAGGTTTAGCACCGTTAATTTTCGTCATTCTTAGCGGACGGCAATGTAAAGTTAACACAAAAGTGTCATGTAAAGCGTAATAAATTTCCATTATTGTTTGATGAGTTCATTTCTGTAGCAAAATGAAATGCGGGCGATAGAAAATATCATCGTTGTCCAATTCACATGTTGATAATTGTTCCCTGACAGGCATCATGAACACAATCTTGGCACACTTCAGTGCATATCATCATACACATTAGGAACTCCCATGTGTGGTAATTGCTTTTATTGTAGTAGAGATATCCAGTTTAAACACAAACATAAACTAAGATGTTATATTTTCGTTTGAATTGTACTTCGAATGAATGATCTACAAAGAGGACACCTTCTTAATTTGGGCGAGCACTGTGAGCATGTCACCAAATGACCACATGGGAGGAATGTTACACCTACTTTTTCGTCTAAACATATTTTGCAGGTATAAAGATCTTTCATTTTTTCTATCTCTTTTTGTAGTTCTTCGGGATCATCCTCAGCTTAAACAGAAAATTTATAAATGTTATATTACGATGTTATATCAGGTTATGTAATAGGGTCAGTGAATAGTTTTGTTTTTATTTATAAGCATAGAACACAATTAAAATAAAAGATAGAGCATGCATAGAAAATTAACAACTACACATAAATCTTGAGTTAATCATAATGATATTTATAATTTCTTACATGTTTGATTCATACCTTTCTTTGTCTTGTCAATTTGAACAACTGTTCCTATCGACTCTGTAGTTGATGATTTGATCTCCGTTCCACGTGATGTAGGAATTCCAGTTTCAACAGGACAATCCATGTAAGGTTTAGATGCATTAGATTGACTATTGGCCGCTTTATTATCGTTTGGAGAAGGTACTTCAGTTGCACTCATCTCAAGCATGGAAGTGACAAGAAGTTCAATCGTAATTGAATCCCAACCTAAAATATTTTCAACACTTAACGTTTTCGAATGCAAATTGTTCTCTATGGATTATTTTTTGAATAGCATATTGCATTACTAAAGTATCTAAATCTATAAAATTTCATTGACATTTTCTGTATCGAAGCATTTATATTTTGGGATTGTAAAGTATATTGATCCAATATCCACCCGTTCATAGTATGGATCACATTTCCGAGTGAATATAGGATCTGATTCAATATACTTTACAATTTATACTTGAAATAAATAAATATTCAAAATATTTAAATGTGACTTTTTTTTTTTTCTTTTCTTTTAGTTGTGAGTTGTTTCATATTCTGTATTTTCTATTCTCCTTTGCAGTGTGTTGATTTTAGGGCTAATGTTTTCTATTGCGTTTTTTACTTTGTTTACTTTTCAGACGAAACATATTTTGAACATTAGATGTACTGTTATTCACATTAGTTGGTGTGTGGTTTGACTTTCAGATTCGGAGTGCATCGTATTTCAAAACGTATTTGCGTGTGTATGTTTTCCTTTTAGCTTGCGGTACAAGGTTACGCTATGTGAACATTTCACTTTATAATTATACAATGTATGCATTGTGCCCGGCAATTACATACTAACAATGCCATGACAGTAAAATTCTTGTCTAGAAAATATTCTCATTAATATTTAAAATGATGTAAATTAATTGGAGTCATGTATTTGGTCAATATGTATAAATGTCTGAGAACTCCGAGGAATATGATGCAACATCCACTAAGAATTAAGATCAGGTAAATACGTCGAAATGTAAATTTATTTTTGGACGCAAAACGTTTTATTTCTACATTTTTCTTTTAAATTAGTATCAATATAATGTGACGAAAATGTTCCAAGTGTTGCCAAAGAGACATTAAGCAAACAGGTAATAACTATATTTACTCATCTAAAGGTCAATCATTAACTTGTAGCAACACAAATATCATTATTTGTATTTGTTGGAAATAAAGGTATACCTGCTGTTTCTATCAGCGATATCATGCATACTCTGACGAGTTCCACGTCATCGAATATATGTTCTGATATAACATACTGTGCAGCATCATGCTCCAGTGGATTTCGAGTATATTTTGTAATGCCTACAAAAATAAAATAATTCTACTGTATCATCATTGCCAGCAGCAGCAGCAATCGGCATCATCATCTAGCATTTTTAATTATCGCTTATTGGCAAAGAGGGAATACTTTTATTAAATTTGTTTGTAACCGTCGACGGGAAATTCAGGATTGCCATGCTTCCTTATCAGTAGTAAGTTACTCATTGGCTTTGACTACGAACAGAGAGTTGTAACAAGAACTGTTTATAATATACTTAAAATAGTTATGTCATGTATGTTTTTTAATTCTAGTTCATTTATATGTTTTGGAGTTTAGTGTGACGTTCATTTTCACTGAACTAGTACACAATTTTATTTAGGGGCCAGCTGAGGACCACCTCCGGGTGCGGGATTTTTCGCTGCGTTGGAGACCCATTGGTGGCCTTCGGCTGTTGTCTGCTCTTTGGTCGGGTTGTTGTCTCTTTGACATATTCCCCATTTCCATTCTCAATTTTATGTATACGTACTTAAATTCAATTGATAACGTATAATTAAATTTTACCCAGTAATGCTTTGCTGTTCAAGTCTTTTAATTTAACAGGCATTTACATGCAAAACACATTTAAAAAATCTCAAATTTTGTTCATTAACTGTTACTTTGTTAAAAAGAGCATAAATGTTCAGAACAAATGTTGCAAAACATAGATGTTATTCTTATCTTCCTTGTGTGCTTTAATAGCATTATTTTTTTTTTCTTATGAAACCTATTCTTTGAATATGAAATGAGTATCAAGAGTCACCTCCCGTACACCACAGACTGCACGTTCAGTACACAATATTCACTAAGAATAAGTTTAGTTGTCTCCCTTAAAAACATCTCAAGTTATAATCTATTGTATTTGTAAGCTTATATTTCATCGGATAACCGTTTAAAACGGACAACTAAGAAAATTCAATCTATCTTATGATCATATAGAACTGTTTATTTAATTAATTCAGTGTGACCATAGAAATGAAGTACGATATTCATAAACAAAAATGAAAATAATAATAAACATTAGAATGCGCTAGATTTCGGTTTTGAAAGGGCGAATTGAAGTAACATGGTAATATATTCTCTCGTGAATGAAGCTATTCATAATGTGGGTTATACATATATTGTTCATTGTTGTTTTAAAACATATACGTACCTGTTGGTTCTAGTTGAGGTGGTTCACTTTGCATGTTTTCTCCATCCTGAAAGAAAATAAAAGTAATATTTGGAAAACAGCAACTAGATTTTTTTTCAACGGTTTTAGAATTTGTAGATAAACAAAAAACTAAGAGTTAAGGTTTATAAAAACAAATCAACACCAACAAACGCAAGAACACAATACTTCAGTAGGTATATGACCAACATTCATATTAAAAGGATAGCCAATAACCATATAAGATCAACTGAACATGACAATATGAATATGCGTTGCCTGTGTACTAAAATTGAATTTTAGAATCAATAAAAAAGTTGCAAAGTTTTGTCGATGTCTTAACCAGTTTCAAGTGTTCATTATAAAAACAGACACACGAATGCAATGGGGATGGAAAATCGACATTATTTGCTTTATATTGTAACATTTGTAATTATAGATTATAACTTGTTCCTCTCCACATCGTCCCAAGCATCATTCATAGTCTCCTATATCAGTGTACGGTTCATTCTGAGGGTCCAGAGGTAAATATGAACCGATATTGAAAAGGACATGTTATAAACTTTGTATCACATGACAAATTTGAATAAGACTTTGACATTTTTCTTTCGGGACTACACTGTTCCAGAACTACACTGAAATTCTCTGAAAAAAAAACCAATGTAAGTTTTACTGTATTAGTGTCGTCCTTTTTTTATGGCACCCTCAACGGAGTTAGGGTGACGTATTGTTATTCTACGTATTTTTTTTTTTTTTATTATTTTGTTTAATCTTCTTCCACACTTTTGTCCACGCTAGTTCTCGGAATCCAATGGGCCAATGTTGATGGAACTCTACTATAATGAGGACCCCCATGTGAAGTTGTGCACCTTGCTATGGAATGGTCCAAGATGGCCATCGTTTCCATGTAAACGGTAAAAATGTTAAAAAATCCAAAATCCAAATCTTTTATTATAAGACCCAGCTAGATGAAACTTTATGGAAATGTTACTTGGTATGCCTACATGAACTGACAATATTTAGAAATTCCAAAATGGTCGCCATTGTCATGGAAACAGGGCGAAAGTTTTACATTGGCCCTATGGGAAAACACATAAAAGCTGCAATTTCTTAAAGAATATAATGTTAAACCCATAGAAACTTAGTGGGTATTTAACATGTAATGAGCCAAAGTGGTTTCTGTCTTTGGAATTATGAAAATGGCTACCGATTCCATGGAAACTACAAAAAACAAAATTCACCAAACATTATGAAACTTTACAGAAATGTTAACTGGCATGTGCAGAGTTGAAATATGATTTTGGAATTTCCAAAATGGCCGCCGTTACCATGGAAACAGCCAAAATGCCAAAATTTTCAAAATACTCCAAAATGTCTTCAAATTTACTGTAAGATAACTGGCATGTCTTGATGCGACGTTCGACTTTGGAATGTTCAAAATGGCTGTTGTTATCCTGGCAATGGGGGACGAGGCTGCCATCCGTTATTGCTAGCAATTACAAATCTAGTTTTTTTTTTTTTTTTTTCTGTTAAAAAATACTTCTGAGCCATTTAGCTCCATGCTGACAAAACGAGAATCTTATGTGTCCACCATGGTTGTTAAAACGATATGATGTCATAAGGATTAAGGGCAAAATAACTGGTTATTTGGAACTTACATCGACATGGATCGAAAACAATTGAATTCATCACAATTTATAATAGCAGTACTTCCAACAATAAAGAAATTTAAAGGAGGAAACCGCATTAAGGCCAATTTTTACATAAAAATATAAATTTGGCAGCATGGCGTCATATATGGGACAATATCCCTAATGCGCCTTGAAATGAGGAACTCAAAAGTCACGTGTAAACAAAAAATCTCTGTGTAGTGATAGTTGACACATTTCTATGATAAACAAATGACTGAGCTGAACCATTTGTGTTAATTTAGAAAGTAGGGGAACACAGAATAAATGTGTAAAAACTATGGAGCTATTAAATGTGTTCAAAGTATTAAATTTTCAAAGAACTTATTGTGTTAAAAATGGGATTTTTTACCACGAGGAGCCGCATCACAAAAGGATACTCGGGGTTTGCTAATTTACGGAAAAAGTAATCTCACTTCGTACCCCGAAAATTTAACCACATATGTGAAAATGTCTCAGCTTCGAAACAAGCCATCATACATATCCAAGTTAACGATATGGACTGAGCAACAGAAGAAAACGTTACCATTACCGCCTATGGAGAAACTAATACGCATCTTGACCCATATGTTTATGTTATCATTGATTATAGGTTTATACATTACATAGTTACATCCAGTTAAGATATCTAAATAAGTTTCACAAATTTTAACACCTAATGACGTAATAACTAACGTGAGAGTACCCAAATAGCACCTATTTTGACAGTTTTTTCACCTACGTTTTTTTATGATCCAGACAAAAGTTCCCATTCTATGTTTATTTTGTAGATGTATCCTTATTTACTATATAGTTACAACAATTTAATTTTGAATCCGTATTGAATCATAGAAAAGTGGGTTTGAACCGACCTCCAAACGATCCAGGATTCTTAAAGAGGAGTACCCAAATTGCATCCATGCTTAAATTCACATCCTTAAAAATCGAATAACAGATGTTTTGTATTATTTCTTCAAATATTTAGAACAATTTGATATTAGTCCATGCTTACTATTCATTTTGTAAGAAATTGATGCTTGTAACATATCTAATTTGCTCATTTTTAAAAGATGGCTTTTTGAGAACGTCGCATGGCGACGTTTCCGTAGATTTACTTTTTCCAGTGAATGCTTCATCTGTTGATACTAACTGTGAACGTTTTGTGTATATTTAAATATATTTACCTATGTTGAAAGACGTGTATAATGTCAAAGCATAAAAATACAAATTGTTTAGTCTCAAAGAAAACTTGTAAGATTTCTGCAGCTATTTTATTTCACAAAAATGATAACAAATGCAGACTTTATGCAGCTTTACATCAATATTGTTTGTATTAAACATTGGCCAGGGCTCAACCATGTAAAATCAACATTAAAGAGAAGCTTTTGTTAGAATTTACATACATTCACGAACTATGAGTTTGTTATTCATGTTAGTAGACCATTTTCAAGCTCATTCCTCACAAAAAAAAATCAAAAGTTGATGCAAAACTAGCCATGCAAGAGAAAAATAAAGAATTGATTTACAAACATATTTTTCTCTAATTCTAACTCGAACATCTTTTTCCTGACCTGGCAATATTTTTATTTAATCAACGTGTGAATCGTTTGATCTCAGTTCTTTATTGGTTAAGATTCGATTATGTTGTCAAATGTTCTTGCTTTCCTTTGAAATTCCTATTGTGACGTCATGAAAATGTTACCTTGCCTGATGACGTCACGTAGAAAGAACACATAGTTTGGCAGGTCGTTTGCAGAGAAGGATTAAGATTGTCTACATATCGCCTTAAAATCATTAGAGAAACAGATTCCACCCCCAAATCTCGTGCAATACGATATTAATCCACTCTCAACAGTTAAATTTTATATATTTAAGGTGGTACATAACACTACAGGGAGATAACTCTGTAAAAATCAGCTGAACGTTTTAATCACATTCTATTGTTAAGGAAATATTAAGCTTCTCAATGAACAAAATTAGTGTTTGTCAAACTGCTATATATCCAATGAAATTTTTCCGATAAAGTGTGTGGTTCAAGTTTTTTGAAATTTTTATATTTTTGTCAAAGGGTCAAAGTAAATATTTTGTCAAAATTTTATGAAAATTAAACGAGCAAAATTAAGTTTAGTCAAGGTGTTTGGTACCACCTTAACTGTCTCGAGTGGAAAAATATCGTATCACACACGATGCAGTGGTAGAATCTATTTATATCGGCGTGGTTGGTTGAGATGGTGTGTCATGAAATGTTAAAACTGTGGATTCTCCGCACATTATGCATATTTGTTGAATGCTTTTTTATCATAATTGCTTCTTACTTAAATTTTAGGCTATTTCAGGTTATGGTGTAACTTTTTTGGTTACATATTTATTTGTGGTTCATAGCAGCTTAACATTTTTACAATAGCCATGATGGCATGCAGGCTTGTTCAAATTTGAGACGAGATCGGATTTACTCAAAAGACAGACTGTATCAAATCGATCTTTTTGAAACACAGCAATTCTGTGTTTTGTCTAAGTTTAGAATAATATGTTTTGGAAAAGGTTTGCCAAGTATCTAAAATCATCATCATACCTCTGTCAAATTTGTCAAGAATAACCTGAAAAGGGGAAACCTTTTTCTAGAAGGAAACTTGTGGAAATATAATTATGTTCGCTAGGATGGCACATCCATTTCTAATCAGATTCTGTTAAAAACTTTGTGAAACGTTTTGCTTACCAGAACCTATGATGCGTTTGTAACATTGGGGCTATTTCGGGGAGTACTTGTAAAAATATCCAATTTAATTATGTTTGGGTGTTAGGCATGTTAGCTTAAATGTACATTGCCCTTTTTTGACATACACAGTAAATATTTTGTCGTAACATTGTCAATCTAAAGTTGCCTTTCAATCTTGAACTCAGCTTTATGATACTTTACTTTTTAATCGCATATATATTCTATTGAATAGTACTTTATATACTTTAGAAAATGAAACTTACGGTGTTTAGTCCTAACATTTGTACAACGGTATCGATGAATTCTTTCCCTTTCCGTATAGTGAGGTACTGGCATTTTTGTGACCATCGTGCATGTTCGACCCACACATTATCATTGTCTTCCCAGTTCCTTAAACCTTTAACAGAATAAAAATCAGTTTTTTTTTTAAATATACACAAGCGATGAATCGATATCAGGAATATAATACTTAGATATATATACAGTGGAGATCACTTCTAACCTCTCATTAGAACTGTCAGAATAATCTGTCATAGAACTGTTCTAACCTGTCCTAGAACAGTTCTACCTAGAACAGTTCTACCCTAGAACTGTTCTAAGTAGAACTGTCAGAATCAGTTCTAGGTAGAACTGACTAAATCAGTTCTAGGTAGAACTGTCAGGATCAGTTCTAGGGTAGAACTGTCTAAAACTGTTCTAGGTAGAACTGTCCAAATCAGTTCTAACCGTAGAACTGTCAGCAAAACTGACTAAATCAGTCAGGACTGTAGAACAGTTCTAAATGACGTCACTGCAGTAAGGGCACTTTAGAATTCAGAAGAAAAAAATCAGTTCCAATTACTTTACTATATAATAGCAGATTTTCTATATTTTTACTGATCAAACGTTACATGTACAAATATCGAAGTGGATAGAAAGGTTATCCAACTCATCGGAGAAATATTTTATAAGATTGCATATAAACATCATTGTTTACGTTTCTTCGTTCCCCGTTTTAACAGTCTCTTCCTAAATATAACTCTGCATTTAATTCATGGAATTTTAATCGTAATTTACCTTGTTTGCCTTGGATTTACATTCAAGATTTAAGATTCTGTTTTGACAAATGTTCAAACGAAAATTGTACAGTGGATGAATTATGGGATATTAATGAAAAAGTGTTGTATTTAACGTAAAAAACTATGTACAATTGCACCATCTCGTCAATTTAGCCAGACTTATCCATAACGATTATAAATGATATTTGGGAGTCTGGAACGTCAGAAAAATATACTCGATCTGAACATGAATGAAACATTTGCCCCTGGACGTTAGGCTACAAACAAAATCAATCATTTTTTTTTTTGCCTGCTTCAAATTATATTAACAGTATACTATTCCAAGAAGAGAACTTCTCATACATGTACTTTTCATTTTAAAATAAAGTATATGAATCAGTCATGTGAGTGTTGGATGATGCCGTTTAATAGTTTTGTTTAAAAAACAAACCATCACGAACTACTGACTTAAAAAGTCACTTTAGTGACGGTTCATTATTATGGATACAGAGAGGAAATAATGGCACGCTAAATTGATGTGGACAAAATTTTTAGATATGGTATACATTGTGTTCCAAAGTTGGTGTCATCTTTATCATACGATCCGTCCTGACATAGAAATATTATTGGTTTACAATGAGGCCATATATATTTATTTGATAAAGTGTAAATATGTTCAGTTTTGGTTGATGCGGTCAAATAATTTTGTTAAAACGAATCAGTCTGATATATTGAAACCACTGAAATTTGTTTACGATTCAATATTTGAATTAAAAGAGGATATGCTGGTACTCTAAATTGATGTGGAAATTTTTCCGATATTGCTGTCATTTGAATAATACAATCCATCGTGATATGTAACTATAAGTGATTTACTATGCGGCTATATATATATATTAAGATTTACATAATAAAGTGTAAATATGGTCAGTTTTGGTTGATGCTGTCACATATGGTCAGTTTTGGTTGATGCTGTCAAATATGGTCAGTTTTGGTTGATGTGGACAAATAATTTTGTTATATGAGTCAGTCTGAGATATCAAAACTACTGAAATTAGTTTACGATTCAAAATTTTGAATAAATGAGGACATGCTGGCACTATAAACTGATGCGAGCATAATTTTGTAGTCATTATTTTCCAATATTGCTTTCATTTATATTAAACAATCCATCCTGATATAAAAATATAAGTGATTTACTTTGCAGCTATTAAGATTTACATCATGTACATAATAAAGTGCAAATATGGTCAGTTTTGGTTGATGCGGACAAATAATTTTGTTATACCAGTCAGTCTGAGGTATGAAAACTACTGATATTTGTTTATGATGCAATATTTTGAATAAAAGATGACATGCTGGCACTCTAAATTGATGCAAACGAAATTAGGTAGCATTGTGTTCCA
The DNA here is from genome assembly GCA_017311375.1 of Mytilus coruscus. NCBI lineage: Eukaryota > Metazoa > Mollusca > Bivalvia > Mytilida > Mytilidae > Mytilus > Mytilus coruscus. The sequence goes on from CM029603.1 coordinate 65,909,231, forward strand.
ATATTTCTGTATTATACAATCCATCCTTGCATAAAAATATTACAGATTTACTATGCGACTATAAGAGTTACATAAAAAGAGCAAATATGGTCAGTTTTGGTTGATGCGGTCAAATATGGTCAGTTTTGGTTGATGCTGTCAAATATGGTCAGTTTTGATTGATGCCGACAAATAATTTTTGTTACATGAGCAAAATGAGTCAGTCTGAGATATGAAAACTACTGATATTTGTTTCTGATGTGATATTTTGAATAAAAATAGGAAATGCTGGCACTCTCAATTGATGCGAAAAAAAATGTGTGGTCATTGATTTCCAATATTGCAGTTATTTGTATGCTACAGTCCCTCTTGACCTAAAATTATAACTGAATTACTGTGCAGCTATATAGATTTACATAAAAAAAAGCAAATGTGGTCAGTTTTGGTTGATGCGGTCAACAATGGTCAAAAGATTTTATTACACGACTCAGTCTGAGTTATGAAAACTACTGATATTTGTTTACAATTCAATATTTTGAATAAAAAGAGGACATGCTGGCACTATAAATTGATGCGAACAAAATTTTGTTTGTCATTGTTTTCCAATATTGCTGTAACTTTTAGTATATTACAGTCCCTCTTGACCTAAAATTATAACTGAATTACTGTGCAGCTATATAGGTTTGCAGAAAAAAAGAGCAAATAATGTCAGTTTAGATTGATGCGGTCAAAAGATTTGTGTTAAACAGGTCCGCCTGAGGTATGAAAATTACTCGTAAACAGATATCGCATTTGTTTACGATTCAATATTTGGAATAAAAAGAGGACATGCTAGTACTATTAACTGAGTGCAAACAAAAATTTTGAAGTCATTGTTTTCCAATATAATTGCTGTCATTTGTACAATACATCCTTGCCTAAAAGTATAACTGGATTTCTGCAGTGTGCGGCTAAATGTATACAGATTTACATGATGAAGAGCAAATATGGTCAGTTTAAGTTTAATTTAAAAACATATTTATTTATAATCCATGTAATAGTGGATTGGGAAACAAGTTATTACATTTGGTTAATGAGGTCAGATAATTTTGTTATGTGAAACGAGCCATCCTGACTCGCGGAATGACAAATGTAAAACAATTCAAATAATAATCCCCCACCCCTAATACTAACGGCCTAATTTATGTACAAAAATGAACGAAAACAAATAATTTATGTAACACATCAACAAAAGAAAATCACTGAATTACAGGCTCCTGACTTGGAACAGGCACATACATGAAGAATATGGCGGGGTTAAACATGTTCTTTTGATTAAAAATCTGAAATAAAACCGTCAAAATAGCAAAACTCTATATAATATTAATCGCTATTTTGCCGAAGCCTTTATATTTAGACAAAGAGTTCTTAAAATTTATAAATCAATTCTAGCCGTAGAATTTATAAATCAATTCTAGCCGTAGAATTTCAATTTGTAATCAATTCTAACTGTAGAACTGTTCTAGAAGTAGAACTGACCAAAAATAGTTCTAGGTAGAACTGACTAAAACTGTTCTAGGGTAGAACTGTCAGGATCAGTTCTAGTAGAACTGTCCAAATCAGTTCTAGGTAGAACTGACCAAATCAGTTCTAGGTTAGAACTGTTCTAGCTAGAACTGACTAAAAGGTGTCAGGCTGACAGTTCTACGTACTGTCCTAGAACAGTTCTCCTGACAGATTCTGACAGATTTAATTAAAGGTTAGAAGTGATCTCCACTGTAACGTTTCAACAACTTAGTGTTGCTCAGTCTCATAGTTTTCTATGTTGTGTTTTGTGTATTGTTAGTCTTTTGGTCTTTTTTCTTTTTTTTGCCATGTCGTTGTTTTCTTATTTTTGACTTTCGACTTTGAATGTCCCTTTGGTATTTTTCGCGTTTCTTTTACCAGTTATATGTTCAGAAATTGAAATAAGGACTATAGGTCGCCATCTAAATAATGTCTAAATACAAATAATTTTACGGAAAATAACATATCCGATTTCTTTTTAATTCTACGTATACTATACTTTATAGGCGTATTTGTTTCATTTACAAATGCAAAACTCTAACACAAACATCATTTTTGGTACAATGATGTTGTTAAGTAATTATAACATTAACTAGCCAGGGATTTCTAATGGAAGAAATCAGGTTTATCGAAAGGAGAAGGTTTGCATTGTTTTTACTTTTCAATTTGTTCTGATCGGATTTGAAGGATTGTTTGCTAGGTAACCTAAAATGCATGGATATGTGTAATAGATTTTAAATTTGATTGTCTTTCAAAACCAAAAAAAAAAGCTTTATCAAAAGCCGATGAACCATAATTTTGCCATTCATATCTAAAGCACAGCGGTAAGAAATGATATTGCGTTCGTGAATTGAAGTTTTTACGGATATCTTAGTCTGTTTTTTTTCTGATAGCATGGTTCTATTCATTTAAAAACCAAATACGCTAAACATGTATTTATAACAACTAGTACTACACGGTCAACCACAAATGAAAAGTGTTGTTTTAAATTTTAGTATATTTTTGGATTTATTTTGTTTAAACTTTTATATTCTTTACAATTGCATGGTTCATGTTTTCAGACAACAGTTGCTTCCGGTCGTTCATTACTTACCAATTCCACACTGAAAGCATCTTACACAGTCTTCAAAATCTTCAAAATAAGAACAATACGAAACTAATATATGCAACCTTACAAATTCCATCGATCGATTGATCAACCGATCAATGTAAACACAATCAGCGTAAAATCTATAACGTTTTGAAACTGGAATTTAAAAGTTACAGAGACAACAATTATTGAAATAATAGTCAATGGTTATGCATACACTGTATATCAATCAAATCGAGTCGATACTCGGCATAAAATGTTGATATATATATATTCAAGACAACTGTTACCAGCTATTCTTCAAATGCCATATAGATCATATAGATAATGTATCATAATTAAAAGTAGATAAACAATATAGCCTCTATATACATTTATTATATAATTGCTGTATATTGACTGGATTATATTCATACTTCTTATGTACTTATGATTTTGTGCAATTTAAAAGCATTTTAACTGAAAAGCGGCTTGTTTCCAACTGTATAAACATAACATGTATAAGAAAGATTTGCATATATGTATATTTCTGCAAAGCTGCAGAGTTTATATTGTTTCTGTTGTTTTCCGAATGTGTTTGATGAAATACTATGTATACTAAGTTAATTCAAGATTAAAAGTTCATTCATTTTTCTGAATTAATATAAGAATAGAGTTTTTGCAAGTATCAAAATTATCGATAGTACTATTTTCATGGGAGCATTGTACATTTTAGAATAGGAATACTCACGGGTGAAGAAAAATCCGCATTCAGCGAGATCATAAGGATGAAGGAAATCCCTGTTTGCTGGCCAGTCAAAATAAGAATCTCTCCTTTTTTGCAGTGGCTCGTAATTTGGATATTTCATGTTCATCAGTCTTCCGTCGTATTTAAAAGTTAATTGTTCTGGGTTGCTTCCTAGTGATCCGTTTTGTTTTGTCATCGGTTGATGGCTTAAAGGAGGTAGATGATTACGTGGATTTTGAGTTATACCAGAGAAATATGGCATTTGCTCTTCGGATTCTAGAGAGAGAAGGTTTAAACTATCAGTAATGTTTGTATTACCGTCGACTGATATTTCTCTCGTATAAGTTGGTGGGAACATTTGCCTTCCATTCATAAGTGATGACTCGTGAGTTCCCGTAACTTGTGATACACTGTTTTGATTGTTTGACACGCCAAATTCTCTTCTTACAACATTGTCAGAATAACCTATTTCTCGAGATAAACCATACTTTTCAGAAATGTATGGATATACTTCATTTCCATTCGCCTCCGAAGATGTTTCTGTTGACATAGCTTGTCCTATGGTTCTTGACTGATTATTTTGTTGTCCTTCGTTTTTACTGGACACAATCAAGTTCGCAGGAATTGCATCATTTCCATCATCCGTACACATGATTGACACATCTGAAGAGATATACTCGTCGCAGAGCTGTTCTGTATTCCCATCTGGTTTCCCTTTAAAATAATTGTATCTAAGCCATTTAAAAAATGTTTACAAAAGAAATTTTGTTCGTTGAATTTGATGTGTCGTTTGTGCATTCTTCAAACATTACTTTCGTATCCTTATAATAGATTTGTTTGACTTAATTAGCTGCGTGATTAATACATAATATAAGTGTTACGTGTATTAACAATATTGCTTCAAGGTAACAAGTACATACAAAACAAGAGGCTGTCAAAAAATTGAAAACAACACGTTTAATAATTTCATGCGTTCGAAGCGCTTTTCTGGATTTACCTTCATCAGGAACGCTCAAGGCCAAACATTTGAAATCCGAGGACGTATAAGTACCGAAACAGTTGAAGAGCTATATGACAAAAATACCTAAAACAAATAGCCAAATTCATCTAAGGTCAACTTTGCCTGAGGGAGTTGAAACCTTAGTTTCTTAATAATTTCAAATTTTATAAACGGACAATTTCAAAGTGACAGCAAACTGGATTTTCCTGCAGAGGTCGAACCCTGAACAGTTGAGCAAGTATGGACACTACATTTAAGCTTAAAACTGCTCTTAATTTGGATTGTGGTTGAATATTTGATACAGCATAGGTTTGTGACACAAAATAAATGTGGTCAAAGAACTGAAATATTTGAAACTGGACATTTACCTATTATGGTCCAATATCCAAATTCTAAGTACATTGTCAGAATCAGCATATCAAAGAACTCCAAAAATTCAATTTTTGATGAAATCAAACAAAAGTTTAATTTAGGACCCCTTGGACCACAATGTGGACCAATTTGATAAAGGAGCTCACAATCCAAAATCTCTCAATACATGGTAAGATTCAGCATTTCAAGGAACCACATAAATTCAATTTTTGTGAATCAAACAAAGTTTAATTTTGGACCCTGATTTGGACCAACTTGAAAACTGGGCCCAAAATATATGTTTATTAATAGACAATTTAAGCTAAGTTTTGAAAGGAGTTCACCTAATCATAAATATATATATAGCATTCAGAAAATTAGTTTTTACAGAATAACAAACAATTTACAATTTACCAAAGAAAAGAAAAAAAATCAAAATTTTATCTATCATTAATACAATGGCTTTTAAAAATCGATAAAACTTATCTGTAATTATCTTCAAAATGTCTAATAATGAACAGGAAATTTCTAACTATATTTACTCCTATATAGCTTTTAATCATCAACACTTAGAAAACAGAAAATTTTCTAAATACATGGTTAGATTCAGCATATCAAAGAACCCCATGTATTCAATTTTGTTGAAATCAAACAAAGTTTAATTTTGGACCCTTTTGACCTCAATGTGGACAAAGTTGATAACGGGGCCCAAAATCAAAAATCTAAATACATGGTTAGATTCAGCATATCAAAGAACCCCATATATTCAATTTTGTTGAAATCAAACAAAGTTTAATTTTGGACCCCGATTTGGACCAACTTGAAAACTGGGCCCATAATCAAAAATTTAAAGACATGTTTAGACTCAGCATATCAAAGAACCCTAAGAATTCAATTTTGTTAAAATCAAATTAAGTTTAATTTTGGACCCTTTGGACCTTAATGTAGACCAATTTGAAAACGACCAAAATTAAGAATCTAAATACATGGTTAGATTCAGCATATCAAAGAACCCCATATATTCAATTTTGTTGAAATCAAACAAAGTTTAATTTTGGACCCAAATTTGGACCAACTTGAAAACTGGGCCCATAATCAAAATCTAAATACATGATTAGATTCAGCATATCAAAGAACCCTAAGAATTCAATTTTGTTAAAATCAAACTAAGTTTAATTTTGGACCCTTTGGACCTTAATGTATACCAATTTGAAAACAGGACCAAAAATTAAGAATCTAAATACACGGTTAGATTCAGCATATCAAAGAACCCCATATATTCAATTTTGTTGAAATCAAACAAAGTTTAATTTTGGACCCTTTTGACCTCAATGTGGACAAAGTTGATAATGGGGCCCAAAATCAAAATCTAAATACATGGTTAGATTCAGCATATCAAAGAACCCAATATATTCAATTTTGTTGAAATCAAACAAAGTTTAATTTTGGACCCCTGATTTGGACCAACTTGAAAACTGGGCCCATAATCAAAAATCTAAATACATGATTAGATTCAGCATATCAAAGAACCCTAAGAATTCAATTTTTGTTAAAATCAAACTAAGTTTAATTTTGGACCCTTTGGACCTAAAAAATCTGTCACCCAAGATAAGACATTAACCATATGTTTAGTAAACTGATAACAGGACATATAAACAGGTGAAAATTATCTATAAAGGCTTAGTGTAATCAAACTTTATGTATATAATTAACAATTTCTGTTCAAAGGAAAATAACTCAATCATAAAACAATACTACTTATGGATATTAAAAAGGGCAATAACTCACAAATGAGAAAAGCTAAAATCGTGAAAATTGAACTTGACCTTCATTTAGTCGCAGGAAACAACATATCTAAATTTTTAAAAAATTTGTCAAAGGGTTTTCATGTTATTGAAGAGACACTGTTTGGCAGCCGCCCCCAATATACCGGTAAAAAATAATATAAATACAAGTGAAAGCACAAAAAATATGTAAATAATACCATTTTGCCAACTTTGTTCACATTAATACACAAAGCTAAAATTATTGAATTATTTTCTAGTATACAAGCAAACATTAATGTTAAATGTGTGAACTTCAAAAATCCTTTTTTTTTCCAAAAACCAAATTTCAGTGTTGATAAATGGTACTTCAGCAGATCAAAAATTTAAAATTTTACTACATGTAAATAAGGATGATGCAAGCAAACCTGACCATAGACAGTTTTAAATTTTATGTTTATGTCTAGTTTAAGATGACATTTGAAATAATTTTTATCACAAAGTTTTGGTCTCTGAGGTAGAAGATACAAGATGTATGTTTACTTAATACGTGCTTTAATCACCACATCAGGCAATGTTGAGTTTATAGAGAATTATCTATTCTTTAAAATTCCTTGTCACGAACTCCTCATGATCTAAGTAATATACACCCTTGGCTTTAACATATTTAGGCTTGAGCGGTCCTCATGACAAAAATCCAGAAAAAGCGCTTCGGAAGTACTAATCTGTTAAGAGATGTTTTCAAGAGGTAGCATCGCTTCTTGTAGACTATAGTATATGAGAGACCTGTACAGTAATCGGCACTTTTGCACTGTTGCACTGAGATAATGTAAATGATACAGTCATTTAATTTGCAAAGGATTAAGAATTTGTAATCTTAAATCAGAAAATCAAAACTTATCATAATTCTACAGAAAAGAACATTCTTCAGATGTTTATAAGACATTTTCTTTTTATTTTGTCTTGCATATCTGCACTATAATGGCTTCAAATTTCAAACAATGTATTTAACACAGATGTTAATTAAAGTAAAATTTCTTTTTGGATATGGCTGTAGTTATTTTTTTTTCCAACAATGTTGTCCCAAAACTATTTGAAAAATGGTCAGTTTAGGTCATATACGTTAATTTCAACGTGTGACATCACAGTGACCTTTCTGCACAAAAGTTTAAACACTATATTAACCTGTTCTATTATCAATAAAATAAACATGATGTTGAAATTTTTACAATTTATTAAGCCAAATAATGGCTTTTTCATATCTCCTCCTTTCAAGATCATCAATTATCCGCGATGCTGGTATGATTGCGTTATTATACTCAAAATTACTATTTAAAACAAGACGCCTCTGCCTGTGCTGTGTTTATCAATTATGGACTTTTGACGAGGTCAATATGTTATATATGGACCTGTTCAGATAATATTGACTGAGGACGAAGTCCGAGTGTCAATGTAATCTAACAGGTCCATATATAACGTATTGACTGAGTGAAAGTCCTTAATTTATATATTACATATGTAAATAATGTATTAGGAAAATGGACTTCAATGTTCTTTCTGTGTATTTCTAAATTTTATTTTGCAAGATTTTTAACATGCTATTGAAAATATCAATAAATAAGATTAACTTGTTTTATAGTAAACAAAAACACAACATATTTTTTTTCTGTTTAGAACAAATAAGAATTCAAATGGAACTCATTTCAGTCTACTTGCAAATTTTCTTTTCGTACTCTGCGGCGCTTCCGCCATGATTGATATGTGTGACGTCACAGATTTTTAATATTGACCGTCAATATACGTATAAATAGAAACATAGCGTCAATATACTTAAAAATAGAAACAAGGCTTCAGATACATGAAATATTATTTGAAACACGTGATTGTAATATCCAATGAAAACAGGAGAATGCTACACCATATGTAATATTGGGATTTATTGGGGAATGTACTTTTTTTGCGTTCCAAAGGTGTTTGCAATCTAAAAACCGCATGCAATCGTCAATGCAAAAAGGTATACATCATAAAATGATGTAAATTTCACCAGTTTTTAAATGCTGTAATTGTACTAAAGTAAGGGATGCAACTTCCTCTGGTTAAGCGTAACATTTTGGATTTATCTTTAATGTTCAGGGTCTAAGGTGGGTATGGTTACAGATGTTTTTTGGCTTTCAATTGTTTTATTCCCAAGCGTACAAGCTGAAAATTAGTTTTGTGCGACCGGAAAACGATTACATTCCTAATTTATCATTTTTGCTTTATTGTCACATATTGTATTTTTCTTCCTGCCATCACACTTAAAGAATACTTTATGCATTGAATCACTTCATCAAAGCAATATTACTTCATGATTGAAAATTAAAAAAATCCGCAAACTGTAAGCATCAATCATTTTTTTCATAATCAGAAAACATAGTAACATATCAAATATATCTGCATCACAATGGTAATGAATTCATTTAAAATATGGCATATATTAAAGAAAAACGAAGATATATTATATAAAACAAGCATAAAAAACAGCAACAAACACTCTAACAAACATATAATATGAATTAACCATGTAACATTGAACTTCTATTAATATTGACTAACATATCAGACGCTCAGTGGGTGTTAATATCAATACAAAATCAATATAGTTCCATAAATCGATGTTTTTAAAGTTTTTAAAAAGTGAAATAAATGTTTATAAATAGAATAGGGTTTTTAAAATTAAGGTCTAAGTACAACACTAATTTTCGAGAAATTTAGTGTTCTTTGTATAATAATGTTACATAATTTTACCGGGGAAATCATTACAAAGTTAATTCATGTAATACAAATATGTTTAGGTATGATAACATTGTATGCGATAATCAACAGATAATTGGATATGTCACTAGTGACATTTTAAGCATGCGAAAACTCTGGTGCCCACCGGCCGATCTCATATCGTATTTCTTTCTTTGTCGCTTTCCACTTTTCCTTGTTGTATTTTGAATTCATGAGGCGGATGATGCATGTTTTGCAAGAGATATTTTTAATTTTTGGCATGCAAGATCTCATTCAAATCGTTCCTTATTCATCTCTTTTCATGTCTGTTAGATCTTTAATTGTCTATTTTAAACTTGAGCTAATAAAACTTGTGCTGTTTTATATGAGGTTTTTTAATTAATCATTGTAGAGGAATAAGTGTGCTTGACATTTTACAGTGAAGTGGATAAATTTAGTTTTTTTCCAGTAATATTGACCATTTTCTACATAAGAAAATGCCTGTACTAAGTCAGGAATATGACAGTTTTATCCATTCGTTTGATGTGTTTGAGCTTTTGATTTTGCCATTTGATTAGGGACTTTCCGTTTTAATTTTCCTCGGAGTTCAGTATTTTGGTAATTTTCCTTTCTATTAGGTTTTCTGCCATAAATTAGTCACATATTTCATGTTTGTGTCAAAGTTATCTGCCCTTTTAAAATAAGATTTTTTAAATTAAGAACAATTCTATAATTGTCTTATGAATTTCGGTATGTACAATAATTAAAAGATAAATAAGATTATTGAATCATTTCTAGTGGAAGGATTATAAAATGATTTGTTAATAAATTTTAAGTTTAAGTATCCCCTCTAAAATGACACCGACGTATAATCGAAAACTTGAGCTTAAATACTTTTTAAGCTCTAACACGCTCTCATTTTAACTCGATATAGAATTAAAAAGTAAAACATTTTAAAACACGGTACAATAAGTAGAACATATTAAATGACGGAACAAAAGTAGATCTTTCTTGTAATGTAAGTAGTTGTGACAAGACTCAAATAGACATCTTAGTTTACTTGAATTATCTTTGATATGGTCATAATCATAAATAAACTGATTAAAAACCTTTGTATTTTTCGAAAAAGTGAGGAATTTATCAACCAGAAATAGATTAATTAGGCTGTATTTGGCAAAATATTTTGAAATTTTGGGTCCTGGCTTTTTTAACCTTTTTTTATTCGAGCGTCACTGATGAGTCTGTTAAAGACGAAACCCGCGTCTGCTGTATACAATTTTAATCCTGGTATCTATTTTTTAATTATTCCAGGCCTGGCTGATATAGAAATCATGCTGTCCCGAACAGTACTTTCGGTCGTCGAACTGCCTAGTTGCAATTATACAGCCCTATTTTACACTACTACACGTAGGAAGGTAAACCCACGGGTTAATTTGTGCATATTTCAATACAGATGCTATGAAAACAAAATATGCAAATAAACTTGTTTTAAACTAATACCGTAAAAACAAGATTAATAATTAATCGTCAATCGAACTATCAATACATTTATTAATAACCATAGCGATTCAAAAAGTAGGATAAATACTTGTTTGCTGTAGAATAACATTTTAATTTTTAAACTTGTCCGAACAATGCGTCAAAGTAAAAAGAGTAAAATATTGGTGATTTTTCTATTGTTTGCTGTCACATTTGACCATCCAGTTCAGTCTAAATTAAAAACTGGACAGTCTATTGAGATGAGTGTCCTCTATTTTGTTGATAGCAAACCCGATGATAAATGCATCTTCTGTTCCTTTTTTTTTTATCTTTCTTAGTGTATAAAATACATTAAGCAATTAACCTTTATCGTTTGAGAAAGTATATATGATATAACTTAGTATTTTGTATTTCTCGTGAGTAGCTTTCAAAAGCTATATATTACGCTAACAAAAATTTCCTTTCAGAGCTTATTTCATACCAATGTAAATTTCATTTTGCCATCTGAATCAAAATAATTAAGATGGATAGAGTTTATGTGGCATTTCATTTGAACGATTCTTATAAAGAAATTAATTTAACTATATTTAACAAAAATTGGTGCATTCCATACCTAATAATTGAATAATAAATTATAGATAAATAATCTGTTTACATTATTAAGGTTTTTTTTAAAGTTAAATGGGCTAATAAGACTCTATATGTAATTGATAACACCTCAAAGTATAAACTAACCCATTTGTGTAAAAACTTGTGAACAACCCAAAGCTTCAAGTGGTACGTCTAATTTCTTTTTTCGGTCATGTTGGCAGTTTGAAAAGTGATAATTGACGTCTGAATGGTCGCTGTTTGGGGTCCATCCTTTAACCCGATTGCCACAAGAATAACAGATAAGTTCGTCATTATTTCCTTCCGAATAAAACCCATATTCCGCTAAGCGTATAAGACTTATTCCAAACACAGGGAAATTGCATAAAGTCGACAGTCGCAAAAGCTCGCTTTCCATTCTTCTTTCTGGCATCAAAGTATTACCTTCTTGGTGTCCTCTTGTCGTTGCGTTTACTGTTCCTCCGTTGTCCATACTTCTTTCTGGCATTAAAGAACCATCTTGCTGTTGTCTTATTGTCGGTGGGTTTGAAGTTTTTCCATAAATAGGAAATACGGTTAAGAATTGTCTTGGCTTCAAATGCTGTACATTTTGCTTTAACAAGGACTTTAAACTCAATATATCTTTTCTGTATTGATGGTTTGGAACTGTTTTTGGAAAATGAGAAATTAAAAGACGTTTAACTGATCTTTCTGTGAATAATTTATATACAATATGTGTAAATATCTGTAATACTTCCATTGATGCAATCGAAAATAAAAACACATGTACGAAAGCGAAAGATTGCTTTGCAATCTTAAAATAAACATCTGTTTTATGGCTACAATACATTTCGATGTCACGAAAGAACTGATTACAACAATATTGAGATAGGTGGAATATGAAACTGTGTAAATGAAATATTTTAACAATGCATAGCAGTACCGAGAGTAGACTCACTGAAGCTGTGTCAATGCACCGCATATAATCAAACAAAGAAACACTTAAAAACGGAACTGCACTGCTCCTTTTCGCTTTCAGAATAATATCAGTAGTGTGACCTCCAATTATTTGCACTCCTTTGATACAGGGAATAATAGTATGCATCCAATTTGAACAACAAAACTTTTAAAACAACGAATTTTCTACGACTTGATATATCCTTGCAATGTTGTTTGGACTTTATATACGAAATTGGTACCCATTCACTGAACAAAATATGCCTTCCACTTTTACCATTTAGCAATGCATAACGATTTCCTACTTTCTCTTGGCAAGTTAATTGAATTTCACTTTTTCCAAACATATCAGAAGAATTGAATTGCTGCATATACATCCTTCCAAAGAATATGTTAGGTTAACAGTTCTCAGTTGCCCGCAGTAAATACGAAGATGCGGATATTTGCAAATATAAAACAAACCCATCATGCTATTACACTCCTCAGCTATGTTGGTATGTCTGACAGGAGATTATAACGCCGCTAGTCAATATATAATATATGTCACCTTGATGAGGATAAGCATAAGGTACATAATATAAAAGTCCCAGTAATATACAATGACCGACTGGAGATTAAATTAAATAATGTTCTACTTTTATACCGAAAAAAATCTATCTATAAAGTGGGAAAATCCTGAAACCTTAAATACATATGTTTACTTAACACGCAATTATAATTAAGGCATTAGGTCTAATAACGAAACGTCAATACACACACAATTCTTCACAGTTTATCTGCATATTAAACATCATTTACATCATATTATGTATATATAACGATCGAAATCAATCTATAATTTTTAAACGATTTTTTTTCAAATATTTTGGAATTGATGCAACATGTACAAGACAGCTGCAGCTTCAATTTAAACGTCCTTTCAAAATATAGTTTTATAAAAATAATCAATTCTAAAAACATGTTTGTATCATTCTATATTGTATATTGATTCGGAATAGTGAGCAGTTATTCAGAAAATGCTTTCACATTTAAACACTTGCAACAAAAATTAAAGTAAATGTCAAAATTGTTAATCATGCATTGTTAATAATACGAATCGTAGTCATTTATGCATACAGATTACTTAGAACATTTTGAATAACTTTTCACGTAGGTAGATTTAGTGGTGTATTACTATATACATACCAAAGGATTTGTTGATGTTGTAGCTTACGGTATTTCCGCATTTTCATAGAAGTGATCGAATGTGCATTAAAATGCCAAAAAAGGAACGGCACGTTCTATTTTTCCAAGGTCACAAGGATGCTTTCAAAGATAAGATTAAGACCTTAAGAAATACCATCATTAACTGACAATGCTTTACGATTCCTCTACATACCCTCATAATGGCCCTGATAGCACAACAGCTACAAATGTAAGGTACTCTTTGCCTTTAATAAAGTTACGAGATAAGTGGTATCGTGATACTATTTAAAGAGCAATTTTAAACTTGTATGAAAGAACGAACTCAAAAGAAAGTTCAACGTAGTGCTGTACGGAAAGGACAATGTCATGATTGTTATAGAAAAGCACGAGGGAGGCTCTTGACTGCCTATGTGGAGGTATTCAGATCATATTGGTGCACCGCTTCTTTGTATACTTGATATGATCGATTTATTGTAATGTACATCTTTATATGGTGCCACTTTTATAGAAACAAGATATTATTCATTTGAAAATAATGGAATAGAGTGAAAGCAATACAATTGAGAATGGAAATGGGAATATGTCAAAGAGGCAACAACCCGACCAAAGAGCAGACAACAGCCGAAGGCCACATATGAGTCTTCAACGCAGCGAGAAAATCCCGCAATCGGAGGTGGGACTCAGCTGGCCCCTAAATAAAATTGTGTACTAGTTCAGTGAAAATATTTTTCTGTTTACTGTTCTAAATATAATAATTGTTATGCTTATTTAGAGGAGAAACATGTTGTCTAAAATTTTGTAAATTTTGCATATTTGTATTGTTTATTTTTCTTAAGCGTTATTTAGTGGCAATCCGCCGATTGTTTGGGTTTTATATTATGGAAAATTTTGTTCAGAGACAAGTGCCTGTGCAGCTGCTTATATCTTAAATATATATTTTATATCATATATATCTTATATCTTATATCTGTGAAATTTTATTAAGTTGTCAAAATTTTAATGTTATAACAGAAAATTAATTACACGATTGGGTTATGATGATGTTGCTATATGTAACCGCTGGCAGCCACTTTTAGCAGCCAAAATCTTAAAATCTTAGTTAAATATAATTTAACAGCGGAATTCGACAATTTCACGGCTTGTAGTGATTCTCAAAGATTTCAGCCACTTTTTCGGAGGACACTGTTTGTTTAATAAAAATTGTGTCCTCCGAAAAAGTGCCTGCTATCATCCATGGTATTTAAAACTGACAGTCATATTTTGCGAATCACGACAAGCCGTGAACATGTCGAATTCCGCAGTCAATTATTAGTATATTAAACTAAGATTTTGAGATTTTGGAACATTTGAATCTTATACAGTTTTTGGTTTTAGACATATCATGAAAATTGGCTGCTGGAAAAAGTGGCTGCTATCTTGATTGGCTGCTAAAAGTTGCTGCCAGCTTGAGTCTGTCTATATGTATGAAATATATATCATGAATATATGGGTCACGATTTTTACATAACATTTACACATTAATAGGGTTTGTGGTCGTCTGTATACATCTTTGTTTTATTTAGCGTCCTACACCACTGTAAGGAACGGACGTTCTTTGCGATTATTGACGCCAACAAAGTAAAACGAGATAGTATCATTTGCGTACGTTGCTGGTACCCTTATCGGTTAATAAACTTTGTCAGCAGTGACTACTTTCTATAAATAGCTAGCAAATTAAATAGTTTTGGGTTTTCCCAATATTTACAATGACGTATCGGAATTATATATAGTTGGAAAGTTTCATAGATTACAAAATCTAAAAATGTCTAGTTCTACTTTTAAATCATCAAGAGGGCATAATTCAAGTAGACTGTTAACATGTTAACACTTTGTTTTCTGAATACTGAACACAAGGGTGGTGTTTATGGCCTTGTTAGTTACCAAAAGGCTTTCTAAAACATGTATACATGCAAGGTGTGCATGTCAAAATGATTTACCTTTAGTTATTGAAAATAATTATTAACAAAGAATTTGTTTAACTATTTTAAATAAAGATTTAATTTTGACTTTGTGTACATCTGTTTTATTTACGATCGTATATGATGAGTGATAATAACATGTAGATCTAGTAGGTTTTAAAATAATTTCTTTCCATAGAGTAACGGGAAAGTATCCATGACACAGGTTAAGGGTAAGGGATATATGTCTTCAATTTAATCATATATTTACATTTCAGAGGATAATATATGCTGCCGAAAAATATCTATCAAAACGCAACATAAGGAAACGACCATTTGACTTCAAAAAGGGGAATGGTTTTCCTTGAAGTTAAATCGTTGCTTCCTAAGACCCTCATTCCCCAGATGGGGATCACCCCGATATTCCGACACCCTACTAGTCCGACACCCCATTGGTCCGACACCCCATTAGTCCGACACCCCAATAGTCTGACAAATGAAGGTATATTACCGCCGTAATAGAAATGTGTTTTATAGAATCGTTATTGGGGTGGTATTTGAACTACTCTCTTTCTTATAAGTGTGTCAAAGAAACGGAAACCAATAATACATTACCACTCATCTGGTATTTACGAAAGGCCATGACCGTATGCATCTAAAGCAACCGAGAACCATGCAAGTTTTAGTCGGTAGGTTTTAACCGCCGAACACCACCGCACACCACCGAACACCGCATAGTTTTAATTACATTTTGGGTGTTCAGCGGTGTTTTGCGGTTTTCGGTGGTGTGCGGTGGTGTTCGGCAGTGAAAAGACCGACACAGTTTTGGTTAACAAATACACATGTGGTGTGTACTGTGGGAAAACACCGTCTAAAAGTAAAATGTTAAGAAAAGTCATCAGTAGAGCAGTCTCTCGTCTTCACGTCTTTTAGTCTCGGAAATTGTCTTTATCGAAAAGTATCATTTTACCATGCGAAGGGAATATCGTTTTCAAGCATGATCATGATGATGGTTTCTGTTCATCTACACTGTACACGAACTTATAGATCGAAAACTTTCAAAACTGAAAGTTGCCGAGTTGTTATTCGATAATATAATCGAAAAGTAGGAAGTATAAAATTGTGTTCAGAAACATCGAAAGTAAAATTGTTCAATCAATGATAATTGGTTCTATATATGAAGCCATAAAACAACAAACTCTTTTTCTATACATTTTATTTCCATTCGTTTTGTTTTTTTTTACTTGTTAAAACAAATTGGTTGTCTTTTCTTTCAGCTTTACAAACACGTCTCTGACACTGACATAGGAATACAATGAGAGTTAGGACGCAAGAACGCCCCAGAAATTACAAATTTTAACAAAATAAGACTTCACATGTACCAATCTAGTATGTATCTTTCTATAAAGGATGGCAAAGTATGATATCTTCCTTGCCCACCTATACGACCAGATTATCACGTCTCGGTGCTTTGCTTTATCACAAAAGTAAAATTTAAAACAATTTGACCAGCGCATAAGGAAAATTTTGTTTCATTTCTATGTCAGAGCTCTTAGGGTCCATTCCAGTTCAAATCACTTCAAATTCTATCCTTGATAGTGCCTCTTGTATATATATATATATATATAAATTCCTTCGGGTTTATATGATCCGTTCATCCTATTTTGACTCTTCAAAATTCAAGAGTCTATCCTAAATTGAGGTAAACTATATGGCCTTCCAAATACCGTTTCGATTCCTAACATCACTGAAGAGACATTAATTGTCGAAATCCGGATATGGTGTACAAATTTTTGCACCTCATGTTTGCGGTATACCATCTTTTCCGCAAGTTTATTGTTTTCTATTTGGTAATAAATTAATAATAAGATCTATTTTGTTACATCTTGTGATCCGTTTATTTGGCAATCGCCAATGGCAGTCAGCAGGGTTTAAGAACATCAGTTGTTAGACCTACTAGTCAAATGCGTTTTGTTAAAATATACTTTTTCCTTTTTGGTCTTTTGGAAAATGTTGTTTGTGCTGTATTTAGACCCTCTACCAAGAAATTTGTTTTGCATGCACACGTATAAAATTGCGGTTTTATCCAACGCAATCATAGGTTTGAACGTTGTTTTCAATTTAGACTTGTATATATATATATATATATATATAATATGTGTGTGTTTTCAAAACAGTCCTATTAATTTTATACGTTTTTCAATTTTTTTTTCGAAAAGTCTGTTAACAGTCATTATCGATATTATCATTTATATATCTTGTAGTTGATACAAGTTTTTTCTGAATTTAAAACTGACTTGATTCATTACTGATTTTCTCCAAATAATCACAGATTTTGTTAGAATATATTTTAGTTAATAAAATAACCTTTTCTTCATATACGATTTTAATACTAGAAAAGAAAATGTAAAATTTTGTAGTGGCGGCTCTATATTAAACATTAAATATTTCACTTATATTCAGGGCAGCAACACATTGACCCGTATACACCTAGTCCGAGATTGGTCTGACGGCCTAACAAATCTAAAAGTCGTCAGATGTGACAGTCAGAGAAATCTCGGACTAGAAGACATCCTGCGTAATACAGACCTACGCCCTGAGTTGGATAGTAATTAAGGTGCATGTTGCATTGTATTTCCGAATTTGTTGCGACCAGTCTTTGCTCTTGCTTATAAATATACTTGGCTTACAAATATTCGGCTTTTAGCGTTCCTGGTGAAGGTAAATCCAGAACTGATGTATACACAGGCACATTTTTTATCTTTACACATATAGGTAAAACAACAATTCAGTGACAAGTGCCTGTGGATCGTTTACTGTTTACAAAACTTTGAATTTTGAAATACTAAGCCTTTTCTACCTCAGGAATAGATTACCTTAGCTGTATTTGGCAAAACTTTTAGGAATTTTGGTCCTCAATGCTCTTCAACTTCGTACTTTATTTGGTCTTTTTAACTTTGTTTCATTTTAGCGTCACTGATGAGTCTTTTGTAGACGAAACGCGCGTCTGGCGTGTAAAATTGCAATCCTGGTATCTATGATGAGTTTATTTACTTTGACATTACAACATACATTTTTTGTAAGAAGAATGTCCGATCTTAAATTCCTTTATTTAGCTTTTCTCATCACTTGACGATTACCAAGTTTAGTTGTTGTTTCCATCATAACTTTTACCAGGTCGTATATTGTTGTTGTGAAGTCGTATTGTCAAAGACGATTCCTTACGGAGAACACGCCAAACTTTACAGAGTTCTATTTGAATGCATTCATGGCTTAACGCCTTAACTTTCATAATTCTTGGCTTTGGGAGAAAACACAGCAACGAATCTGTATGCAAGTAATTCGACAAAACCTTCACAAATTATATTTGAGTTTGACAAAATGTTCACCGTAGTTTAATAGAGATTGATAGTACTCCTTTTTGACTTTGGTTTGTATAGTTGTATTATTAGAAATTATATCAATATTTTAATACTGATACCAAATAGTGATCCTCGCAAGCGCGGGTATACATGTGTATTCTCTCATATGTTTACTGCGATGGTGCATTTATTTCTTATGATTTGACTGTCTTGGTTAGAATCATACTCAACGTTTTGTCTTTGCTTGTCTTTGCTTGGCTTTGCTTGTCTGTTTTACTGTAGTATAAGTCTTCTTTTTTTCTCATGACAACATACATGTAGTTCCACTTTAATTATAGACCCAAATGATTCTATTATTCTCTAAATCGAGATTTTGGTTTTAAAAAAGGTGAAGAAAATTAAGAAGATGCTATCAAATATCTACCCAATTCGCCAAATATTAAAACAAGAGTGCACACGCTGAAATGTCTCGCCTGCTTTACTGACCATAGATTTCATGTTGATAGTCCTAAATATAAAGCTTTACTACAAGTGTCACATATACTTGATCTACATGTAAGAAAATAGGTCAAGGTCAGATAAACCAACTTTACCAAGAAAACTTAACATTTACCAATAAACCATGAAAATTAGGTTACGGTTAGATGATACCTGCCAGAGAATTATATACACCTTGCAATCATTCCATACACCAACTATAGTTAACCTTTTGCCTATAGTTTAAGAAAAACAGACCAAAACATAAAAAACTTAAAATTGAGCAATGAACAATGAAAATGAGGTCAAGGACAAATAAAACCTGCCAGACTGACATGTACATCGTAAAATATTCCCATAACCAAATATAGTTGACCTATTGCATATAGTATTATAAAAAAAAAAAAAAAAACACAAAAAAAAACTTTTACCACTGAACCATGAAAATGAGGTCAAGGTCAGATGACACCTTTCAGTTGGACAGTCAGTACACCTTACAATTATTCCATACACCAAATAAAGTAAACCTATTGCTTATAGTATCCGAGATATGGACTTGACAACGAACACTTAACCTTGTTCACTGATCCATGAAATGAGGTTGAGGTCAGATGAAAACTGTCTGACAGGCACGAGGACCTTGCAAGGTATGCACATACCAAATATACTTATCATATTACTCATAATAAGAGAGAAATTAAAAATAATAAAAATGTTAATTTTTTTTCAAGTAGTCACTGATGCATGAAGATGAGGTCAAGGACAACGGACATTTGATAGACGGGAACTTCATAACATAAGGCATAACAAAGTATTAAGGATCCAGGTCTTTTACCTTATGAAATATTAAGCTTTTAAGAAGCTTGTTAACTCCGCTGCAGCCGCCGCCGGATCACTATCCCTATGTCGACCTTTCTGCGACAGAAGACGCGGGCTTGACAAAAAACCATAAAGATATGACAAAATAAACCAATGACTTGCTACCATGTTTGTGCCATATGGCTGGTTTGAACAAGTTTTCATAGATCGGCTGCCGTTTTAAATGTCGACCAGTAAAATAAATAAAAGAACATTAAGCGTCATATCGGTCAGCTAATTTTCTAGGGTAGCGAGCAGATTGTTATCCTGCTGTTTAAATAATGTCTCTCACATCCTTGTTTAAATGAGTTGATAAAAATAACCAAACCCATAACGCATAGTCAGCTAGAAAAGGCCCCGAAATGACAAATTTTTAGATGTTCAACAATTCAAACAAGAAAACTAACGGCCTGATTTATGTACAAAACAGTGAACAAAAAAACAAATAAGATATGCAGCAACAAACGACAACTACTAATGTTGGTTATTGAATGTTTTACTTTGATATATAATACGATGTATATAGTTCGCAAAAGAGGAAATGTGTGCGCTTGTAAAATTGGTTAACCGTACACCATATTGTGACTGTACCAAGTCTGTATATTTTATTCGATATTGTTTTCTTTTATTTATACATCTTTTTTTTTCGGACGGTGATTGAATTGTTTGGTTAACGTTGTAATGTTTAATATTTTGTTAGTGATTCGTACTTTTCTTAATGTATACGAAAAGAACAAACAAATACAAGTAAGTTCATGAAAAGCACTTAATTATATAGTAATGCTATCAGTAGATGACAAAAAACTAGCACAAACAAAGCATTGTAAAGATCGTATTAAAAAGGATGCTGAGCCTTGGTAGTTACTGAAAGCAACCTCAATTTACATTGGAGTTCGGTATTTTTGTAATTTTTTTTTTTTTTTCTCGTACCGATTTTTTTGAGTTGCAACCAATTTTCACAGTTTGTTCTTATCTAATTCTGTTGCACCTCTGTCCCAGATTAGGGATGGATTGGGCGCTCACAAACCTGTTTAACCCCACAACATTCTTTATGTGTATGTCCCAAGTCAGGAGCTTGTAGTTAAGGTTTTCGTTGGATCATATCAAAAGAAGATGTGGTGTGATTGACAATGAGACAACTCTTCACAAGAGACCAAATGACACAGAAATTAACAACAGATTACTGTAGGTCACCGTACGGCCTTCAACAATGACCAAAACCCATACTGCATAGTCAGCTATAAAAGGCCCCGAAATGGACAAATGAGAAAACTAACGGCCTAATGTATGTAAAAAAATAATGAACGAAAACAAATATGTATAACAGTAACAAACGACAACCACTGAATTACAGGCTCCTGACTTGGGACAGACACATACAGAATGTGGCGGGGTTAAACATGTTTAGCGGGCTCCCAACCCTCCCCTAACCTTGGACAGTGGTGCAACAGCACAACATAAGAACAAACTATACAAAACAATAAACGAATAACAAATATGATATACAGAAACAAAAACCTACCACTGAATTACAGGCTCCCGACTTAGGACAGGCACATATAGAATGTTGCGGGGTTAAACATGTTAGCGGGTACCCAACCCTCCCCCTAACCTGGGACAGTGGTGTAACAGTGCAACATAAGAACAAACTATAAAAATCAGTTAAAAAGGCACAGAGTTGACATGGCGGGGTAATCCCATCATCCCCAAAATAAAGAGACACTAAATACAGATCTGAGAGTACTCGCAGTTACTGATAGCTAGTTCAAAACCAATAACAACTCATATCAAAATCTTGCCTCTAAGACTAAATTATCAATCAGTAATCATGTCTGTCATATCTGTTTTTCGTAAATTATTTTGTTATGAATTAGGCCGTTAGTTTTCTCGTTTGAATTGTTCTCAATTTTTCATGTCGAGGCCATGAATAGCCGACTATACGGTATGGGTTTTCCTCCCTCACCACATCTCCGTAAATTGCGGATATGTGATAACACCTTTCCCCAAAGTAATATTTGAAATAATTATTATAGATGATGAAAAAAGTTAGAAATATCTTGAGATAAGTTATTTATGGTAGTTTTATCATTGAAAATATTCAAGTACAAATACATCGTTTCAAATTTTATCAAGTTGTCATGTGAGATCATGTGAACCAGATCTATAAAAAGTACAAATCATTTCAGACGACCTCTTAATATATTTTCCATATGCATATTACGTAACTGTATTACTCAATATAGTACTATTAGTGTCACGAGTGTTTATTTGAACTTATTAATTTGTTGGTTTAATTTTTCAATGGTTTACTACACGTGTCCTTCTGAACTTTAAGCTAATTACTGCTTGACATGAAATTTGTAAAATAGAATTTCGAAAATTACGTAATTAGTGAAAGCGAGGGAACTTGAATGAGAATGGTAATAGTGGGAGAAGGCCTTGTGCTATAGTTGTGCCATATTTAAAAAAAAAGATAGCTTTCACGTTTGCATTGTAGGCAATTTGAATGAAGCATTGTAAATAATGAGCTTCAAGCGTAAAAAATGCAAAACCGTTGCACGAACATTACTCTTTCTCGCCGCTTCAAAAATAAAGTATAAATACCAAATTGCATATCTTATGCTGAAAATTCAGAAATTTGTTCGTGCATTTATTAATGCACTGTTCGAAGAATAGACAAAATTTCGTCACTTATAAAATGCGATTTCAGTACTTACTGTATACACATATTGCTACAAAAATTTTAAATTAGTTTTTATTTTTGCGATAACTATTCCTTCACCATTTCGAAAGAATAATTAAAATAGTTTGAGTAATTAAAATAGCGCAAAAGTTTCTAAAATACAAACAAGACACATAACAAATTTTTCAATAAACTAAAAATAATAGATTTTATTCTAAATCATTCAAGCAGTTTTACATGATCATATATTTCGTATAAATGGACGAGAAGAAAGATATAAAGTCGACAACTAGTATTTAAAAAATACAACAATCTGATATCTACGGTGGCAGAATGCGGCCATGAAAGAAAACGAATATGGTGTTCCCTCAAGATACTATGTCGTTCCTCAAGATGCTATGTCGTTCCCACAAGATAGTTATCTCGTTCCCTCAAGATGCTATGTCGTTCCTCAAGATACTATTTCGTTTCCACAAGATAGTTATCTCGTTCCTCAAGATACTATGTCGTTCCCACAAAATAGTTATCTCGTTCCCTCAAGATGATATGTCGTTCCCTCAAGATGATATGTCGTTCCCTCAAGATATTATGTCGTTCCTCAAGATTCTATGTCGTTCCCTCAAGATGTTATGTTGTTCCCTCAAGATGTTATGTTGCTCCCTCAAGATACTATGTCGTTCCCTCAAGATGTTATGTTGTTTCCTCAAGATAGTTATCTCGTTTCCTCAAGATACTATGTTGTTCCTCAACATATCATCTTGAGGGCTGACATATCATCTTGATGTTGAGGAACAACATTGTATCTTGGGGGAGGAACGACATAACATCTTGAGGGAACGACATAGTATCTTGAGGAACGAGATAACTATCTTGAGGGAACAACATAACATCTTGAGGGAACGACATAGTATCTTGAGGGAACATCATATATTTTTTTTCTTTCATGGCCGCATTCTGCCACCGTAGATATCTATGGGGTAAATCTATGTTTAGCCTTTGTAGATGCAGGAATGGGTCAGCATCATACGTTTAATTTCCTTGCTGGCATAAACATCATCCATTTGCAGTAAAGAATTTATAAGAACGAGAAAAATAAATCTGCAAAACCACAGAAAAGTGTAGTGAATTATCTTGTCAGAATATCAGAAATCTCTACAAGAAGAAGTAGCTTGAAGCAGGTCTTAATTTTATATCGCACTTTCCGAAAAAAAATATTGGTAAACGGTTCAAATCTAAAATGACATTAAGAGTCAATGTGTTCTGTTTTATGAAAAAAAATATACTAAATTTAGGTATAGTACCCGGAAAAAAGTTTGTATTATGAATATAGATTTACAAATAATTTAATCTGATTACCAGCTTGTAATATTTAATAGCCTTTGAGAAAAACAAGTTTCTATTTTCTATAATTATATTAACGATACATAAATACGAAGCATATATTTTTAGAGATGAAGATGACAATTAAAAAGGACCTCCAATAATTTTTGTTGTTGTTTGGTGCTGGCATAACAGAAGGAGCAGAAGGAAGCTACAGTAGATTGACGTATATGTGGGTTTGAAATGGGATCCATAACTTAAGTATTCCTTAAGTTTTTAGGGACTTTTTCTTAATCTTCAAAAATAACGCTTATTCTGTAAAATTTCCATGAAAATGGTTTAACTATCATTTTTTTTTGCAATTATATGATTTCTTTGTTCTTTACATGTATAATAAATTATTGTTCATTTCTGTAATCAGTATCGTATTATATCCAATTCTTTTATTTTCCTAAGTTATTCTTTATACTTTTGCACCCCTTTTTCTCAACTATTTATTTTTTTAAGGGTCATTTTTCTCTATTCATTATAGTATTTGGCCATTGCTTTTAATTCTGTACACCCTATCCCGACGCTTTTGTATGTCTATACTCACTTGAAAACGCGACAAGCTAAAAAGGATCTGATAAAATATCTAACTTTTTAGCTCACCTGGCCCAGAGGGCCAAGTGAGGTTTTCTCTTCAATTGGCTCGTCCGTCGTCCGTCGTCCGTCGTCGTCGTCGTTGTCGTCGAAAACTTTTACAAAAATCTTCTCCTCTAAAACTACAGGGCCAAATCAAACCAAACTTGGCCACAGTCATTATCTGGGTATCTAGTTTGAAAAAATGTGTCCGACGACCCCGCCTACCAACCAAGATGGCTGCCATGGCTAAAAAAAGAACATAGGGGTAAAATGTAGATTTTAGCTTATATCTCTGAAATCAAAGCATATAGAGCAAATCTACCATCAAGTAAAAATGTTCATCAGGTCAAAATCTATCTGTCCTGAAATTTTCAGAGGCATCAGACAACCCCTGTTGGGTTGCTGCCCCTAAATTGGTAATTTAAAGGAAATTTTGCAGTTTTGGTTATTATCTTGAATATTATAATAGATAGAGATAAACTTTTAAAAAGCAAAAATGTTCAGCAAAGTTAGATCTACGAATAAGTCAACAGGACCAAAATTATCAATTGACCCCTTAAGGAGTTATTGCCCTTTAAAGTCAATTTTTCACAATTTTTCGTTAATTTTGTTATCTTTTACAAAAATCTTCTCCTCTGAAACTACTGGGCCAAATTTAACCAAACTTGGCCACAATCATAATTATAATATCTAGTTAAAAAAAATGTGTTCGATTACCCCGACTGCCAACCAACATTGCCGACATGGCTAAAATTAGAACATAGGGGTAAAATGCAGATATTGGCTTATATCCCTGAAACTAAAGCATTAAGAGCAAATCTGACTAGGTAAAGATGTTCATCAGGTTAAGATCTATCTGCCCTGGAATTTTCAGACAAATCAGACAACCCGTTGTTGGGTTGCTGCCCTGAATCGGTAATTTTACGGAAATTTTGCAGTTTTGGGGTATTATTTTGAATATTATTATAGATAGAGATAAACTAAAACAGCAATAAATTAATGTTCAGCAAAGTAAGATCAACAAATAAGTCAAAAGACCAAAATGGTCAATTGACCCCTTAAGGAGTTATTGTGTTTTATAGTAAATTTTTTACATTTTTTTGTAAATTTGTGTTTTCTTTTACGAGAATCTTCTATGAAACTACTGAGACAGATTTAACCAAACTTGGCCACAATCATCATTAGGGTATTTAGTTTAAAAAATGTGTCCGATGACCCCGCCTACCAACAAACATGGCCGACATGGCTAAACAGAGAACATAGGGGTAAAATGCAAGTTTTGTCTATTATTTTTTTAACTGTTATAAATAGAGAAAATCTGAAAGGAGCAAAAATGTTCAAAATAATGAGCTCTACCAATTGTCCATATACGTCAAAACTGTTAGACAAACTCTTATAGGAGTTATTGTCCATAAATGACAAATTTTACCTTTTTTTTCATTTTTGCCTATTATCATGAAAACTATGATATTTAGTGAGAAACATTTTTTTCCATTATGCCTTATATGATTTAAATTATAATAGATACATAGACACTCTAAATTACAAAAATGATCAGCAAGGCAAGATCTATTAAAAAGTCAAATTTTGCCGATATAGTTAGTAGACTATCACTCTTCGTAGGAGTGATTGCCCTTAAATGAGAATCTTTTTTACCCTCTTTTGTGTTTGGAGCAAAACTAAAGAAGACAGGAAAAAAAGAGAACTTTGTCATGAAGTCTATTCTCGTCTACAATGTTGGAGAGTGTCCTTTGTTTGATATGCATATAGACCAAGGTGAGCAACACAGGCTCTTTAGAGCCTCAAGTTTTTTTTTTTTTTTTTTTTGATTCTGATTAAAGAACTAAACATGAAAAACTAACGTACTAGGATTAATGGATATGAAGGCTGTTACTATATTGCATGAGTGCTAATAGAATTGCAACCGTCTTCATATTTTTTTCATTTTAATAATAAAAACAATTCAAAACGATAGATCTTCTTTGGAAGTTGACAAATCGTTCTAACATTTTTGAAGACTTATCTGTATTACTTATTAGGACTAGTATGGGACTAGTATAGGAAAGTGATTGTTCCTCACAAAGCTCAATGCTTAGGAGTTTGAATAGATATACAATACAAAGTCTTTTATTGTCAATTATGACGCCCAATAATTTGAGCAGAACAATTAAGATAATTTCATACAAGTGATTACATATTGATTACATTGATTATTATAACAATTAAACAAAATCAAATCTTTCCGTACAGAACAATTTCTGCAGATAATATAAAGTTGTTGTATAATATAATATAGATGGACAAACTACCGGTGACTAAACTGTATCTATATTTTACAGAGAATTAAATTTCTCTCTTTATATAAAGTACACAATAACAAACTTACTTTTTTAATGATAACATTATCTTCAGATGACATTAACCATATTAATTTTGATTTATTTGGGAGGCTTTCAAAGTTTTTGTTAACCTTATTTAAGTAATTTGTATAATTAGATCTTTTATTTTCTAAAACAGGACACTGAAGAAGAAAATGAATTTCATCCTCAACTTCAGTGTTGCATAATTTATATATTCTATCCTCCACTCGAAGCCCTGCATATCTACCGCTGTCTATTTCCAATTTATGTGGACTGACTCCGAACTAAGTGAGCAGTCGCCTTTCATCCTCATTCAAAATTAATAAGTATTTTTCCATACAAATATTTTCTTTAAATAATCTGTAAGTTCTTAATTTATTTCCATGCTGTTTATTATGTCTATCATTGAAAAGTTCTGATTTCCAAATACAAGAATATTTCTGTTTTAATTTACTGTAAATTAGTGATTTTAAATCCATCTTTGAATATTTAACAATTTTTATATCTATATCAAGATATTTCATTAGATTATCAATACAACTTTACCAACTTTTTTGTTTAAGCTATTTAGTGAACTAGAGACAGTCAGAGCTTCAGATAGAAGGATATCATAAGATTTTAACAAATATTTATAATATCTAAACATATTTAAAATTACTTCAAGAAATAAAGGATATCTTCCCATTTCACCCAATACAGCTATATTTGTAGATTTCTTGCCCAATCCCATAGAAAATTTACAGAATTTGACATGAATATTTCACTCCCATATAGCAGTACAGGTTTCACAGTATGATCAAATATATGTGAAAGTGTGTTTATTTTTGGTTTATAAGTTAAAACTCTTTTTATATTTAAATAAAGCTTTCAATCCCCTTTTATATAAATTTTCTCTGGCCTCTGTAAAGCTTCCACTTGCACTCACATAAATTCCTAAATATTTATAACCCCTAGCCAAACCTAGAAAACCAAGCATCTGCTGACATATCAGATGTGGAATTCTCCCTATATGTATTTGACAACTCATGAAGCAGTGTCCAATATTGGCTTGGATTTTCGTCTCTCAAATTATCTAATTTATCTATTAAATCTTGTCGAAAATCCCTTATTTTGTTTTCCTTGTTTTTCTGTAGTGTTTTAAAAGACTGAAAAAGGATGACCTTATTACTGGATCAAAGGAATATTTTTGTAATAGCTTTTCTTTATCATTAAGGTTATTTTTTAATTTAGATAGAGAAGCATCTAACCAATTGGGTTTTTCTTTACATTTTGTTTTAACTTGCATATTGGTTTTTTAGTAGGCTTTTTGTTTTAGTGATAAATTTGCAGCTTTATAGAATATAGAATTAACATCTTTAATCATATTATTTTTTTGCATACTACTTGAAGATAATGCTTCCTGAAATAATTCAGTAGAGTTTTCATTCCATTTATATATAACTTTTAGGGAGCTACCATTTGATTTTTATGGGGGCTAGGATGAAAATTTTGTCCTGCTTTTTTTTTTTAGTTGTAATCTCTGTCCTGCCTTTTTATTGTTTACTCTATTCGGTCCTGCCTTTTTTTTTACTAGTTTATCCTGAATTTTTTTACACAAATTGTCATCCTGCCTTTTTTTTTTACCAAGTTGCTCATCCTGCCTTTTTTTTAACTCAAAACTCCTGTCCTGCCTATTTTTTTTCAAATTTCATCCTAGCCCCCCCATAAAAATCAAATGGTAGCTCCCTTAGGAGACACCTGAGTGTGACATGTATCCCCTTTTATTTTACACTGTATGTTCAATAACACGGAAATCTGACAATGATCAGAGAGATCACCCAAAAAGTTATGGACTTTAAATAAACATATCTTTGATAATAAATTTTCTGATACAATAAAATAATCTACAACACTACATCCATTTGGAGTATAGCATGTTAATTGGCCAATAGAGTCTCCAGTAGTTCGTCCATTCAAAATTCTAAGACCTGTTTCAATACAGATATCATTTAAAGATTTACTCCTATATGAGATAGTTTCATCCCTATTAAAACGTACAGGTACTTTTATATCTGGATCAAAATTATTAAAGATCTGATTTACACCATTTCTGTTATCCCCCTCAATAAAATCTGGTTGTTTAGTACCTGTTCTAAAATTATACTTCCACTTTTTGAATATTTCTCAATATCTGTTTCCAAAAGGTAAAAAAAATCCTCATCTAGAGATTGTGTGTATGAAGGATTAGAGGGTGGATTATAAATGAAACAAAAAATTAATATATATCCTCAATTGTGCTGAAAAATGTGCTACAAAGTTTTAACCATATGTAATCATTAGTCTTGTGTTCTGAAAATTTAACCCCATCTTTCAAGTTTGATTTAACAAAAACTGAAATTCCTCCCGATATTTTATTTGACTTTTTGGATTTTGCTCTTGATAAATGAACTGAATTAAACCCATTAATATCTAATGATTCCTCCTGGGTACAATGTGTCTCCAATAAACAAATAATGTCCTTCATTTCTATTTCACTTAAAAATCTAGAATCCTTATATTTATTGTACCCTTTACTCTTAAAACCATTTATATGCCAGCAACTAATATGTAATTTTGATTTCTTTGTGAATAAACACATTTTATATATTTGACTATTTGACACCAAGTTTTTATACTAAGTACAAAGTAAATTATATACCAATGGCTAACAAGAACAAAGACAATTATATATTACATGTAATAAGAAAGATAACTCTTGTAATCGCATATATTGACTTGTCTGACTGTACTGTGGTATGATATTGTAACTATCATATTTGTTTAGTTGGCCTCATTTGTTTTGTGTGGCCTAATAATATGTTTACATAATTTGTACTTGTTTACAAAATGATATTGTAACTGTGCAGTTTAGAAATCACTGGAACAATCATAGAGACTGATGGAATGATCAGAACTTTCTATTTTACTTCTTAACGTTTCCAGAATGATCATAATAAAAGATGCGCAATTTAAACGTCAACAGTGTTCTATAAGTTTCCGTTATAAAGTTTTCTGGTAGTTTCCTTTCTAAACTCTTCTAGAGATTTCTAGAGACACTAAAGTTAAACTTTCAGGCATAGCCACAGACATCGATAGACATTAATATTCTAAGCAATTGGATTGACACTTTTATTTACAAACTACATCATACTAGATTGTGACCTATTGGACGTAATATTCTGCGTGGATTCCCGAGAAGATTTCCGGATAAAGAAAAGACAAAAGATCGGACATATATTTTGACAGTTAAGTTGACATTTCTTTTTGTGTAATACTTCTTGTAAACTTGTGTATAATAAATCTTGTTAAATTTTAATATTGATTTGTGTCTTTTGTTGGCTACAATTAAAAGGCGATGTTCTGGCCGTAACAACTGATAATATAGCCTGTACGTGTATTACAGTACTTTAACTGACTTCGTATGAGTTATAACATTTATTACCAAACATGCTTAAATTTTTACATTTTTGGCAAAAGTTATGTTTTCAGTCAAATGAATCTCCTTCATAAAAATGTTTTTTTAACAACTATTTATTTCAAATTGCATCAATTATAAAAAAAATAACAGTCAGTCAGTCCAGTCATGACTTTTAATACCTCAAAAATATGAAAAACAACTAATCAAGAATAAAACTTTAATTCAACATGTAGTTCTTTATACACTGTGTATTCATATCTAGTATGTACATTGTACAGTCATGACAGTATACCTTGTATTTTACACATAGAAAAAGTACTTTTTGTTCTATTCATCATAGTTACCAAGGCCTATTTTAGCTTGAATATTGATTATCAGTATATCTTGCATTTGTAAATTCTATATTATATCTATCATGTGTGAATTCCCTATTGTATCTATCATGTGTGTCATACATATATCTACCATTTGACCTTGACCCTGCATAGTGATTTTGAGATCTTTGGTTTTGTACATTCAAATTTCCCTTACTTTTTTCATTCTTGATATTCAAATTTTTTCTGAGCCAGAATTTCATGTTTGCTACAAACAAACTGGTTCCCTGTTTGGACAAATGAAGCCCATCAGAAATAAAAAAAAATCTTCTGATTGCTTGATCTCTGCTACAAAAAACAGAATTTTCACAAATCATTACTTCTGAACTCCTTAAAAATTTGTACTGAGTTAAAATATTACTCTGAAGAATCTTTTGATTAAGTTCTGAATCTTTCACTGACAAAAAAGGAAGAGAAATGATTAATTTAGACAGAAAATTTCAAGTTTTTGAATGAAAACATCTGGAGTTTCAGCTCTTATATCATTTGTATACACATGAAAAAATATGCAATCATAATCTGTGTCCAATTCATAAAATTTGTCTTCCATTTCTGACATAGAGTAACTAGTATATTTACGAACGGTACATCCTTGTAAAAAATTTGACTGGTCTTATATATCGAACATGCGAATTGCCTAAAATGAGTGCTTTCTTTGTTTCGAGTATATGAGGACTTTCATGTTGAAATTGAAAGTTCCCTGTTTGTTCACTTTCATCTACATCTGCAAGTGGCGAGTATCTATTTGTAACTTCAATATTTGGAATGCTTTCTTTAGAATGAGTAGATTTCCTTTTCACTGGATTGTTTGCACTACTTGCACTTAAATACTTTCAGATTTGAGGGTTTTAGCTATATATTCTCTCAAGTGTTTTTGTTATTTCTCTGTTTGTGCGTGTGTTGTCTGATAATTTAGTGCCTGCAACCTCCAAGGCCTCTGTGGCAGTAATAGAGTTTTTGTTGATTGTTTGCAAAGTCTCTGCAATCATTTACATTCCTGTTGAGTTTTTCTGTAAAGCCTCTTATCTGGTTTATTGTTTTTTTTTTTATACCTTGTCATACCCCTCTTTCATTATGCTGTGAGTTGCAGATTTTATTTCACTTGAGGTTGTGGAAATTGTGCTTTTTATTTCTTCAAATTTCTTGGAGATTTCCATCATATGTTCTTTGTGATTTCTCTCATTTTGTAAATCTAATTTAAGCTGGATAATAATATCATCTTGATTCTGTTCGTGTGTTTTGGTAATAGCGTCGACCACACTGTTTTCTATTCTGTCTAGGATTTCAAGTGTTCTATCATTTTCTGTAGTATCTGTATGTCTGGCTTTTACTTTATCATCCCCATGGCCCTGTATTTGTACGAATGAGCTTTTACACTTTTCTA
Organism: Mytilus coruscus; assembly: GCA_017311375.1. Taxonomy (NCBI): domain Eukaryota; kingdom Metazoa; phylum Mollusca; class Bivalvia; order Mytilida; family Mytilidae; genus Mytilus; species Mytilus coruscus. The sequence goes on from CM029603.1 coordinate 65,941,464, forward strand.
AAAAAATATGATGGGACAGTTGTACATGTTTCACAATTATACCGCCTTGTGGTGTTGGTCAACAGATAGAGTTGATAAACTGGTAGACGAGTACACTTGTAGTAAGTCCACAACTGGCATTTACAGCATTGTATCATAAAAGCATTTTGAATGTCATTGCACAACTGTGTGCATGCTATTTTGTTGATTCCCAGAGATTCACTTTGTGGTATTAATTCTTTAGGGTCAGAATCATCTGTTTGTTATATATCTTGTGTGTGTATAGTGCTATCAAAGAGATCACCTTTCTCTGCCTGGTCTTGGGATGTAGTTTTTTATTACTACATGTATCATTATTATTTTCATCATTCTCATTGATAATTGAGACGTCAATTGTGTCAACAGAGCATGGTGGGTTTTTGCATCCATGTTCATAGTCTATAGGGTATTTTGTTATCTCTGTATCGTCAAAGACGGGAATAGTATGACAATTCTGAAATGCACTACCGGCTATTAGGAACGCCACTGCTTGGTCTATAGTGTGAAATCCTTTGAAAACAGCGTGGGGGTACTTGTGCACATTGAGTTTGCATTTGCTCCATAACGTATAAATACCGGGTCTTAGTCCCCTTGCAACGCTATAAAATAGTTTATTGGATATTGTTTATACTTACTATAACGTCATAAAGATGTGTTCTTCTTAGCCAAAGGTAATTTTGTTGCTCAGTAAAAATCTTATAAAAACGAGAAACGAGAAACACTTATGAACCACATCAACAAACGACAACCACTGAACATCAGGTTCTTGACTTATGACAGGTGCAAACAAATGCAGCGGGTTTAGACGTTTTAATAGGCGCCAACCTTACCCTAGAAAGAGCAGGATATAACTCACGTTTTTTTTTTTACCATGGTATTGTTTGGAATTTGCATTTTATATGTGCCACTGTACTTTTAATAACCATTAAATCATCAATAAATCAATTTAAATCCTAACTGAGATTATAGTAACTGCATTCAAAAACAACACCGAACAAACGTCGAAAAGGTATATCTAATTTCGGAAAATCAGAGGACAACACAAGATAAAAATCTCCTTCTCAACCAGAAGCTCTATTATGTTTCCCAGAAAATGTTCTTTGTATTGATTGCCTAATTATAAAAGATGGTAATTTACTAGTGTTACTCGCACAAAGACGAATACTAAGACGAATTCTTTTACAATGCACATCCAGTGTTTTTTTCAAAGATTGATATATTTGATTGGTTTTTTTTCTCAGGTACTCACACGAGGAACAAACTTTTAATCGGTATTTGGTTCCCGTTCAACGTATTTTGCCATCTGCTTCCATGGTGACTTGGTTTGAAAAAAAAAGTGGATGCAGACAAATGAGAAAATGAAGTTTTATATTTTGGCTCCACGAGAAATGCGTATTGATTGGACATATTTAAAATATATTTGATTCTAGAATTTTGAAAAAAGCTTTCAAACTGAAAGTGTCCTGACTGATTTCGCATTGAAATGTATTTGATTGATTGACACCTTATCATTAATGAAAGAACTGCTACTAGAAAAAAAGACACACAACAATCACACAAACAGAAAGCACCCGCTATGGATATTGACGGTATATACCGGGTATCTTACGATGATCATTGATACCATTTGCGCTGTACATTCTTTCCAACAGCATGTTAATACGCCTAAAGACTATCCAAGACTACTTAAAAATCACAGCTGTACTGTTTTGTACACAGCTAGCTTGATCAAAAAATTTCGGCTCACGAAATCTTGACTGGAAACTTTCCGAAATGTTTCATTTATGTTTGTTTCAAGTCAATTTTGTTGGGGTATATGAATTGCGAACCAGTCAATTAAACGGGATACCCAGAACAACAAAAGACAAAAAAGATTCTTTATCCATTACATCGTACATTATGTCTTCAACAAATGAGTAACACACTCCTACGGGCTAGAACGGCTATAGATAAGATAAGATAAGATAACTTAAGATATTTTTATTCCAATTAAAAGGCCTATGAAGACCAATTTGAAAGTAGTTTATTACAATGATTTACATAATTGACACAATAGTTTTGATAATCATATATAAATGTGAATATAATCATCTCAGTTCTAAGACCTTATAGAAGTTATATATGTTTGTTATTGTATGTTTGGTTCATGGGCGTGACCCAAAACAATTAAAAAAAATCGTACAAATTCACGATCGTCAATAAGAATAATGAAAAGAAATCACGGACGTGAGAAGAGAGTAGAGTAGGGATAATAAGCAACACACTTCAAGCTAGATATCTTCTTCGTTGTTCGTTTTGTTTTGTTTGCTTGCTACCTAAGTTAAGTTTATCCCACATTTCCTTTTATTATAGTAAACACTAGAACACACCCGCGACATCGCGGGTCCGTGACTGAATTAAAGTACTTGCGCCGTATTTTAGGCCTCGACTTTTAGTATTTGTATTGTCATTTGATAAAGTCATGCTGATTATATTAAGGTGCACAGTTTTCTCTGCTTTCAAATTTTTCTGTTTGAATCCTTCCTGGTTTTCTCACTACAATATAGTAGTGGTACTCTAGATAGTGGAGGGAAGAATTAGAAGAACTACAACCGGAAACTACATGTGACATACACTATTGGTATCGGTATCGGATTCGACCTGGAACTTGTTAATTATTGGTAATATTAATTACGTTGAAAACAAAAGGGCCTGGAATGGTGTAATTTTTAATCAACACCATTGTACTATATTAGTTATATATAAAGTTGAATTCTTTGATTCATCGTTTTTACGTCATGACGGCTGACAAATTGGACCTCGTTATTTTAGTATTATAGATAGTTACCATTTACTTTGGTAATAGACCAGATGAAGACTTATAAATCAGTAATATTGTGCCCTACGTTTATATTTGTGTTTTCTTCACGTGCCATTGAAAATATAATTTCATGTACCCTGCAATCATTCAGCCAACTATTGTACAATTAACAGGTACAGTGTACGCAAATCTATACTGCTAAAGGAAGAGACCGATTTCTTTGAGCCGCAACTCCTCTAAAACCATACAAAGTCGGAAAATTTGTGATATGACGTATAAATGTAGTGTTTTGTACTTCCTAAATTTGTATTTGAAACAGACTTTTTTCCACAGAAAACGCCAATTTTTGAGAAAATATCCAAATTCGGTCCGTGTCTTATACGCTTTCGCGCATGCTCAGTCGATGTACTGCCCCCGAAATCTATCAATCTGTAATTCTCAGGTGAATCCGCTACTCTTCTTCTAACCGTTAGATGAGGTACGGAATCGGCCGAGTTGAGATAATATTAAAATAACGAAGTCCAATTTGTTAGCCGCCATGATATAAATACGACGAATCAAAGAATTCAACTTTATATATTCAGAAGGGATATAGTTACGATACTGTTGTCAGGTCATTAAGGATGGCATATTTTGGTATTAATATTGATTTACTTATATAGGGTCTTTGCATCGGAAATAAACACATTTATTCTAAAACCAGCTGTTGGCATGACACGGGTTATGTTCTTCTCATATATTTTATGATGGTATGATACTAAACCCCTAACGGAAGGGATTGGGCTTGATTTTCATATGACGAAGTCAAAATCTTTCAATCAGTTTAATTGAGGTCTGGAGCTGGCATGTCAGTAACTGTTAGTAGTCCTTTGTTAATTTATGTATCATTGTCATTTTGCTTAGTTTATTTTGTTACCTATTCTGACATCGGACTCGGACTTCTTTTAAACTGAGTTTTACTGTGCGTATTTGATTCATTTCAACACTAATATATTGACTGCTTATTAATAATTTTTGCCTGGGACTATTATACTATAGTATAGTACAATAGTCCCAGGTATTAATTTGTTAAAATGTGTTTGTATCTAATTATTTTTATTTTTCAATTTCAAATCCACCAATTTTTTTCTACATTGGCTAGTAGTATAGGGGGAGGTTTGGATGTTTAAGATCTGACTTTACATGTTTAACCCCGCCGCATTTTTGCGCCTGTCCCAAGTCAGGAGCCTCTGGCCCTTGTTAGTCTTGTACGTTTTTTTTTAATTTTAGTTCATTTATATTTTATGAGTTTAGTATGACGTCCATTTTCATTGAATTAGTACACATCTTTGTTTAGGGGCCATCTGAAGTCCGCCTCCGGGTGCGGGATATTCTTGCTGTGTTAAAGACCCATCGGTGGCCTTCGGCTGTTTTTTTACTCTTTGGTCGTGTTGTTGTCTCTTTGACACATTCCCATTTCCATTCTCAATTTTATAACTAATATAGGACAATGGTGTTAATTAAAAAATACACCATTCCAGGGTTTTTTGTTTCCCACATAATTAATATAACAAATAATTTACAAGTTCCGGGGCGAATCCGATAACGATACGGATAGTATATGTCTTCTACTTCTCTTAGTAAATTCCTCCGTTGTCGGAGCACCTTTGTCACACGGGTATTAAAAGACCTTTCTCAATTTTGATACTACTTATTTAAAAATAAAACATTAAGAACTTAAATACTAAAACAAAAAGGGTATATGCATTCCTTTATAAAACATCATTGTCCTAAAAATATACAGAAATGCAAAAACCGTAATTGAATACTATTTACATCTATAAGTGCAAGTGAATTAAAATCTATAAATAAGGAGAACTGTAGGTCATGGATCTGCGATGTCGCGGGCGTGTTCTAGTAAATATAAAAATAAGGTGATGCGGTATGATTGCCAATGAGACAACTAACCACCAAAGTAAGCAATAATAGGCAAATGTTTGCTTCATCTTGAATGTACCAAATAAAGTCTCATGTATGAAATACTCCGCTTCCACATTTAGCAAACGGTAAAATGTGAATATTTCTATCTTTGGCTGACAGTTCATTTTGGGGTCATCTTCGTGGTCTGCTTCGATTTATTCCAAAAAAAAAAAAAAAAATCAGAGATGTGAAGAACACTAAACCATAAAGTGCCGGGTGTAATTACAGTATTAAAACAATTTATGACTTTGTTTACGCTGTCGGAAAATATAAAATAAATTTATACTCGCTACGAAACAGGAGAAAAGCTCGGCGAGCCTCGCTTTTCTCATTGTCACGAATATCTGCTTAAATGTTGTCATGATAGAAAAACAATGTATGACAAATATATGTTCAAAAACCTCGCCCGTAATTATAAATTATGTAATTCATTGACCGCTCCCGACATGTGTAACTTCAATGCATATTTTAGCGGCGATCGATGTCTTTCAAAATTACTTTATTTTTATCAATAGTACCGCTTAAGTCGACGCTAGGGGCCGTCTTGACCTTGTTGTAGGGTATGAATGATTTGTTCATTGTTGAAGACCCTACATCAACTGTCAAGATGAAGAACAGGAATAAAAGCCCTGTTCATTGATAATTTTCTATGTTTTCTATGTATTGTATGCGATTTTGTCCCATGTACATTTACTCCATATCCTTTCATTTTCTATATGGGGTACCATCCATGACAGCAGGGACTTTCTATGTATAAAATTTCATAAAAACGATTTTTTTTAAACTTGAACATATAGTTCTGAAGAACACATCGTAAATGTGAAATTATTTGCTATAAAGTCACGTGACATCAGCTACGTCCGAGATCAGGCTGATAATTTGTATAGACATCGTTATAAGTGACCAGTCCCGTTAGTATAGAAAGTCCCTGATGACAGTATAAAATAAATAGTTTGGTGAAAAATTTCTTGAAAGAAATGATTTGTTTCAAGAGTTGGAATGGTTGACCAGTTTATGGAATACCCTTGATCTGTACATGGAAGTAAAATGTCAATATAATACTTCCATGATCTGTACATAATATGCCGTGTTTGCATTGTCCACTTGTAATATTATTAAGTAATACCTTTGATAACCTCCCGCGGAGTACATGTAAAATAGGGAGATAAACCACATGTAGTCGATCGATACAATATTGGTACTTTTGCTATAATGAAGTTTTCAAGGCACCACATCTCATAAAATTATGTACATGTATCAATGTGAGGTTTTTTACGTTCTCTACTATGCACAATAAAGATTGTTTGGTGTGGAAACATAACGTGTTTATTCAAGAAGAGTTGTTTATCATAAGAATATTTTACCGGTGAATATTTTTATAAATATAAATTATGAAATTCTTTTGTCCAGATAACAATTTTCTTCGTTGGCCCTTTCGAGATAAAAACCCCTCCCCCCTTTCCCCCATTTTCTCGATGTAAACATTTTGCATGTAAATTTTATTTCATATTGTATGCCTTGTTTGCCATGGTGTTGTAAGTTTTTATAAATAAAAAATCGACTTTTGCACACGAGTTTTGAGTGTCTCCTTGGTGTCTCCAGCCTTTTTTTGTTTGTTTGTTAAAGAAAGACCCAACGGACTATACACCATCAAAATAAGAATATAAAATATGATTTGTTATTTTTTATCAATAAAACGAAGGATCATGGCTTTGCTTCTGACCGGCACTAGGCTGCTATATATTTTATGATCTATTGTTGGAAACGTATTGTTCCGACTTCTATTGTACATGTATCCCACAACCCATTTTAAGAAGATTTTGCATACTAGTATTCACAAAGTTCAGAGACTTAAAAGTTAAAAAAGATTGAAAAAAGTATTCAATATTGTACTGTTATGGTATCTATAGATCCTGGATAACCTTAGTTTGCGTTTATATCAGGAAAAAACGGTGTCTTAACGTATTGTCACCAGCCGACCATCTCTGGTCGTAAGCATTGCTTTATATACGTGTATAGACATTTTGTTGATAACATTTTTACAGTTAATTCTTAATGATTACAATGGGATGACATTGTAATATAGATTACCAATGTTTCTTTCATTAACATATAGTCGTGGATGGGGTTAAACCATTGTCGTAGAGAAAAACACGTATTTTCCTAGATGCCACTTATGTTTATGACCTATTTTTAAATAATATATATTAATTATAATTACATTGCATATATATCCATACCAACTCCAGGACCATCGTCAGGGTCGGTTTTCGTATGCCATGTGTCAATGTTTTTCGCATTTTTTATATTCAGCGGTCATAATAGTTGTTTCATGGCAGGTGATTAATTGGTTCTTGTTACAAATGTAACTTCTTTTGAAACTTTAATCGACTTAGGACTATTTAGAGCCTGGCATATTGTGCAGTATAGACTATTGTTGAAGACTGCATGTTGCCCTCTAGATGTCTTTTGATTATTTCTGTCGTTGGGTTGCTGTCTCATTGACGTACCCATCATCGTTTATTCATAGCTTAAAAAAACACACACAACTATATCATGCTTGTGAAGTGCCGACTTTGCTGAATGTTGCTCGGGTAGACAAATGATTTATTGGATAAGCCGTATGGAAGAAGCTAGAGCTATAACTATAAAGCAAACGTTATTAACCATACCTTAATCAAAGACTCAAATTATAAAATGAAAGGAAAAAACAGACAAAAACCGACCTACAAATATATCAAAACGAAATGTTAATGAATATTAAACAAATGCACATGTATACAAAACAAATCACCATCATTCCTTGATAAAAAGGACATTAATAAAAAAAAAAGGTATCAAAGTTATACAAAAAAAAAAACATTAAAATTTAATATAAAAGACACGCTGTAAATTGTAACAGCTAGTTAACGTATCAAAACTGAAATAGAATTGACAAAGAGACAACAACTTTTTTTACTACGTCCATGAACGGTTTTTACGAACAGTTTTAGAAACTATATCCAACATTTTAACAGAATCGATTCTTGATATCATGATATTACAAATTTCCATGATATTATCAGAATATTTGTTTTGTATCTTCATTAGATGGATTAAAGATAAGAGACAAAAAGTACAAGGTGCTAATTGCCAGACCTCGCTATTTAACCACGCACGCCGGGATGGATATTACAATTGATACTTGAGTTATCAGTCCTTGGAATAAATTTATTGACAAAATTGGATTACCTCCCTTAAACCGGAGTAATTCTTGGCAATAGTCCCGTTCCTAAGTTTGTGCAGATAAATTTTATACTTTCCAACAATGTACATATATCATAAAAAAAATAAGGAGATGTGGTATGATTGCAAAATGAAACAACAATCCACCAAAGTTAAAATGAAGTGGATGTAAGTAGTTATAGGCAACCGTACGGCCTTCAACAATGAGAAAAACCCATACTGTATGGTCGGCTATTAAAGGCCTCGACATGAAAAATGTGAAACAATTCAATTGAGAAAACTAACTTGTTTGTATATTTTAAATTACCTTCTCGATGATCAAGTAATTGACAGTTCAATGTTGCCTATTTGTGCAGCACAATATATTGCATGCATATTATGGTCGAAGTTGTGAGCCACAACAATCTAATTAAATAAATAAGATCTCTGATATTATATGAGCTTATATATACGAACAGGCGAGTTAAGTCAGTTAAGACAGATCTGAATTTGATTCAGATCGAAAACACAAATTATGTCTATCGTCATTCAGGGAATTCGGATTTTAATGGCAGGTCTTTTAATTGTTTCTATAAAGTTTAATCAAAACTTTTATAAACTGTACGATTTAGAGCTTAACATAACTATCTTCTATCTATCTATACTATTAAATTTGGAGACCAAATTTTTTTAGCCGGTTTGTCTCCGAGCCGACGATCGTCTGATTCAGAAGTATTATATAATACTAAATAGTTAGTGTATGTAATGTACTTTATAACTTCATATAGTAATTGCTTTTATTAGCGTGGCTTAATTAATTAAACCCCAAATAAAGTTCCGTAGCTGGTTCCGTACCGTCTACGTTTTGTAAGCAGGCGGAAATGGTTTTGTATTCATTTTGTCTTGAATTTATAACAACTCGGCCACGGCCAACTCGCCCCACTCAAACACTTCTCACTAATTATTACAACTTGCATTACTTTATCAAACTCGCACCACTCAAAAAAAAAAAAAAAAAAGAAGAAATATAACAAACTCGAAGAAATGTGTTTAATCATTTTTATTAGATTGTTTTCTTCTTCTCTTAGTAAATTCCTCCTTTCTCGGAGCACCCGCATCACACAGATACAGAACTCGCACCCCTCGAAAAAAAAAATACTACAAACTCGTACCACTAAAGAAATGTTTTAAATCATCGGAGAGTTCTTCTCTTAGTTATTTTCTCCGTTCTTGGAGCACCCGTATCATACACAAGAATTGCGGACAGCTCAGCTGGATGGCTTTATCAGCTACCACACAGAGAACCGTAATCATTGAAAATGTTTTAACGTTATTGTCTATGGGGAATTATGACCACTAGCTAAATAAACGAATACTATGTCTATTTTATAAATCTCATATAAAATCAATAAATTATAGAGATATCACCAATTCTATAGCTTTAAAATGATGTAATAAAATCCACTTTATTTTGATATCTACTGTTGTCCCTATCATGTTGAACGTTGAGTTACTCTTCTGGTTGTTATGTGTTAAATTACGAGGTATAGATGTCTTATGAAAAATCATATTAAATTCATTTTTTATTGTAAATCAAATTAATAAATTATACAGTATTGACAATTAATTTTCCTTTCAAATGGTATAAGAATCGTCATATGATTTTAAAATAATGTTTACTGGTGTCCCTTAGCATTTGAAAGTGAAATTTCATTATTTATGACTACAACGTATATTCATACAACTGATATTGGACAAATTGTGGCTGGTGTTATCATGGAAGTAAATCACTGCCATGGTGTTATTTATTTGAATTCTCCTTTTTATGATGTGAACTTTTTTTTACTAATTACATCCATCATTATACATATCTATAGTTAGGATTTAACCAATACATTAATTTCTGTTATACCAAAGAGGTCTTTAAACATCAAAATTAAGTGAGGGTTTCTGTTGACATCTTAAAGAAAGATTTTTTAAAGAAGCTCTGTCTAATTTATCTTATATGGTTTCGAGTAATTATATTATTATTATCAAATATTTGAATACACAATTGCATAATTGTATTATTGAGAGAAAAAATGTTAACATAACCGGAAAAAGTAGAGATGTAGAGATGGCAACGTGAAATTTTTAATATAATTATTTAAAACAAATAAAATTTTATATTCGTTTTGTATAACGTGAAAAGGTAGCCCATTTAATTACTTTTAGGGAATATTATTCTTGTCATTAAGTATATGAAAGAGATCAGAAAAGTAAATGCAAGTATTTTGAATGTATACAGTATGATATTTTAGCGTGAAAATCATATTGGTATGATGAGTTATCTTTATGTTTTCTTTCGTTCATTAATTTAATTGTTTAGTATATTCATGAAATGTCGTCGAATGACGAAAAACATCGAAGTTCCTTTTTAAGAAAAGCTACATAATTATCGATCTCAACTAACATATAAACACGAATGTGTCAATATTTACATAATTTATAAGCGTCCCATGGTGCCATGACAAATCCTTTCCGGTGCTGTATCATCATTCAATACCATATGTTACAACTTTATCTTATCATGGAAGTATTATATTCAAAATATAGTATTCCACGCACAGGCGCTTGTTGGGTATCCCCCCCCTTTTTTTTTTGTTGTCAATATATATTTGAAACTCTTATCCATGAGATTTAATTAACAACGATAATTTATTTATGTTGCCCTCTATTCTTATGTTTAAGAGTATTCTACAATTAAGAATATACAGAGGGTAACAAATATAAACTAATTTTATAAAGTAAAAATAAATTGAGATACGTTGAAATATGAACAAATATTTTCACATTAGATTAAAAAAATTCCTATTTCTGTTCGAATATAGTTTGTAAAAATATACATTCGATTCTCTTTATTAAACTAGTGCATAAAGAGGAAATCCTTTTTTAAGGTAACATATTTTGAGTAAATCACTGTTGGATTAGTTTGGTCCTGTTGAGTTTTGAATATTTGTGAAGAATTCACTGAAACCACTGACAAAAGCAAAAAAGGGGATAAAACCTTTGAATAAGTTGTAACATAAAAAATTGCGTCATATTTCTTTTTTTTGTAAACTGTTTTGTTGTAAATTAATTCATAGTTTTCATGTCGACCCAATGATACGATATGGATTTTTTCTCATTGTTGAAGGCCGTACGTTTGCCTATGATTGCTTACATCCACATAATTTGAACTGAAGGATAGTTGTCTCATTGGCAATCATACCACATCTACTTATTTTTATATACAGCAGCAAAATATTGAAACTTTCAAATTCACTAAAAAATCATTTTTGTACCAAACACAACCGATATTCTGTCTCGTTGACATAGGCCCATATACTTTAAACGCTCGATCACAAATTCAATTAAAAACAAACAAGAAATGAGTCTGGATTATTTATTTCTCTTCTCTGTTACAGAGTTTAAACGGTATAGAACTGCATATTCATATTAATAAGAAAAATGCACAAATTAAACTTGTTTATACGTTCTTTAAAATAAAGTATACAGAAATAACAATAAATACTCATTAAGCAACATATCATTTACACATTCAATGACAAAATCAGACTTAAAAGCTTTTCTCTTTTCCTCAACTTTGTATTTACACCGTTACTTTTCAAATACAATTTAAGTTCATGGTCTGCCATATTTGTAAAATCAACAGATGATTTATTTTAGATATCTGCTTCTGAAATGTCTTCTAGTATTAACCTTCGTTTCACTGACCTAGAATTTTTAAGGTCATTAGTCCACCAATCAGGCATTGATGTAAAATGTGACACGTCGCTTTTCTCCTTTTCTTGAAGATGGATAGAAATATTTTTGCCCTTTTTGCTGGTCATTGTCAATGACTTTGGTGTAAGGCCAAACGTTTCAGCAAACCACAAGGCTCTCTGTGCCTCAGTTTCAATCTTTTTCAATGTTCTCTGTCGTGTTTTTGGTTGTAAAGTATCTATATCTATATCTCTCTCAGACTGTACGTTTGGCAACTGAGTTTCAAGCTTTTGAATATAACTAGCTAGGTACGAATTTTTTTCCTGAAGAGCATATATATATATATGTCCAAGTTTTGTTCGCTAATGATATTTGCCATTTCATTCTCATTGCTTAATTTTTCACTTAGGACTCTGCATTTCTTTTCAAGCTCAAGCTTCTTCTCATCTAATTTACTAAGTTTTATATCTTAATACCTAACATCTAGCAGTTCTGACTTAAAAATCGAAACAACTGTACACTTTGATAATAAATTTACTCTTTGTCTTCCTTTAACTGAACCTATTTCTGCTAAAATTTTGTAACTTAAAAATCTTAACCTTTTGTTTAATCTTTCACTATCAATAAACTGAACAAAATCGATTTGACTATTTAGTATTTCCACATAGGAAAATATACTAATTGCTACTTCTGTTTCATTTACTGCTGATTTGTTTGTAAATACTGGTTTTTAGCTAATTTGATATTATCTTTGAACTTAACATTCAACGGTGAAAATAATCAGACATAATGACATAAAATTGAAAAATATGAACAAAAATTATGTACAAATATTATATATTTAAAAAATATGCATAATACTACACATGCCTTCAATATTATATACCACACACTATTTACGTGAATATATTAACCAACAAGTATAAAACATTATCATACTTCCTGTAAGAATGTCCTTCTATAGTAAAAGTGCTCTATTTTTGCATAGTTTTTTAAAGAAATATATACTAGCGTTAACTGCATTATGCGAAAATAGTAATGCCAAGTTTAAGACAACCTCTAGCACCAGCTTAAGCAGAATTCTACTTGTTTAACTAGTCAATAATGATTTATATTCAGATAGAGAAAAAAAATCAATCATTACACCTCAAAACACATACTTTTGAATCTATTTATTTGTAACTCTTTCTAACAGTCAAGTAGACAAAAATCAAATTTCTTTAAGACATCATATGTATATGCAGAGTTACATAAAAGGCTTCTTTTCGTACTAAAAAGCATTTTTTTTACACATATAAACTCGCAATGAGCACTATTTGAAATAGTAAACAGTCAGTATAATAATGATATTAATGTTGTGCTTAACATTGACTATGAAAAATAGTAGCCAGGGTTTGAGACAATAGTGCACTCCCCTTCGGGTCGTGCACTATTGTCTCTCACCCTTGCTACTATTTTCGCATAGTCAATGCTAAACACAACATTATTATATAAATATAACTGATAAAAAATGCATCAAAACTTTTTAAGTTTGTGATTTTTTTTTTTTTTCAAATGGGAAGCACCTATTTAGTTTAGGCTACAGAAAACAACACCCGTCGACGACTTAATTCTTAGTCTTTCTACTAGATTTTTCTGTTTCTTAAGTACATCATTTACGGGCACAAAATCATCTTTGTTTCGTATTACATGCGATAGTCTTACGGGGAACTAAAGTTCAATGCCAACGCCTTATTTCTAAAAGTTTTATCCCAATGCTCTCTTAAGTTGAGTCTTCCAAAATCTTCTTTCTCTGCCAATTTTATACTCGTTGTCCCAAATACAAATCTATACAATTCTGAAGGGAATGTAACTGAGAACACCTCATTACGTGATTTTAGTCTCTTCCTGATCCCTTCTTCCAACATTTTCGAGTGAAAGTCTATTGATTCCTCTGTAACTGTGGGATTGTTAAATTACTCGATCACTTCTTCTGGAAGATGCTGAAGTGGTTCCCAGGTACACTCATCAAAACCATATCCCTGCCATTTAACAAGATAGCGTGGTCCCTACAACATAATGACTTCAATTATGAATCAAATTACAGTTGTGCATTATTTAAACAAATATTTAACCCCCACCCCCAACCCTCCCCACCACCACCACCTCACTCCCTTTATACCCTATTTATACATCTACGTTTAACATGATTACCGACATTAAAAAGTCAAATGCAACAATAATAATTAGTGTCTCAATTTTCTTAAGCTTGATTAGTTCAAATCTTTTCTTTCGCCTTTTAATTCAACAACTTATTTTTTCACTTTTCTGTTTTACCACATCCGTTATAAGGGCAAAAAAAAAAAAAAACATGTTTGATATAAGGACGTGTTATAGCTTGGTAAATGAATGAAAACCACAATACCGTTTGAATGAAAATAATTAACCTCCCCCTCCCCCAAACTGTAGTTTAACAAAAATCTTTAGATTTCTTTGAGAATGTAACAAACAAACGATTAAGATACATAGCACATACATCATCGTCTCACGTATTGACCTTTTAAGTAAATGGACCCTTGCCGATCCGCTTTAAACTTCAAAAAGTAAGGAATATGACAGGTTGACCTATCGTTTTATGTGGTGACTGTCTCATCAAAGTAAACGTTTTAAGAAATAGTAATTTATAAAAGCATTATAAATCTTAGTATCAAAGCAATTTCATCTTATATTGCATCTTACAGTAATTTCGCCGGGGAACAACAGGATAAAAAGGGGTATCTGACAAAAGGGGGCATCTTGAACAGGGGATTATCAAACCCGAGGGCTCTCGTTTAACTTATAAATATGCTTCTTTTGGCTTCGTAATACATTTTGGAATATTATGTAAACATGAAAGTTACCTTTTTATCCTTTATAAGAATTAAACAAATTTATTCGACACGCAGTATAAGTTAAAAGAGTCAGGGATTTGTATAGTAAGTTAAAAATTAAAGAAATCTGAAACTTCATCAACAAATAAAAAACAAGACTCACCGTGGTAAAAATAGAGGTATTCTGGAAATGAAGGATTAGTCTCGCCAAAAGAGAAGGGTTACTTAGCTGCCACGAATATGCATTTCTACTGGGGGTGTTTAACGACCTTGACTGGCTATTAAGCCCTCGCACGGTCGGCTCGATGCCCGAAGGCGTTTAGTGAGCGTTTAAATAATTTTGTGCCATCGGTCAGGAACAGGTGGAGGACGCCATTTTGGTAGGCCGCCATCTTGGTTTTGTGAGTTGTTTTTGTTTTCTTTTGTTGACTATTTTGGTGTTATTTCTTCACAACGGCTGCTTTCAGGGCCAGATTGGTCAGCTTGGCAGCCCGCTAACCTCGATGATGAAGTACTGGTAGATGAGTCTCGGACGTAGTATTAAAGATGACAGGAAGCATTATCAGGACCAAAGTCGTGAGACAGTGAAATGAAGGTCCATCATCTAACAGCTCGGATACAGCCCTCGGACGTCAGTCGGCATAACACTCCCCCATCCACAATGGGTTTTGGAGTGCATGTTGACGCGGGAATTTACGCACAAAACAAACGTTTACTGTACAGCGTTGGATTGGTTTCTGTCATCTAAAGTAGTAAGTCGTTGATCCATCCAAAAGTAAACCCTCATCGAAGATAGCGGGTAAAGGAGAGCTGACCCAGCACGTCCGTTCAGCTGTAATGACTGAGACGTGACTGATGTGATCTGAATGGATCTCCTGAATGGATGGATTGCGAATATGCATGAGAGCCTGACTGAGGTTTTATTTACTGATATCTATGTCTAATTAAGGGTTGTACATTATGTAAATTTTATGTTCCTAGAGAACAGGAAATATTGCAATTTAATCCGCAGGTATTTATGATTTTACGTTTTACCTTGATCTAATAAAATTCAGCATGGAGTATACATCTGGCATTATACAATGTCATTATCGAATACATGTGACCTACCCAACCCATATTAAAAAAAAAATCAAAAATTGACAGTAATGTACGTACATCTTGTCATTTTTATGATATTGCCTTCCTGAAGCTTATTTTTTTTTACAAAAATATCGGCAAGTTTTGTTTTTTAACTGTTATCCAATTAATTTAGTCAAATTTGGGGAATTTTAATTGTAAGTGTCACAAATACAACTACTAAAATGAAGCAAAATGTGAGAATTCATACTCAGAAGGTCCTATCAAAGAACATGTTAGAGAAGCGTTCAATAAAAGTTGCAATTTCTGCTTCTTATTTATTTCTTTTATCAATAATAATTACGAAAAAGTTTCAAAGCAGTCTAAAGCTTAATGTAAACATTTTTTTTTTAATTTTCTATGCCTTAAGGAGGATTTTCGTCAAGGATTATTTTAAAGCTTAGTTTCCTGCATCTACAGCTTTTTATTTTGCAGTACAAGTGACACTCTTTTAAGTGAAAAAAAAAAAAAAAAAAAAACGCCATTGGGTATAGAGAATATAAAGGTTAAAAAATGTTTTAAAAGAACTTTCATAACAACCTTTAACAAGAGAATTTAATATAAAAAGATACATTTGCAATTTCATATTGTATTTTTAAAGTTTAAACATTAGGGAATAATTTCACAAAAAGACGCAATAAAAATTGAGGCCCTGAAGGTTTAATTGGCAGTACACTATTTTACATAAAAAAACCGGGTTTTACATTATAATTCATAAATTGTCTTTTCTTTTCCAGAATCACGTTAAATATTTTCTTTTATATAAAACATATTATCGCTATTTTGTGCATTTTTCCTTTGATCTTTTTTGTGATAATTTTTCATATCATGCTACTCAATTGAGATGGAAAATTATCGCTAGAAACTAAGGAGGCACGTGGCGTTGCTAATGAAATTGACACGAAATTGACAACGTCGTCATAGGTAAAATAGCGATAAACAGATTATCATTGGTCATCTCAACTCGATTGCTTTTCTCGCTTTCGCCGTACCGGCTCAAGCGAGAAAATCAATCTCGTTGAGATGATCAACGATAATCTATAAATCTAGTTAATACTCCTGCTTTATGTTGGACGAATATATATAATGTATATTGGGTAATTTTCATATAACTCAAATAAAAAGAAATATACAGGGATCGATCAGTTTGCCTCCAGTTTTAAAAGGTTTCTTATATTGAACTTATTTAAATAAAAATCGCCAATAATAAATCATCTGGACTATCTTAAAATTAACTTCTAGCAAGGAATTGTATATTTAAATATACAATTCCTTGCTTCTAGCTAGAGGTCGTGTGTAGTGAGATTTCTTACAATAAGAAAATGTACTAAATTAAGGAGGGAAAAGGATATCGATCAACAGATTTACATACATTATAAATATAGGGCA
Source organism: Mytilus coruscus (assembly GCA_017311375.1). NCBI lineage: Eukaryota > Metazoa > Mollusca > Bivalvia > Mytilida > Mytilidae > Mytilus > Mytilus coruscus. The sequence continues at coordinate 65,958,546 of CM029603.1, forward strand.
TATAATAACATGTAAACGTACCTCTTTTGAACCATTTTTAATAGAAATTATTCTTTCTACATCGTAAAGGGATGGCAAAACTTTTCTTTTTTTAATTATTTCTTTTCTGTCGGCAATTTCTCCATCATTCATCTGTTTATAGTCTAAGCGGGGTTTCTTCCTTAAATCCATTGCGTCCGGAATTATCGTATAACTGCTAAAATTATTAATTACGCTATAGGCATAACGGCAAAGTGACATCTATTGGCGGGGTGTTCGTTTAGCGGAGTTATCTTTTCTTATCTACTGGTCACCAGACGATGAGAACAAGATGGGAACCAGTATAGAAAAGTTTCATGAGTTATCTCGCCTTGAAATGTCCGTTATTCTTGTACATGCACACATAGAATTAAAGAACTTAACTCGCACCTTTCGAAAAAAAAAAAAAAATACTACTAACTAGCACCACTGAGAAATGTTTTAATCATCAGTTTCTAGGTTGTCTTCTTCTTCTCCGAGTTATTTCCTTCGTTCTAGAAGCACCTGTGTAACACCGAGACACAAGCTACTGATTGGACATTAAAACTCCTATGGAAAAAGAATTTACAAACTAATCAAAACTTACATAATGCAACAGTGCATAAAAACAGTTTGAGAAACACGAACCCAAGCTGTGCATCACCATAAACATTTCAAGTTGTCTTCAAGCCGCACTCGCGCGGGTTTTTTTCTAGTTGTATATACATTTATCCATTACCAAAGATATCCTTCAATCATTTGTTGCCCTTGATTTGTTATTTATTGACGAAAACCCTACACTGATTGAAAAGAAGTTCTAAATGCAAAAGATGTCATGTCATTCGTAGATAATATATTGCTATGTAATACTTTAGTCACGGAAAAAGAGGAGAAAGGGGGACAAGGGAAAGGGGGGAGACGTGGGGTCAACGTACAAATTTCAGTACATCGGTTCGGCTGCGGTTTAAAAAAAACACTCCCATTCATATGCTGATTTTTGCAAAAATCGGTACCCATTTATATTTCCTTGTTACATCTATCAGAAAAGTGCATACAATGTGTGTTATTATTCATATCATTAAATAAAAAGATCAGTACACAGTTTTAACAGACATCTTTACAGAAGATGAACATTTACTATAGTACATGTATAACTCATTGGCATATATAAATGTCTACCCATTGTTATATTACCACCGTAATATTTTACCCCTAATTGATATATTTTACATTAAAAAAAGCGACCCATATCAGTGGCAAGTCTGTGTATCATGGTGTCATGATACCTCGAGGAAGAGACCCCACCCGAGGAAGAGTTCCCAAATTTCCCCATCACGCTGAGGGGGAAATGTGGGATCATGCCAATTTTTCGGGAGGACTGGATTGATCCAGTGTTTCCCCCAGGAAAAACTAGCATGGGGGAAAAATGGCTATAGGACACCGGCAACAAATATTACAAATTAATGATAGTCAATGGATGGACAAAACCAAAGAAATGGCGAGAGAAGAAAATATTGCTTTGCAATGCAAAATCTGAAGAAAAAAATATAAGAAAACAAAAATGAAATGAAGGTCAGTAAAATATACAATTTATTAGTGAAAAACCTGTTCTTATTGGATACCTTTTTACTAAATTAGTTACTATTATAAGTGCAAAAAGGTAGCTTTTCAAGTCAAACACGAAATTTAATCCATAAAGATGTTTCTTACATGAATGGTAAATCGTGTCAAATTTTATAACAATTACAACATTTGCCCAAATATGGTAGTCACATGTCTTCTATATTGTTGTCTTTATGAATGGGCTCAAACCTGGTCAGCATTCCGAATAACAATACTGTGTTTATAAATATTAATACCAGCTGATAATTTAAAGCAACTTGAATAGTATAAGCCTCAATTCTTTGAATTTCCAGAAAAGCTTTCTTTCATAATTTATGAAATACCCTTTTGCCTGTAGAGTAGGAAATTTCCCTGTAGGTCTATATATATACTAGGCAGCAATGTAATGTTTGCAATCAATTCCATAATGATGGCAATTGTTTGCTATCTCCGTTTTGTGAATTTTTATTACCTTTTCCGCTGATGAGGAAATGTAAACATTTGGCGGCAGTAATATGTTGCAAACTTGTGTTGAAGTGGATGCACATGCGTGCGTCTGACTTATTTTCAGAAACTGCCATCACAGGGGCTCGTAGCATTGGTGTGCTCATGTCGGAAATATGTGCCAGTCGACTTGCACGCGTTCATAATTGAGCCCCCCCCCTCATAATTGTGTATACACAAAAAAAGAGGAAAATTTCGTATTCATCTTAAATTTAAAACATCTTCAAAAGGGAATCATATTTATGTCAAGTTAAGAAATTTCAATATCGAAAAAGCTTGGCTCAATTTTAGATTCATAATTAGTGCTCATTCTATTCGGTCAACCCCATCTAGACCCTTAACAATGTTCCAGTCGACTGGTACACAACATGCAGAACCGTTAAAAGTACATGAGTTATATGTCAAAATCGGCTTGATCGTGTGGTCAAAGATTTCAATTTTCGGAATGATTCATGCACCGAAAGTACCTTTTAATCTCTTACTGATATAAATCATATCGAGCCGTAGAAAATTTCCGGAAGCAGAAAAAAAAAAAAAAATAAAAGCACCTTAATATTTATAATTCTCACATTTTCAATCGGTTCAAAAATTTATGTTGTTCCTGAAGTAATATTTCTTTCAGATTTGCTTATATATAAACATGTAGATAGGATGAATTAAATTAGTAGCTTTATATTCAATCTTTAATTAGAATAGAGAACTCTGATTTTTATACTTCATATGGAGTATAACAAAATCAGAGTTCTATAGTTCTATAGTCAAAAGTCGCCATTTTTTAAATATTTCTCATCTGTTAGGTTTTCGTAATTATTCTTATTTATCCGCACTTGTGAAGTATGTCGATCAATGATACATTTTTGTCCCGTTAATAACAAATTTGTCAAGTTTTGTCCGTTTGTAGAATGCTAATCAAGGAAGAGTCGGTCTTTTTTCTTGCTGTTTGGGATGTAGATGTATAAACACGTAGCCACGTCAGGATTTATATATTTCTCAGTTATTATACATGTACATTTTTTATATCTTAATGTAATTTGAAAGGAAAACAATACAGTATTTATACAGATATCTAATCGAAAGCTGACATTACATTGACGTTGCCAACGTATATCAGATCTGCCTTACAGAAGTTCTCCTTGAAATTTGTTAAATAATAAAAATGCCTTTATATACATCTATTCCTGTTTGGAAAAATGTTCTATACCCTTTATTCCGTTATATATATATTCCCCTCAAGAAAGGGAGGGAAGCGTAGGCCTCCTGAATCAGCCACTAACACTACTTATTTAGATAAAATTGAAAATGACACTTTATTATGCTTATGAGTCCGAAGTGTTTTTCTAAATGATTTGTAACTGTTAGACTTTTTTCATTGTTATAATATAGTAACTAGATATAGGAAGATGTGGTGTGAGTGCCAATGAGACAACTCTCCATCCAAATAACAATTTATAAAAGTAAACCATTATAGGTCAATGTACGGCCTTCAACACGGAGCTTTGGCTCACACCGAACAACAAGCTATAGAGGGCCCCAAAATTACTAGTGTAAAACCATTCAAACGGGAAAACCAACGGTCTAGTCTATATAAAAAACAAGAAACGAGAAACACGTATAAATTACATAAACAAACGACAACTACTGTACATCAGATTCCTGACTTAGGACAGGTGCAAACATTTGCAGCGGGATTAAACGTTTTAATGGTACCAAACCTTCTCCCTTTTTCTGAAACAATAGTATAACATCACAACATAGAAAAACACACGATAAAATATCAATTGGAAGGCTTAACTCAATCAAAAAACGTAAATTAACACACTATGAACAAATAAATTCGATCTGTAATACCTGAAAGTAAATACATAGTTAGCATATTTATTTAGTTGGCCTAATTTGTTTTCTGTGGCCTAAGAATGTTTACATTATATATTTTTTTACATTGTGTACAAAATGATACACATTGTGTTACGACTATGCAGTTTAGAAATCACTGGAACAATCATAGATACTCATGGAATGATTAGAACTTTCTATTTCACTTACATAACGTTTCCAGAATGATCATAACAAAAGATGCGTAATTTAAACATCTACAATTATCTAGAAGTTTCCGTTACAAGTAATTATATGCAGACCCTAAAGTTAGACATAGACTTAGACATCGATAGACATCAACATTCTCAGCAGTTGTATTGACACTTTTATTTACTAACAACATCATACTAAATTGTGACCTATTGGACGTAATATTCTGTGGATTCCCGTGAAGATTTCCAGATAAAGAAAAGATAAAAGATTGGACTCATATTTTGACAGTTAAGTTGACATTTCTATTTGTGTAATACTTCTTGTAAACTAGTGTATAATAAATCTTGTTAAATTTTATTATTGATTTGTGTCTTTTGTTGGCTACAATTAAAAGTCGATTTTTCTGGTCGTACTAACATCATATTATTGACTTTTGACTCCGGATAATATATTTTTTTACAGATTACCTAATCTGTGGTTGGACATCCTAGTACTCTGTCAAGTAAGAGCAACCAAAAGAAGTAAAATCAAACATATAATCTGTGCAGTTTTGGGGGGAAAGTTTATTGTTTTCCGAATATTTTGTCGTATAATGAAAATATAAAACAGTTAATTTTCCCCGAAATTTGCACCAATTGAAAGCTTGATTTTACTTATTTACGTAGCTCATGCTTGACTGAGTACCAGGATGTCCTACCAAAGAGAATGTAACCTGTTGAAAAAATATAAAAAGTCGGTAATATGAAAATAGTCTGTGCAAATATGGCGAGCGATCGAAGCAAGCCAAATTGTTTTTTGGAAGATCTAGAAGATTTCGGTGCTAGCATATTTATTTTCATGTGTGATAAGCGCAAGATTATTTATTTTCAACTTAATAGGGACCAATTTCGGCCTAACCCCCTTTCCTCCTAACGTACCCATAGGAACACTTACTATTATATTTTTTTTCCACTGGAAATAGTATTACAGAATATTCCTTCAATTTGGAACTTATATTATGAAGAAACTTCTATTTCGTGACAACCTTTACCCCTGGTAAAATTGCAACCTCAGGCACTTGTTTCAATCAATGAGAAGCTTCGATACACATGTAGAAACAAGAGTCTGTGCTTGTGAACAACCATATATGATATACTTTTTGACATATAAAAAAATGACCCATTCCAGCAACACGTCTTCGTATACCTTCAAATAGGAAGAGATTCTCCGTCATTCCGTGATGTACATGAGTTACACAGGCTCAGGTACAAGACGAGACATTTCAAATACATGTATACTAGTATGTATATATACTGATTACACTATTCAGTACAAGTAAAAAACGTATCTAGTACCTGTTGCGTGTATATTATTTGGTCTCCCAAAATTTATATACTAATTTTTACAATTTATGTTAGGCGTATTCTTTAATTCTTTAGGCCAATTTTCTTTTTTCTTTATTTTATTTGCCCATTATTCTCCATTCTTTATTTTTTGTACCCACTTTTCTTTATTCTCTATTTTGTAAACCCAATCCAGAACCTCCCTTTTTGTTAATATGAGTAGCATTACAATAAAAGATTTGTTTATCCTCTTTCTACTTAAGGATGTACTTATGAGTTCAAATTTAGGAATTTTTTGTCAGATGTTCGGACTCCTTGTTTTTTTCCCCAACGATACAGGGTAAAATATTTGACCCCATATCATCTTTTCATATGAGATTTCAATAGCTCATAAAAGATCATTTACTCACAAGCAGATTCTATATTTCTTTTCTTTCGATGAGACGTAAAATTCCGAGTCAGCCTTTTCCCGACATTTCAAAAAAAAAAATAAATTTCTCAAAAAGGAGCTCCAAAACCTATCAATATATTTTGCGGCTTATCATGTTCCTTAACTATTGCTCTTCTGACTTATAACATCAATTTTAAATTCTAGATTTGTTTTTAAATTCCATCTAGAAATGCATCTTTATTTTTTTACCGATTTGCCGTCGACGTTCAGTGTTTTACCATTTTACGTGTGACGTCATAAGGGAAAGTACCGATAACAATAGAAACGAGCTTTTACGCAGACGTCATGAAATGGGAAAGCACCTGCGAGTGCAATGGTTACGAGTTTTGACGACACAGAACGAAAAAATGGACAAAAAAGAATGACAGTCATTCCACAATGTCGGTAAGCCACCTCCGTTTTGTGAAATTATATCAACCTTTTCCGCTGATAACCTTTTTTTATGATAACAAACCAGTCATCATATTTTGTCATTTTTGTTTTCATCTCGGCTGTACTCATGGGTTTTCGTGCTATTAGAATGCACTGTCAAGACTGTGACTGCACAATTTCCATTGAAAAATCATGCATAGCACGAATTCATATGACGTACGAAAACATAAAAACTGACCAAATGGGGAGGAGAGGGGGAAGGGGAGGGTAGCGGGGTTTCTAATTCCTTCCCAAACCTACTCTCAATTCCCTGCCGCCGACGAAAATTGATCAAAGATTTTTTTCCAGTATATTGAATTAAAATATTGTATTGATATTTTAAGTCCCCTTTTCTCTTACCCTCAAGTTGGCTTAAACCAATTAACAGTTACATGTAAATATAAAATTGGGGAAGAGTGCATATTTCTGTGAAACTTGTATAAGTGATAGTATCAAGCCCATTTCAAGGATAATTTTATGAATGGTTTTGAAAATTACAAGAAAGATGATTACACTGGAAAGGTGACAAAGTTCCCAAGTCTGTAAAATTAAAAAAAAAATATCTTCAAAGCATTCTGTTAAATATTGTGCGTAATACTTGTCTTTGAACAGTGAAGTTTCAAGGCTCTTGGTTAAAAACTGTAGAAGATATTGATAGCACAAAACATTTTTTTTTTTACGCTGAAAAATACTTAAGTTACAGAGTCTGACAAATTTGGGGTAAAGTACTTGTGCAAATTCACAGCTGGTACAAAAGATCAATGCAGTAAATCTGTTCATGTGTTTAGTTTTACAGAATTGGGTGAAAACTTACTGATGTTATTTACATAAAACCTAATCCAAATAATTATGACGTCTTGAAAGACTTTTTTTTTTTTTTTTGGCTTTGACGCCTTCCTGCGACAAAAATAAAATAGCATTTAAAAACGTCATAATTATTTGGACTACACAAAACCAACCTTTCCCTAAAATCTGCCGACATCACATTGTACCGTATTTTTTTGAACTTTCTCAACTTATCTTGTCCTTGACACAGTACCCAAATTGCACTGAGTACCCAAATTGCACTGAGTACCCAATTTGCACCTATCCCCTCATTTATATATTGATTAATGCGAAAATCCATACAAATAATATATTTCATCAGAAAATCACAACCCATTTTACTTAATATTTATTTCCCAGCTATCATGACATGGGATCCGTGAATATTATTATGAGATAAAAAGGTCAGAACATGGTTCTTACAGACATCTTAACAGAAGATGAACATGACATTAGACATGATTGATCATGATTAGGCATTATTCTATTTTATTCTTAAAGATAAAGATGCACATGTATGACATATAAATTTCTACCCATTGATACATTTAATACTTCCTTGAAATGTGCACCTGTAGGATTAAATATTGTCCGCCATGAAATTATGTCCACCGGACACTTTTTCACAGTAAATTGTGTCCACGGACAAAATATTATAATGAAACATCGACCGGACGACATTTACCTACGAAATCGTGTCCACCGATATGAAAAAGTGTCCTTCAAAGAAAGGACAATATTTCATATGAAAAAGTGTCCTTCATAGAAAGGACAGCATTTCACGTGAAAATGTGTCCAATCTCAATGCCTACAAAATGTATACATAGCTTCAGTTTTTTTTATCTATTAGTAAATTGAAGATTTTAAATTAGCATGGGCGTTTTGTCTCTTTTAAAACATTGCATAGAAAATGAAAGGATATGGAGTAAATGTACATGGGACAAAATCGCACACAATACATAGAAAACATAGAAAATTATCAATGAACAGGGCTTTTATTCCTGCTCTTCATCTTGACAGTTGATGCAGGGCCTTCAACAATGAACAAATCATTCATACCCTACAACAAGGTCAAGACGGCCCCTAGCGTCGACTTAAGCGGTACTATTGATAAAAATAAAGTAATTTTGAAAGACATCAATCGCCGCTAAAATATGCCTTGAAGTTACACATGTCGGGAGCGGTCAATGAATTACATAATTTATAATTACGGGCGAGGTTTTTGAACATATATTTGTCATACACTGCCCAACAAAAGACCAATAACCTCGAAACAACAAATGACAGACAATACATATAAAACTAAACAACAAACGACAGACAGCACGGGGCACATCGAAATATATGTAAGAAAATCTAGCAGTTTAAAATAGTATGAAAGGGCAATATACAAAACAGATGACCAGACCAGTATTTTGAAGAAATTTAACCAAACATGAAATTTTGACGGTGTATTAATATGAGAAATTCCCATATGAACAAGCACACCATAACTGTAAATATTATAAGAGCATACACCTCAAGCACGGGGAAACGTTCTACTGCCTCCACACAGCACTAGAGACAAACTCTAGAATCAATAGAAAATGAAAGGATATGGAGTAAATGTACATGGGACAAAATCGCACACAATACATAGAAAACATAGAAAATTATCAATGAACAGGGCTTTTATTCCTGCTCTTCATCTTGACAGTTGATGCAGGGCCTTCAACAATGAACAAATCATTCATACCCTACAACAAGGTCAAGACGGCCCCTAGCGTCGACTTAAGCGGTACTATTGATAAAAATAAAGTAATTTTTAAAGACATCGATCGCCGCTAAAATATGCCTTGAAGTTACACATGTCGGGAGCGGTCAATGAATTACATTATTTATAATTACGGGCGAGGTTTTTGAACATATATTTGTCATACACTGCCCAACAAAAGACCAATAACCTCGAAACAACAAATGACAGACAATAAATATAAAACTAAACAACAAACGACAGACAGCAGGGGGCACATCGAAATATATGTAAGAAAATCTAGCAGTTTAAAATAGTATGAAAGGGCAATATACAAAACAGATGACCAGACCAGTATTTTGAAGAAATTTAACCAAACATGAAATTTTGACGGTGTATTAATATGAGAAATTCTCATATGAACAAGCACACCATAACTGTAAATATTATAAGAGCATACACCTCAAGCACGGGGAAACGTTCTACTGCCTCCACACAGCACTAGAGACAAACTCTAGAATCAATAGAAAATGAAAGGATATGGAGTAAATGTACATGGGACAAAATCGCACACAATACATAGAAAACATAGAAAATTATCAATGAACAGGGCTTTTATTCCTGCTCTTCATCTTGACAGTTGATGCAGGGCCTTCAACAATGAACAAATCATTCATACCTTACAACAAGGTCAAGACGGCCCCTAGCGTCGACTTAAGCATGTTAACTGGAATATTGAATTCATACAAAATGTCATCTTTTAAAACATTGCATGTTAACTGGAATATTGAATTCATACAAAATGTGATCATCACCATGTGGAATTAATCATAAATTATACAATAAAACACATACTATTACACACAAAAACCAGTAATACATTTAAAAGAACTTATTAATATAAACTATGTGAATCATGAATAATGCATGTAATTCATTGCAATGTCAATTGAGGCTGGTGGATATATTTTGTCGACATCTTTTTATAGCTAAGATAATTGAAAATGTTTTGGAATTCAATACCTTCAATTTTGTTTATATCAAATTATAACTGGTTCTTAATTGGTTTGTTTTAGTAATAGAAATTCCAATATAGCTAAAACATTTCAGTGACTTTTTTATTATCTCCCTTTAAAAATTGATTTTCAATAAATGGACACTTTTTCACAGTAAAAGTGTCCTCTTATTTACAAGACAGAATTTAATAGTACTTTATGGTGAAATTATGTCCGATTGAATGGACACTTTTTCACAGCATCGGATACATTTAAATACACCTTTTCTGTGAAAAAGTGTCTGGGTGAACACATTTTCACAGGACACTTTTATGGCACACACTCCCTGTTGATAATAAAGGGTGTGGATGGGGTTTACAGAATAAAGAATAAAAAAGAACAATGTCCAGAATACAGTTATACAGAATAGCCATTATTTTTAAAGATAAAGAATAATGAGCGAAAAAAATTAAAGGATACATATATATGAAGGACGCTTTCATATTAGATATCAACATTCCGAAAAGAGTGACTAATACCAGCTGCGCGCCTGTGTATAACGTTACCTTTATATAGGAAAAGACAGCCCCCTCCCCGACGATTTTCCAATTAGTGCATTTCCCGTAAATTTCTTATGTCAATTTATCATGTGATAAAGAACTGTCAGTGGCGTAGTCAAGCAAATAAGTAAATGAAAGCTAATAGGCAGGGGGTCAGAGACCGCCTAGGGATCATTGGAGACTTTTACAAAAACAAAGTTAATTTTCCTTAGGATTTTGAATTTTCTAATCTATAGATTAAATCTGAAGATGATGTAAATACATGCAAAAGTTTATAAAAGATGCTTAATTTTATAAAATCGAATGAAGCTATATTTGCAAACTTTGCACATCATGGACTTATTGTTCTTAAGAAATACACAATGTCATTCTCCGACTCAGGACTAAAAAATCTGGCTTCGATTCATATTTTTCTATTGTTTATTAAAATGTCTATTAGATTAACGAAGCACTCTCCAATCCTTATTCGAAGAACAGTAAAAACTGTTCATAAAATCGCGTTTTAAAAAAAATAAAAATGTCGATATAAGTTGAAGTCAGACTCAACGAAAGACCCCGTTCATAGAACAGCTGTTTTTAATAATATTAAATAGAATAGAATAGAATATTTTTATTCACCAAATTAGGGCATATATATTATAGCATATAGACAATATCATAAAAAACAATAACATATGCAATGCGATCTAGACAATAGATATATGTAAAAAAAAAAAAAAAAAAATAAAAACAAGAAACACTCACAACAAAATAATAGCAATATATTATAATTCAATTAATATTATGTTGACATTGACTCAAGTGCACCAGGCTAGAGTTTCACAAAAAATCGTACGATTTACGTTTACGATTAAACTTACGTTGAGCGTAAGATTTTAGAAGACGAGGGTTTTACAAAGGTGATCGTAAACGTGACGTAACTTACGATTACAAAGAAAAAAGGGTGCTTTCTTTGACAGCCGCGTTAATGTCTAAAAAAAGAATCTTTTTTTCAAAACTGCCAGGAAGAAAATTTATATCACAGATTTTTTTCAGCTCAGCTTTCAAAATCGTATTTTGAAATGGTTATCAGTTTTTTTTGTATGGTAAATAGGTTTTGTGAGGTTAGTGTCCCGTCTAGTTTTAAGATATTTTTTTGCTTTGGTTTTATAAGAAAAATTGGCTGTAGGTGGGTTTTTTCTTTTTTGCAAGCTGGGTCTGTTTTTGATATTGTTGAAGAATGATAAAATCGTAAAAAAAAACAGACAAATTCATAAGGACTTCGGCATTTCTTGAATCCAAATCAAAATGAATTTCTACATTGTTTACATGAAATTATACGTATCTTCAAATGTTAATTATCAGATGGTATAACATTCATTAAGCATCGTGATAGTTTCTGATGCGTGTCTAGGCTTTTTTTTAAAAGAGGAACCCACCGCCAAGACAGTTAGGATTTGGACATGTAAAAAGTTTATGCATAAACATATGTGTAGCTCTATAAGGGGCACCCCATCCCCCAGCCCACACCCCACTCAAATCCGCCTCTGAGTTTTAATACTGATTCAATCAGACTTTTACTTCAAAGAGACACGACATCGAGACTTACTATAATAAAACTGATATTTTGCTATAAACGCCTAAAACTACATTCCAAGCTCCCGTTAAAAACCCATATAAAAATAAGGAGATGTGATATGATTGCAAATGAGACAACTATCCACCAAAGTTCAAATAGAGTGGACGTAAGCAATCATAGGCAGCCGTACGGCCTTCAATAATGAGAAAACTCATACCGTATAGTCGTATATAAAAGGCCCTGACGGTGAGTGACATGAACCAACGACAACCACAGAACTACAGGCTCCTGACTTGGGACAGGCACATATAGAATGTAGCAGTGTTAAACTAGTTTGCTGGCGCCAAACCCTCCCCTAACCTTAGACAGTGGTGTAAAAGTACAACATAAGAACAAACAATTAAAATCAGTTGAAAAGGGCTTAACTCATCAGATCGATACAAAGCAGAAAACATCTAACGAAAACACAGACCGGAATTGTCAGCGTATCTATCATCCCAAAACAAAAAAAAAGACACTAAGTAAAGATCTGAGAGTACTCGTAGTTACTGACAGCTAGGCAAAAACAGACAAAGCCAATAACAACAAATACAAAAGTCACGTAATTAAGACTAAAATATCAATCAGTACACATTCAACATCCAATGGATTAAGTGTGAAGACGTCATTAAGAAAAAAACATGACCTTGTGCAATGCCAAAATATAGGTATCGACAGATTGTAGTACCGTTAATATGCATATATTCATTTCATATTTTATTATGCTATGCATTTGCTGTGGCATCCAAAAATATAATGGTCATCAGGAGATTTAAAAGATTTTTAAAAGCATAAATGTCTACGTATATTTTATTATTATTTTTTTTGTGTCTGGGGGTTGTCGTTTCTCCAAATTTGTAATTTATTTAAATGACGAAAATCAAATTGAATTTTTTTATTTGTGTATCTAGAAAGGGCGAATCTAATATCCCGCTGATGCACATTCCCAGACCCCCTTTGCCTCATTTTCGTTAGGAGTGCGCTATGACCGTGAATTCAATGTAACTATATAATGAGATATCAAGAATATAAGAGGGTCTGGGTGGGGTTTCCTTCTAATCTGTATTCCTTATTTTCTTTAACCATTTTTCTCTATTCTATATAAATTTTGCACATTTTTCTCTATTCTGCACATTATTCTCTATCCTTATTATTTTTGCCTATTTTTCTCTATTCTTTATTTTTTTTATCCATTTTCTGTAATGTTAGCCCTTTATATTATCTATTCTGTAAACTCTATTCGGACCCTCAAATAACTTTTTTTAATTAACAAATTAAATATCCTTCAAATCTGTATCCTGTAATTTTTTTTAACAATTTTTCTCTATTCTTAATAAACTTTGCACATTATTCTCTATTTTGCACATTTTTCTCTATTCTGCACATTATTCTCTATCCTTATTATTTTGGCCTATTTTTCTCTATTCTTTATTTTTTCCTCCATTTTCTGTAATGTTAATAGCCCTTTATTCTCTATTCTGTAAACTCCATTCAGACCCTCAAATAACTTTTTTTTTAATTACAGGACCAGTCAACAATTTGTGGCCAAACATTAATGTTAAATGAATCGATTCATTAACAAGAATCGGTGCAAGAATATGTGTCCATAGGACACCAATCCCCGCTCCCACTATAACGTATCCATGTTAATTTTGCATATTTGTTAAACAGTTCTATGCATAATGAACATGCGTACCAAGTTTCATTTTGATGTGATCTCAAAGTAACTTAAACCAAAAATTTAACCTCATACACGTTTTAACTGACATTTCATTGAAAACTGACCCTTGAGATCTTGGTCAAACCATAAGGACAGGTGGCGATAAGGGTCGTTTTTTGGACCCGTCGCCACTTTCATTTAATTTGTTACCATCAGGAAATCGTGACAGTTTTGTATTTATTTTATATACTAGTACCGATATTCTGTTCGTAGCAACATGTATAATGGAGGTGATAAAATAAATAAATATGCTTAAAATACAGCTTTAATTTATTTCTATGACAGATTAAACCGGGTGAATAGGACATTTATACTTCAATATGCTCTTTAAGTATTACACAAAATTAAGTTCATACTTTTTGGCAATTGTTTTTATATTTTAATTGTGAGAGTTTTCGAATTATACAGATACTAGTAGATACATGTGGTAAATATACTAAACTCGAAGGTTAATTTCAAAGATAGGAAAAAAAAATTTAAAACTATCAATAAACAAAACTATTATAGATAAATAACTAGTCTTCAAGATAATTCTAAGTAGTTCAACTACAGCGATCACTAGCCTGTTAACACTGAGGTTGTGAGTTCTAACCCGCTCGTGGTCGTACTCTGACCTTAATTGACTTGGATTCTCCACGATATAGCACAGAGTAATACAAGTGGCGTTAAACATCAGCAATCAATCAATCAATATAACGCAACGAACATCAATAGTCTTTTGTGGAATACAATATATTAATTGGTTTTATGGAGAAATAGTTCATTCGTTATATATTAGTCCGTAAACAGTTTTTTTTTCATACATGAGGAGTATACTTTTGTACGTTTACATTTATGTCATAACAATTGCCGTATATGAACTACTATACGTTCTCTCTTTCAACCCCCAATGAATTGACTGGTATAGATACAAATTGTCCTGCCTGATCTTCTCTCGTCACAAAGTAAAACCCTCGCTGAAGCGGTCGTCAGTTCGGATGTGCTGGATGTATAAATACGCAGCCACGGCCGCTCGATATGGAAAACGTTGCCCCGTGCATGCGAATTCCACACTCTCTGCACGTTAAAGATTATAGTGTTATTAACTGGCTGTTTCTGTATTGGCCCTGTTATAGATTCGAGGTTAGCTGTATTGGACCCGAGATTCGAAGAGTCAAGGGCCAATACAGCTGATCGAGATTCTATAACAGGGCCAATACAGAAACAGCCAGTTCATAACACTTTTATTAAATGATTTTAAAGAAACTTACCGTGAAGAAAATACAGAATTTCATATCTGAACTTGTGAGAACTTGTCTGTTCGCATATTTCACTCCCTTGGATTTTTTGTCAACATTGTCAGATGTTATTTCTGATTTCTCGTCCAAGTACTCAATATATATATTATTTATATACAAAAAAGTCTATTAAATAAAGAGCACCGTCCTCCACTGTAGACTATATAGTGTATAACCGCAGGACATGCATTCTAGGGGATTATTGTAATTTTAGCTTGACATATATTTTTATTGTTAACTCCATAAACTGCGTGTAAAACGCCACAATTGGGGTGTGTAATGATGTGTTTGACATAGATTAAAGAACTAGTAAATAAACGTTTTATAATTTTCTTTTTTGAGAATATTTCGTACCAAGTTGCATGGAACGTAACAATCCCCCTTAATTAAAAGCAGACGTCCCTAGTGCTGTGCTAGCTCAATAACTTCTAAGTTTGCTCGTGTTAGTTCAATTAAAATAAACTCAAATGTAGGAATGGTAAATTTACGATTATTTCAGGAATTTAACATTTCAGTTACAGTCGTGTCCGGTAATTCCGCCCGTCCGGTAACTCCGCTCTTCCGATAACCCCGCCCTTTACTTCCTTGTGCGTCTCTTCCGAAAATATTTCGTCTGCTATATTATTTTAACTTAGAAGAAAACCATTTGCTTACATCAAGTCTAAATAAAAGGGAGACAATGCCATTTAAAAAACTATGGAAAGCCAAAATAATAAAAAAATCTTAAGATCTTACACCTTTTTGAAGCGTGTCACAGACGAAATACCACCACTCAATATGACACCCAAAAGAATAGTCTTCCCGACAGAAACTATTAGCGTTTGTGATCTAATCATAGGATATATCATTGTTATACCCTGGATGCATTGCACTGATCAAAATAATATGTGTTTATAAATACCTTTAATTGGTGACATATAGAGTGAAAACTGACTGGGATTTTTTACAAAAAATATCCTGACACGATTTGGTAAAACAAAATATTCTGTCTAGCACTTCTAGCAGTTTTGCCAATCCCCAAAATATTTCGGAAATAAATTTTGTATACTGAACACATCGGGAAAACATTGAATGATAAAAAATCCAGGTGCGCATGACAATCCCAGCCCCATCCCACGGAATTTTTGCTAATTTACCCAAAAATATTTCGCAACATGCTCCGTTCCGCAGATCAATATTTTTTGCACCCCTAACATTAAATCGTGGATCCGCACCTGATTTCTGGTGTTTCCGTGCTCAGAACCATCCCCATATATGAGTGGGCTGAAAATTTTATGCATTAATATATGAATGGGGGTGGGTCACATTCCAGCCGCACTTCGGTACCAATTTTTAACCGAAAACTGAAGTAATCCCCCACCCTTTTCACGTTGAATTGATGCGGTTTCCCGGAAGGAAAAGCTCTTGACGTGTAAAAATCTGTTGTTAAATTGCTGAGAGCGTCAAGAGAATGTGTATCACAAAGTGTTTCAGTGTAAGGTCAATATTTACCGTATCTACTACGAAATAAAATTTAATTTAGCCGGGCAGATGTGCAATGACGGAAATGATGACGGCACGTAAATTCAGAGCCGAACGTCGTGAAGGACGGTCGATCCGAACTGGCTTTTTTCCGATTTTAACCCCCAAATACCCCCCAAAAGATCTTGAAATGAACACATAATAAACTACGCTGGTCATTACCCCTTTGTGGTATAAAACAATATTCGTTGATTTTATGTGAAAGAAGAAAACGCGACACCCAATTTCAACTCTATTCATTTAGTAATATAAATGTATGGAAAAGTTTGACACAAGCTTTCTGTTTTTTTTTAGTATTTTTTTTTCGATTTTAAAGACTGAAAATTAAATATATTGCCTCTGAAATAAAATTTTGGGTTATATATTAAAGCCACTATATACTGCACAGACTTTAAACCCATTGACAAGGATGATGGTGTCTTAACTGCATTTCAGAATACTTAATGATGGCTTTTTTTTTTTAAAGAAAATACTTTTAACAATGCTATTGACATTCTAATCTTTTTTCTATAATCATATTTTTACTTTTCTTTATTTTCTGTTCTTAATAAAAAAAAAAAAATTACATTTTGGTTTATTTTTCTATTTCACCAATTTCTTTATCATATTGACTTGATTTTTTTTATTTTGTTCATCTAAAGTTCCTTTCTAAGTGGTCCATTAATAAAACATCATTTCCTAAAGTTCTAGTTCGTTAATATAGATTGAAATAAACAATTAATTTCCCCATAGGCGACAATGATAGCCTTTTTCGAGATACAGACTTCAGAAAGTTGATTTTTTTAACGAAACCTTTCTAGAATTAAAGAAAAGTTATTAGGACAGTATTTTTTGGTCCAAAAAATATAGTTTCGCATTGCTTTTCTTAGCGTAATTTGTACTTATCTCCCTGCCTATCAATTTTGCACTTAAAAATACGTGTCTCATCCTAGCGTTTGAAAGACATCTCAGTTCCGTTCCGTTAGGGCTAAGGAAAATAATTTATTTGGCCTTTGGTATAATGCAGAATGCACGAAGTCTCTAATAACAAAAAATTACGGGCGCACATATCAACCAATCAGGATTAGCTATACTCTTAGTTCTGAATACCATGTTCAAAAAATGGCTGCCTGCGCCCATAAAATCTAATGGTTTATTGTACTAGTATAACCTATATGATAAACCGGTCCTCCATACATGTTTACTACGCATGGGCGGACTTACCGTGAAAAACACAGGTGACCCATTTGTCTGATTGATTTTCAAATCATTTCAGATATAATATTATTTATGATTGCGGAAATAAGATAATTTACGTAACATTGGGTTTTCAGTGAATAGATTCAAATCAAATTTGATGCAATTTTTATATAATAAAAAAGAAATATACATGATCAAAGCTTTAGGTGGGCGGAGTTACCGGACTGCATCGTACTTATGATTGGGACAAAATAACATGAATACATGTATTCACTATTCTGTTCATCCAATGGAACCAAGGGCGTTTCTATGATATTTGAAAGAGGGGCGTAGAATGAAATATTGGCCGAGCAGAGCGAGGCGAAAAATTGTTTGGACCTTTTTTTTGCTAAATACATAAAATAATTGTGAAATATGATAAATTGCCGTATTCAATACAATATTAGCAGATTACGATAGTTTTTTTTTTTTTGTTTTTTAAAGGGGGGGGGGGGGCGTACGCCAATTACGCCCTCACCTGGACCCGCCCCTGGGAACTTAATTCTCTGTAAGATAATGTAATGTTGTTGATTTTAACAAAATGTCAACAGGTTAAATCACTACGATTTGACTTACGACTGCCTGTTAACACTCGTAAGTTTACGATCAAACTTACGACAAAATTCTACTTACGATTGTTTATGAAACGGTCAAAAACTTACGATTTGACGTAGGACCGATGTAGAGTCTAAGATTGTTGTACGATTTTTTGTGAAACGATTGCCAGGTAACCATATGCAAAACAGAAAACAAAAAAATAAACGATTTTAGAAAAAGGGGGAAGGGTTTAGAAAAATTGTCCTGTACCTAAGGACCTATGATAAAGTCACCAAATGTTCAAGCAAACGAATAGCCATACCGCCCATATCGATATGCATTCCAAGAAAATTACAAAACGTGTCAATGGCGATTGTGGGCCACCCACTGTACATCTTTCCACTCTTGGTTTTTGGTTCATTCATATTTTTTCTTATGTTCGGCTTCAAAAAGGGCCATTAGGAGCTACACAGGGGCAACTTATAAAATTCATTATAACAGGATATCACCATAGTCGTACGCACCGAATATTTTATACGTAATTTATTGATTCATAAAATTTTATATAACTTGATTGCAAAAAGTAAAACCCTGACGGGTTAAAATGCAAGCATAGTATACACAAGAAACATACAATACATGTACATGAAAAAAGTGCTAAACAAGTCAAATTAATATTAATAAAACATATATAAGTATATAGATAATTGACCAATGTGGACATTATTTTCGCAATTCCATGGATTGCTTTATATAGCCTACAACACTAGACAAAATATCTTTATTTGAATCTAAAATAGTTTTACGTTTAGAGTTTGAGTCAAGCTGATTAAAATTAGGATAATTTCTAATATTACTGTTGATTTGGCAATGAAGGAAAAAGTGTTCCTCATCAACTAAAATTTTACAAACTTTACATACATACATATACTAGTAGGTTCAGATGTCTCAGGTTGATATCAAGTTGTGGAATGAAATCGTAATAAAAACTCTAGGAAGAATAATGGAAAGTTTTGGAAAATTAATTTCTTTTTATATGCCTATATTTTTAAACGTGTATACGATTCCAAGTCCCTCCGGCAAAGTCGACTTTGGTTGTATATTGCTATCATTCCAGGGTCATATGGCTCGAAATGTGTTTCTGTATCTGTACATCCTTGGCTAACAATTGTTTTGGGATTTGAGCCTTCCTAATTAAGGGTAATCAAGGAAAGCGCATGCAACGCATACAGTTAATAAAGATTATTTTTCAATAGTCATAATAATATATAAATTACACCTTCAGTTCCTTTAGTTGTTTTATATACTTATCAGCACTTGCAATCTATGGCACTTGGAGGGCACCAAGTTCTATACAATTTGGTTAAGGTTTTTTCATCTGAAGGATCGATCTGACACTCACGCAAGTCAGAGCAGTCTGTTTTGCTGTTCGGGATGTATAAATACGTAGCCACGTCCGGTCAGAATGGGAATATTACATCCGATGTCATTGTTTTGGGTGAATGCCACGTGACATATTATTTGTAAGAACTCTTTGATGGTCCACTGGTGGCCCGTTACAATGCAAAAATCTGTCCCCATCCAGTATAAACACATTTCCAGTGGCAGCCTAAATATCTCGCCCTTCATCGAGGTCGACCCACCAAGGCATTGTATAAGAGATAAGATAAGATAAGAGATACGATATATTTCATTACCAATTAAGGGCCTACAAGGGGCATATAGAGAATACATGTATAAGGAAAAAGAACATTGATTAGCATAGATACATAGAATTTAAATACACAATTACAATACAATTACACTGTAATAAAGCCCTTGGTATATAGTGTATAATATATTTATTTGAGAAAAAAATACATCTGTGTCTTTCTATGTTGTGATGTTACACTATTGTTTCAGAAAAAGGGTGAAGGTTTGGTACCATTAAAACGTTTAAACCCGCTGCATTTGTTTGCACCTGTCCTAAGTCAGGAATCTGATGTTCAGTAGTTGTC
Source organism: Mytilus coruscus (assembly GCA_017311375.1). Lineage (NCBI taxonomy): Eukaryota > Metazoa > Mollusca > Bivalvia > Mytilida > Mytilidae > Mytilus > Mytilus coruscus. The sequence goes on from CM029603.1 coordinate 65,978,840, forward strand.
GTTTGTTGATGTGGTTCATAAGTGTTTCTCGTTTCTCGTTTTTATATAGATTAGACCGTTGGTTTTCCCGTTTGAATGGTTTTACACTAGTAATTTTTGGGGCCCTTTATAGCTTACTGTTCGGTGTGAGCCTAGGCTCCGTGTTGAAGACCGTACTTTGACCTATAATGGTTTACATTTATAAATTTTGACTTGGATGGAGAGTTGTCTCATTGGCACTCATACCACATCTTCTTATATCTATCTAACTCATATTAACTTGAATAAATTTTTCAACAGCATTAAGAACCTGATTGTCTTCACATCTTAATAAATATATGAATTTTTGCTGATTGTCCAGTAAAGTAAAGTTTGGTATTTTATGGCAAACAAAGTCAAAGAGAGCATCTCTATCAGAGTTAAATTTTTCACATGAAGTTAAAACATGGATTTCATCTTCAATACAGCCAGAGGAGCATTTTTTGCAAATTCTTTCATTTCGTGGAATATTTGAAAAACGGCCAAATTATATTTGAAGCTTATGAGCAGATATACGTAATTTACAAATAGCTCTTCTACAATCAAAGTTTTTAACCAAAGGGAGCCAAAATTTTGATTAAATTTCAGATAATTGACATATTCAGAAGCATATTTTTGGCTAACATACCAATTGTTTATATATTTAGTGTGAATTAATTTGTTATAAATATTCCAAAATTTATATTGTCCAAAATGTTTTACTTCTTGTTTAATTTCAAAAACTTCTAATAATTTCTTAACAAATGAGAACCAAGAAGTTATGTTAGATTTGTGAAGCTCTTGGCTGCATTTATAAGCGTCTTTCAACAGACTGAATTTAGTCTGAAGATTTTCAAATCTATACCAGTATTTAACAATTTACTTTACAATGTCATAATGTAGTGGGAAAAGCCCCAGATCTGATAATACAGAAAAATTTACACTTCTTTTGTGTACACCAAGTATAAATTTTGAGAACTTGAGATGAAGTTTCTCACACTGACAGAAGATTTTTATAAATATTTTCAAGATTAAATAAGGAGGATTGTAATTTATTACAAGAAACATTAAAACCTCCCCATACCTCTGAATTATATAACTGAATGGGTTTAAGGGTATGCTCAAAAATATGTTCACAGGATTTTATTCCCGGAGACAAATTTATAAAATCCTTTCTTAGTTTATAATAGGCCTTAAGAGCCTTATTTTATAGTTCAGTTCTAGCTAGATGAAAACTTACAGATGCAGTAAAGTGAACACCTAACTCCTAAGTATTTGTAATGACACAATTAATCAAGTTATTCTGTAGCAGGAAATCAGCCCGAATTTTTCTTCCGGCCTTATTAAAAATAATAACTTTAGTTTTTCTAATATTAACTTAGCTGATTTAGTCAACTTTGGAGATCTGTGGCTGGTGTTGACATAATTACAATATCATCTGCATACATCAAACAATTCATTTTTCTAGACAGGAGTCAAGATAAGATGGAAAGTCATTTATAAAAATTTTGAATAAAAAAGGACTCATGTTATCCCCTTGCCTTACACCTAATTTAATGCTAATGGGTCAGTGAAAGAAGCTACAACTCTTACACATGCTTTACTATTTTTATACATAAAAGAATATCTGATATAAAACGAAGTACCAACTTTCATATTGATAAGCTTCAGTTTTAGAGCTATATGAATTACACTGTCGAATACTTTGAATTATGAAAGTCTACAAAACAAGTATATAATCTACCCTCTTTACTGTGACAGTATTTGTCTATCAGTGTTTTCAGTAAAAATATATGATCTGAAGTTATGACATTTTTTGTAAAGCCAATCTGAGAATTAAGAATTAAATAATTTTGGTACAAAAATTTGTCAAGTCTTATATTCAAAATATTGTTAAAAAGTTTACCAGTGGCACTAGTAATTGTTATTCCTCTATAGTTAGATGGATCACAAGGATCATCAGATTTGAAAATTAGCGAAATATAACCATCAGCCCAAATAGTTGGGTACACACTGTTCTTGAGGCATACATTAAACATATATTATATATTAAGCAATTTATCAAATATGACTGACTATATTTTAACATTTCATTTGATATCAAATCAGGTCCACAGGCCTTGCCTGATTTTAAGCTTCCAAAAGCATCAGAGATTTCTTTTTTTACTAATTTGATTATCTAAATCATTAAAGATTGAAAACTGTACTTTGTCACTCAGGATGATTTCCAACGGCTTAAGCCGGGAATAAAATGTATTATCAATTGCAGAGTGAAGATTACGAAAAAGATTGGACCATGTATCTGAGTCAATTTTTCAAGAGCAGTTTTCTTTTTTGCTATCCTGAATTAAATTTATTAATTTCCAATACTGCTTTGATTTATAAACTCTAACAGTATCAAGTTTTTGTAGCATGGGATTGATAAATTGCTTATATTTAACTGTTCTACATTTATTATAGAATCTATAGTATTTATAATATCTGCCTTTAATAACAGGATCCTTCGGATGTCTTGAATAAAATTTACCTAAGGATATAACATTTTTGCGCAGTATAAAAAGTTTTTTTTTCTGTCAGACATTGGGGCCTACAGGGTAACAAGATTTGTCAGAACAATTAGACTATCTTGTGTCAAAGTACTCCTATGAGGAATAACTCTTACTAGGTTCATCATGTATTAATATATTGAATAAACTACAATGTTTATGAATATGAATCACAGATTACAGTAATATATAACAAAATAAAAATGAATTATTCAAAAGCGTTTCATTTTATTTTTGAGTGAAAATATATAGGTCTGGCAAAAATTTGATGGATCTGGCAAAAAAAATTGCATGAACCGTGTGTTCGAGGAACTCGTTTGATAACACTTGCTAGCTGAGTCTTGTAATCATCAGAATTATACCTCAGCTATCAAAAAGAAGCAGAAAACATGCTTCTACTCAATATTTTTACCGGAAATTTACTTTCGTTTTCATTGCTATGTGACTGTAATAATAAATCCCCAGAAATACGAAAATAATTATGATCACATGACTTACGCTAATTGGATAAACGCAGAGAAAAACGAAATCTGTTTACATCAGCACGTTTACCTATTACCGGCAATAAATGTGTCATTAGAACTTTTGGTTTTCAATGCCTTTCAACTACATTATGTTTTTGGAAGCAAAGGTTACAAGGACCAACAGAAATTTCAATTTTGACGGCCCCAAACAGTAAAAATATTTGCCGGTCATTGGGTCTGACACAAAGACGTCATTTGCCGGACCCTTTAAAATTCTGCCCCCTAGGTCCGACAAGTCCGACGATTAGCTACCACACTGCCATCATGAATATAAACAGTTGTATGTAAAATCTATATGCATTTTCCTTTATACAAAGTGTTCTTGATCCCGGTTGCGATGATACACAGTGCTATCATAAACTTTTAAGAAATTGTTGACGCCAACGTCGCCGGAAACAACACACTTTAGTCTCGCTTCTCGTCACAGACGAGACAAAAACAATTCTAATTGTGATCAAGCATGTTCTGTTACGCTCATGTAACTTTTTAACGGACATAGGCCTTGTTTTTTGCAACTTGAAATATTGTTTTTAAAAGTCAGCGACTGCTGACAAAAGTTTAAATTCAGGTTTTTATATTTTTATAACTATAAACATGGAAAGTGGTTGATCGTTTGTTAAACTAGAGTTTATACATGCATGTAATTAAGGATTATTTAGAATCACTGATTTCATGAATTGGAGTTAAGTACTAAGCAATTGGTGTTTATCAACCAGTTTATTGCAACACTTACATAAATATAACCAGCCCTTTGGTCTTTGTTCATAGATTTCAAAACAAAACTCATCAAAGATACAAGTCTTTATTTAGTACGGCAGACGGCGTTACGTTTACGAAAGTGACGCTTGAATCAAAAAAGTTAAAAGGCGATATCAAACACGGAGTTAATTATATAGGAAGTGCACTGAGAACCCAAAATTTCATATATTATATATTCGGTAATATCTCTTCACTCTAGCTTCCAAGGAACGACTACATGTACTTGCTTAATATTAAAACAGTAATCCGATTCATACATGTATAACAATTTATTTCGCTATACAAAATAAACCAACAAACAAATTACACGGTTCTACAATCTGTCGATACTTTTATTTGGCATTGTACAAGGCCATGTTTTTCTCTGTCTGTTAATGACGTTTTCACACATAATTCATTGGATGTTGGATGTGTACTGATCGATATTTTAGTATAAGTTAATTGATTTTTTTCTTAGTTGATATTGGCTTTGGACTAGCTATCAGTAACTGCAAGTGCTTTCAGAACTGGACTATGTGTCTTTTTAGTTTTGCCACGTCCGGTCTGTGTGTTTTTGTGTAAGTTGTTTTTCTACTTTGTATCGCACTGACGGGTTACGCTCTTTTCAACTCATTTTTAGCTCACCTGGTTCAAAGGGTCAATTGATCTTTTCTCATCACTTGGCGTCCATCGTCATTGGTCGTCCGTTAACTTTTACAAAAATCTCACCTCTGAAACTACTGGACCAAATTCAACAAAACTGGGCCACAATAATCATTGGGGTATTTAGTTTTAAAAAAAGTGTCCGATGACCCTGTCTGCCAACCAAGATGGCCGACATTGGTAAAAATAAAACATAGGGGTAAAATGCAAGTTTTGCCTATTATTTTGAAAACCGTTATATATAGTGTAAATCTGACACGGGCAGAAATGTTCAGAATGTTAAGCTCTACCAATCATCTATTTAAAACAAAACTGTCATGGGACCACTTATAGAAGTTATTGCCCTTACATGATAAATTTTACCAATTTTTCCATTTTTGCCTATTATCTTGAAACAATGATGGATATAGAGAAACTTTAAGTTGAAAATAAGGATGTCGACTCCTTATTAAAGTAATTGCCCTCTTATGATGATTTTTACCATTTTTCTTTTTTTTTTTCGTTTTTGCCTTAGGCCTAAAAAAAAAAAATCCGTGTTTCCGGTAACATCATTTTGAAAAATAGGGTCGGTAGGTCGGATTTTTTTTTTTTTTTTTTTTTTTGACATTGTAAACGAAATCCGGAAAATTATCATGGTTTTTCCAAGTCCGGGTCCGTAATTAGTTTCAAATACCGGAAGTGCGGCCATTTGCAATGTTTTGAAGCACCTGCTGTGCAAATTTCTTTGATTTTAACCTATTTGGAATACCTTTTGACATAAATAAAATGTTTTACTGGCTTTCTGTGCCAGAAGAAGCAAGTTAGATAAATAAATATGTCGATTAACAGAAGACTGTGTCAAAATCAGGGTCGGTTGATACCAATTTTTTTTTTTTTTTTTGAAGATCCAATAAAAAAATTAGGGTCGGGGGCGAAAAAACAGGGTCGGTCGGGTTACCGGAAACACAGATTTTTTTTTTAGGCCTTATATCTTAAATAAATAGAATAAATAGAAAGAAACTTCAATTAGACAAAAAGATCTGACAGTAAGACATGATCTACAATTGTCAATCAAGAAAACATAGAGGACATTGTCCGATGACTCCTTAAATTAAAGCTATTGTCCTTTAATGGTAATTATTACCGTTGTTTTGGCGTTTTGCCTTTTATGATAAAATTTATAATAGATGAATAGAAACTTTAAATAACAAAAATGATCAACAAAGAAGTCAGATTTTGCCGGTATAATTAGTAGACTGTCACATAGGAATACTTGCCCTTCAGTTTAAGGATTTTTTTTTAGCAAAAACTGAGGAAGATAGAGAGAAATTGAACAGACAAAATGATAAGCAATACAAGATCAACAAAAAGAGATTTTTGTCATGAATTCTATTTAAATTAAAATCATTCTAATTTTAATTTCCATTGTCAATTTTATTTATTCTTAGTTGTCTACAATGTTGGAGATTGTCCTTTGTTGATTATGACCAAAGTGAGCGACACCGGCTCTTAAGAGCCCCTAGTTATATATGTTCTTATAACACGCCACTGTCCCAGATTAGGGGAAGAGGAGTCAGGCACCAGCAAACATGTTTAACACCGCCACACTCTATAATTGCCCGTTTCAAGTCAGGAACCTGTATTTCAGTGGTTGTCGTTGTTCATATTTTTCATGACGATACCTTTATTGTCAACTTTACGGTATAGGTTTTTCTCATTGTTGAAGACCGAACGGTTACCTAAAATTGCTTACATTCATTTTATTTGAACTTCAATGGATACTTGTCCCAAAGGCAATCATATCGCATCTCCATATTTTCATAACCAAAACAAAACAATATGTTGTAAAAATGTTTGCATTGTCCCCATTGGTGGGTTTCATGCTAGTCGATCATGGAGTTTTCATAGAGTGTTTTATGGACTATTGTTTGTCTTCTCGTCTCTTTCTTTGGTGGTCATGGTGTGTTTTTTTTTTATACTTTAATTAGTTTTTTAATCGCCTCTGATCTTTTCCCCTTTTATCTGTCCCCTTTTGATAGAGACAACAATGTTCAATACCATACTTTATTGCTAGCTTTAAGGTAGATCATCGGATATATTTTTGAGATAGAATTTTCTTCATACTTTGCTTGAAATGAAGATTTTACTATGCTTTTTCAAAAATATAATAAAAGTATGGGTCACCGTGCTATTTTTAAGCTATGAGTCGAAATTGCCTAAATCTGGTTAGATTGTTCATGAAAAAACATTTGTATGCATAAAAGAAATCTATGAGATAGAATTTTGAAATAAATTGTGAGAAGATAGGTTTTATAACATGTTTTAAGAAAATAAAAAGAAAAATGGTGTCACCGAACTTGTTTTCTTGCTACAAGTAAAATTTAAAATTTCCTATCAATCCAGTGTAATTTTTACTAAAAGTGTTATCTCCCTTAAATGGCTTAGTTGAAAAAATGATTCTAAAACACAAAATTTAATATTTGCTGGAATATTTTGAATAATACAATAAATCACCAAGTTTTCTTTAAATAAATAAACAGTGTGACAAATAAGTTGCAAATCTGTCTCCTAATTTGCAGATTTGGGCAAATAACTAGACCGATTGTGTACTGCGATTGTACAATCCAAGATGGCGGTATACCATGAATCTACCTTAAAAGACCTCAGCATGACAAAATGTGAAACAATGATGAAAGAAAAGACAACAAAAAATTCAACAGCCTGTTTCATAAAACATTGAACGAAACACAGATATTTTGCCACAGCAACCAACCAACCAACACGCTGTAATATCTCTCAGGAGCAACAATATGCGAAGCCTCTCTGTTAATATATTGCTATAATCTGGATAATGCACAGCTTACGTGTGCATTAATACCTCATATATACTGCACAGTTCAATTGTACTTTAATTTTATGCGTGGATCAGGGATTTTTTAAAAAGGCATAGGGTCGTTATTCTCAAAAATAAATTTGTGACGATTTTAGGCTTAAACTTTATATATTTTCAAATCAAAGGGGGCGTACCTTTCTTTGACCTCTCACTTAATCTGCCACTGACCATGTAAGTCAATAACAACTTTGTATAAGATTCGTCGTTTCAAAACAATTTTTACCTCAATTCCTATGAAGTGACTGTTTTTGGGATTGAATTTAATGAAGTTTACATATGAGTATGTTCCAAAACAGGAAAAAAAAATAAAATAAATTAGTAAGTTGCAGATTACAGACTTTGCTTTTAAAATTCGAAAATTCTTCAGAGGGAAGGGGTTGGGGGTTAATCGATTATTCTCCCTCTGAGCATATTCTTGAGGGAAAGAAAATCAATTACTCTATACTCATATCTGTTTTTTGCTCTTTGGTTGAGTTGTTTTCCCTTTGACATATTCTCCGTTTCTATACGAGATGTGGGTTATACGTCAATAAGACAGCAATCAAAAGACTAAAATCACCTAAGAACATCTAGCGGGCAACATATGGGAGTAATACCACCATTGTTTTTCCTCTATTGGTCTTTGTTAGATTGGCATTTTTCAAAAAATGGTGCAGAATTTATCTTTCAAATAAAGAAATACTAGGCATGAACTGTCTATTACTACAGTGAAAATTTCACATAATATTTGATTACATATAAGATAATAACAATCACCGGATGTAAACCAAATAAATGTTCTCCTTTTAGCTCACCTGGCCTGAAGGGCCAAGTGAGCTTTCTCATCACTTGGCGTCCGTCGTCCGTCGTCGTCGTTAGCTTTTACATTTTGAACTTCTTCTAGAGAACCACTGAATGGAATGAAATCAAACATGGCATGAATGTTCCTTATGAGGTACTGACCAAGTGTTGTTACTTTGTAGCCGATCCATCATCCAAGATGGCCGCCAGCGGGGACTTAGTTTAACATAGGACCCTATGGAAAATACATACAAATGTCTTCTTTAGAGAACCAGTGAATGGAATGAAACCAAACATAGCATGAATGTTCCTTATGAGGTGCTGACCAAGTGTTGTTACTTTGCAATCGGTCCATCATCCAAGATGTCCGCCAGCGGGAATTAGTTTAACATAGGACCCTATGGGACATACATACACATGTCTTCTTTTAGAGAACCACTGAATGGAATGAAACAAAACATGGCATGAATGTTCCTTATGAGGTGCTGACCAAGTGTTGTTACTTTGCAGTCGGTCCATCATCCAAGATGGGCGCCAGCGGGACTTAGTTTAACATAGAACCCTATGGGAAATACATACAAATGTCTTCTTTTAGAGAACCATTGAATGGAATGAAACAAAACATGGCATGAATGTTCCTTATGAGGTGCTGACCAAGTGTTGCTACTTTGTTGCCAATTTACTGTTCAAGATGGCCACCAGGATATTTTATTAAATAACAGGACCAATATTAGACCAAATTTGGCCTCAATCATTATTTGGGTATCTGTTATGATTTTTATCTATCTTTACATGATTTCTAAAACCAAAGTAGAGTCAGGTGAGCGACACAGGCTCTTGAGAGCCTCTAGTTTCATTTTACAAACTTCAGTAACTCAAGTTTCCAGAATATTTTAAAACCAAAACAAAAAGAATGGTGCTTTAAAATACCCAAAATTACAGGGCCATCCTTTTTACTAGTATTTCTTTTAAGTTGTCTACTTTAATCTTGGAATTATCATCTTTAATCTTTGAATCATCAACTTTAATCTTGGAGTTTCCAACTTTAATCTTGGAATCATCAACTTTAATCTTGGAATTATCAACTTTAATCTTGGAATTTCCAACTTCAATCTTGGAATTATCGACATTTATTTAATCTTAAAAATTCCAACTTTAATCTTGGAAATTCCATCTTAAATCTTGGAATTATACAACTTTAATCTTGGAAATGACTGATATTTTCCTTCTAGCCTATAGTTTATTGTGTTTATCCGTATACCTAATCTACTTATAATTAAACTTTTGTAAAATGTTAAAGACAAAATAAACGTGTATCTAAAGTCTTGTATAGTTTCACGTAGTCATATCTTTGAAAAAGGGGTTTAACTTCCTATTAATGGGTAAACGTGGATATGCCAAAAATATGGGTCATACTTTTGCGAGGTTATTGGAAATCTTTTATTAATGGTCAATTGTGGAATTTGAATCAATCAGGGACTTTATATTTTCATAATTAATATAAAGTCCCTAATGTATGCATTTCACAATTAAAATATTGTACATAAGCAAATGTCATTCTTTGTATCTATTTATAATAGAACACACTCGCGACATCGCGAATCCGTGACTGAATTGAGTACCTACGCCTTATTTTTAGCCTGGATTTTTAGTATTCGTATTGTCATCTGATAAAGTCAATCTGATTGTAATGTGGACAGTTTTCTCTGCCTTCAAAATTTTTCTGCTTGAACCCGTCTTGGTTTCTTAATTTCAATTACTCCCAACTTGTGGAGGTTTGCAATACACAGTTAGGAGTTTAGTTTCGCATTTTGGCCCGGTGGATTTTTCAAATATGAAAGTTATTGTGTAATAAAATTCATTTCTAGACAGCTGAGTACTCATTTAGCCTTCAAAGATGGTTTATAAGAACATCAAGATTATTTTTACATGTTTTATGGGCTATTTTCTGTTTGACTCTCAGTATTTTCATAGCTAGACCGGTCTTCGGTCCAGAAGTTAATGTAATGTTTACAAACACTTTTTTCTACACGAAGTTTTTGACGCAATTTTACAAAAATGAGACGAAAGACATATGAATTTCATTGGATTTAACGGAAGATATATGTAAACAGTTTCAGAAAAGGTATTACTTGTTGTGATTGAAATTCTACTTTTGACCAAATTTTGGGAAATATGTAACATCTTTTCCCCTTTTGCAATATTTTATAACAAAAAATGCAGATTGTTGCCATGGATACACCACAAAATAAATATATTTTACCATTTTATATACTAGATATAAAATCTATGGAAGATTCTGATTACATACATATGCACATATATGACACAAACAGTAAGCTTAATATTGCAAGAAAGCAATGAAAAGGGATGGTAAAATTTATGAGGAAAATTGTTATATTTTTTGTAACTGTTTATTACTACCTCGGATCACGGTGCGGAGCTGGTGATAAGTAGACGTCAGCGTGTGTTAATTCAGAACCAAGTTATTTGAGACCCGGAAGTGATTCTGGAACCAATAAATGTCTTAATACCATATATATAAGGCTACTAAGAACCAAAATTTTGGAAACGGTATAAATGTATTATTATTTTGGTCGAGGAAGTGTATATATATATAATAATCATTGGTCAAGTCAGTATCTCACTCCTGATGACTTATTAACAACGAATTATATTACAAAAACAATCAGTAATAGTAATTAAAAATCGGTTGGTAATTTGAATTAAAAAGTGTTATCTCCCTTTAACTGTTACTGTGACATGGCTTAACATATGTGATTTTCATTATTTTATATATCATCCTTTCAATTTTATTTACATGTAAAAAAAGATCGAAAATTTAATTTACTGAATGTCAAAAATCTTTCTGTACTAAATTCAAATTAATTCTGTTATTGAAATAATGGGGTCACTTTAATGAGGTTAACGTAAAGATTTTTTTCAGCTGAAGAATACATCGGGATTTGGCCTTTATTTTTGCTGGAATTCGGGATTTACACTTATCGGGACTCGGGAATGGATGCTTTCATTTTCGTTAATTCGGGAATCACTGTTTACTGTTTACTAGGATGAAAAATTTTGTCCTGCCTTTTTTTTTAGTTGTAATCTCTGTTCTGCCTTTTTATTTTTCACTCTTTTCGGTCCTGCCTTTTTTTAAAGTTTATCCTGACTTTTTTTAACCAAAATTATCATCCTGACTCGATAATAAACAAAAATATGAGAAAATTCAGATGAGAAGTAAATCCTTTATTTTCACACTTCTGACGTCAAAGGTGAGGTGTTGTAACTTTTTTGAGTCCTCGGCTAGGGGCTAGGATGAAATTTGAAAAAATAGGCAGGACAGGAGTTTTGAGTAAAAAAAAAAGGCAGGATGAGATTATTTGAAAAAAAAGGCAGGATGACAATTTATGTAAATAAAAAGTCAGGATAAACTAAAAAAAAAAAAAGGCAGGACCGAATAGAGTGAAAAATAAAAAGGCAGGACCGAATAGAGGGAAAAATAAATAGGCAGGACAAATTTTTCATCCTAGCCCCATAAAAATCAAATGGTAGCTCCTTAACACTGTCTTCCAATGATGCATAAATTTTACTTTTAACTTTGAAAAGCGTTGATCGTACGAACACTTTTAGTATGAATAGTATCGTACTTAATAATGCTTTGATCAAACACCAACCTGTGTCAACAACTTTGAAGTTTAGAAGAAGAACGTATATCAAACTATTCCTTAGAAATGTGCCAACATTTTATTATATCCGTATGTGTCTTTAATGTTGGCCTTTTCAAGGCAGACCATTTTTATCTCATCGAGTGCGGGAGGTCATGGGTTCGATCCCCAGTCGGGTCCAAACAAATACTTTAAAATTTTTATTACCGCTTATCCGCCTAGTTCGCGACATTTAGGAGAAGGAGCAAATACTGGTCGGCTCGGATTCCGAATAAAATGTCTATTTATAGATCCTTGTGGCAACTCTTTAAACAGTGATTCACAATAACGGGAATGAGAACATACTTCAACACACTTTTTTTCTATTATAGTTAAAAAATAAAGCTGTGTTTTGTATACTGTTTGTATTTTGGTCTTTGTCTTTGTCTTCTTTTTTTATCATGGCGTTGTCAGTCTATTTTCGACTTATGAGTTCGAATGTCCCTTTGGTATCTTTCGCCTCTCTTTTTTTAAATAACTTTACTAAAGATTAAGAGATGAGGTGGAGACAAAAAATTTATTTTTAGCAAGAGAAGGTTATTGGGTAGGCAATCGAAAGCCTTGGACAAATCTATTAATATTGCCACTACATATTTAATATGTTGATATAAAGCCTTTTTTCCATTCTTCTACTATTTTCTATAAAGGTGATTGTCATATGTATCATTTTCGAAACACTGACAGAAAAGTATGAAAAATGTGACCCTTTATTAGTCGAGAATGGCTTGAATGTTAACCAAAAATTCTTGCTGTTAAGTCCTCCTACACATCTTTCCAGGAAATAGTTTCTGATTGATTTCTTTTTTTTTCGTAACCAAATTTCATTGTTTTCAATAAGATTCGCTTTATTCAATTATTTTACAATTTGATATTTATTATACGCCATCCTTTTATATATATATATATTTTCCTACATATATTTCCTATATTTTTGTCGATTACAATATAGTTATTAACCTGTCACGGAATAGAAGTTCCTTCATAATATAAGTTCCAAATGGAAAAAAATATTCTGGAATATTATTTCCACTGGAATAAATATAACAGTAAATGTTCCTAACGGAATAAATGGTATAGAATATTTGTTCCAACAGAAACAGATATTATGACATTGTTTATAACAAAGATTCCAGTGGAACTTCTGTTAGGCGGAACAAATATACGTTGACAGACCAAGCAAGTCGGTATATTTTGTCATTTAATCTGTACGGCTCGGGTAACCCTACTTGACCCGAACGACGTAGGAGTAACAATCAAGTGGTTCAGTGTCGTTTGTTGCTGTCTGTCATGTTTTTTTTTTATTGTTTTATCATAAATCAGACCGTTGTTTTTTTTGTTTGCATTGTTTTACATTGTGCCATGTCTCTTATAGCTTGTTATTCGGTATGGGATTTGATCATTGTTGAAGGGCGTGCGATGAACTATAGTTGATTCCATCAACGTCATTTGGTCTCTGGTGGATAATCTTCTCATTAGCAACCATACCAGATGTCCTTATTTTTTAATTTAATTTAACGCTACACGTTATAAAGTCACCCATCATCATCATTTTCCTCACGTGTCTATTATTGGTATCAATATATAGAAAATAAAAGTATTTGAAACCATGTTTTAGCAGATTTATAAATATGCCTTTATTATCTGTCAAGTATCTATTGAAATAAAGACACTTTTACACCATGCAAACTACAAATGCAATAAGAGCAAGTATAGATAAATTAAGTGAACACATCATTTTTTTATACAAATAATATCCGCTTATTGTTTAGATGTTAACCATGGATTCTGTTAACTGCCAAATATAACTTTGGATATCATTATCTAGATGTGGGGAATGCGAGTTAACAGCAACCCGACAATTAAAAATAACCAAAAGACATCTAGAGGGCAACATATGGACCTGTTTGTTTACTCTTATTTTTGCCAAAAACAAATAACAAAACAATAAAATGAGAACAACAGATATGCAAAATCACATAGTGTAATTAATGGCAATGAAACAACACATGTAAAGCTGTAATGGATAAAAAAATATTGATTCCATAAATAATTAAAATCAACCTCAAAATTATATAAATTCACACCTTTGAACATAAACTGCAAATGCTGATCCAGAAGGCAAAGCGGCAGGATCCCCTCTTTTATGGCTCTTTTGTTGAGTATTGCGCTCTTTTTTATGTAAATGTTTCTGTTGGCTCTCCTATCCTACCACCCTTAAAAGTCTACCGTGGTTTTTTTTTAAATACCAATTCGATTTCAAAGTGTGAGCGAAATCACTTAAAATATTATTTAGTATTAAGTTATTTTTAGTTGCTCATGTACTTAACTTTGGAGATTTCTTATATTATAATATACAATGTAATTAAATTTATGTTGAATTATTGGTATCACTCGGAAAATTTTGATTTCAGATTTTCTCTTACAGATGCTTATTGTTCTAACTTTAGAGTCATTAATTTTCGAGAATCCCTGTCGACTGAAGTTAGCCTAAGTTGAGAACATAAAACTTATTATAACATTAACGGTACCAATTTTACTGTATATATATATAACTTACGTTTGTACCTCTCAGAATCGAATAGCACATGTATGGCGATTTTGAAAATAAATTAAATTAACAGGACAGTTGTGATAAGAGCAGGTGATTGTTTGGCCCTTATTCTCCGAAAATAAATAATTTTGCTGATTTCATTGATAAATTAACAAGTAATTATATAGTTCTGACACATTAGTGCAAAACGATTGCTTGTGATGTCATAAAGTTGACAAAATCGACAATGTTGATATAAGGTGGCCACTTTAAACATAGTTTTCGGACAAAATAGATAAGGATTAGATATTTTTTACACATTAACCCTTTATTAAATACATCTTTTAGCAAAGTACCTTTTGGATAAAGCCTTTACTCCTTTCTAAATATTAATGACAATTCTCAGAACTGTGATGCCACTTTGGCAGTTTTGTAATTTTGAGCTAATTGTAAGAAGTTTGAAGCCCTAATGCATATATGTAAGACAACATTCAAACTATAAATACTGATGTCTCACAGAATAATTCTGTCTTATGAACATCTGAATGATGTTATATGATAGATTTATAATACTTTTTTTGATTTTCGAATCCAAGGATTTATCATATATACCTTCTCCAAAGCGCATTTCCTTAAAAAAAAAATCATAGTCTAAAGTCCGGGAATGAGACCACTCGACCATGACTGCTAACATAACCGTGTTAAGAAAAGTTATACTTCTACTGCGCTTATATTGGCATTTCGTGTCAAAATAAGATCAAAAAAAGAGACGAAAGATACCAAAGGGACAATCAAAATTTGTTAGTTAAAGAGACATCGACAAAACAAAAACGACGAAAAGACCAACAAAATTTACAAAAAAAACATTGCATAGCAATTAAACTAAATATAAAATCCAAATGCAGGATTGACATCAAAACATCATAATTCATAAAATATGTGTAAAATAGAATATGTATGCAACAAACACAATGTGTCAATATGTTCAGTATATTTCTTCTACTTCTACTTTGTAGTGAACGCCTTCAACACGTTGAAATTTATGTCACTTGTACTACGCTACAATTACCACGCCCATAGACAACATATTCTCATAAAAAAGTCTAGTATATTTCATTTAGGCTAATAAAAACCAAACTACAATATCAAATTTGATGCCCACATGACAGTATCATGTGCTGAATACTCTTGCCAAGTTTAAGTTAAAAATGTGTGCATATATGAATACTAAAATATTCCTAAAGAACACAAAACATATGATAAAATAATCATAAACTTGTCAATACACATACTCAAGAAAATTCTAGTACATTTCATTTAGGTTAATAAAAACCAACAAATTACAATATCAAAATATCAAATTGGATACCCACATGACATTGTCATGTGCTTAATACTCTTGAAAAGTTTGAGTATACATGAATACTGCAATATACTTAAACAAACAAAACATATGATAAAAGTAATCATTAACTTGGTTATACATGAACTCAATCAATTAACATTGTTCATTTATATACAGTATATATATTATGGCTGGTTTTTTACTATAATGTTGTCGTTCTTTGTGTTAATATTATTTCATTTTACACATTCTCTGTGAACTGTTGAAATGGACCTTTCGAAAACCAAACTTGATGTGTTTTAGTTGATTTTAGTCTCTGATGCATGATTTTTATTATTAATTGTTTTGGCTTTTAACTAGCTGTCAGTAACTGCAGTACTCTCAAATCGTACTTTCTTGTTTATTTGACCTGTTGATACTAATTGTAATGCTTTTTGTTATTTAATGTTATTCAGGGTTATATCTTGTCTATATACCAGCTTTGATAAGTGTTTGGTACTAATATAAATTTCCACTTCGTACTATGAACATCAAAATTATTTATTTTGTTATAATATTTCCTTTCTCTATTGTAACTGTATACGTATACCTAACAACAAAATTATTTTATTTACCTGTGTTTAAAGTTATTGCAAATGGCTGATATTTTGTTCGAGCATATTGTTTTCTTAAATTGTTTAACATTTCATACCGATATAATATGTTACTTTTATTATTCTTCCCTTAGTTTATTTATTTTGAATTTACATTGTATCATAGGTCAAATTTATTTGTTCAGTGTATGTTCAATGGTGTTAATATGTCCTTTGATTGAGTTAAGCTATTTCAGTTGATATTTTATAGTGTGTTTTTCTATGTTGTGATGTTACACTATTGTTTCAGAAAAAGGGTGAAGGTTTGGTACCATTAAAAAGTTTAAACCCGCTGCATTTGTTTGCACCTGTCCTAAGTCAGGAATCTGATGTTCAGTAGTTGTCGTTTGTTGATGTGGTTCATAAGTGTTTCTCGTTTCTCGTTTTTATATAGATTAGACCGTTGGTTTTCCCGTTTGAATGGTTTTACACTAGTAATTTTTGGGGCCCTTTATAGCTTACTGTTCGGTGTGAGCCTAGGCTCCGTGTTGAAGACCGTACTTTGACCTATAATGGTTTACATTTATAAATTTTGACTTGGATGGAGAGTTGTCTCATTGGCACTCATACCACATCTTCTTATATCTATATAATAATCACACTTTAACCATATGAAATAAAGTAGTACTATTAATCGTATCGCAATACCAAAATAAAATATTCTTGCATGTTAAATATTCTAAAAAAGAAAAAGAAAAAAAAAGAGAAAACGGATAAAATTCTCAATGCTGTTCACACATAAACACATGATATATTGCATGATATATCGGAAAAATTGTCTCTCTTTTCGGATTTTTTATCAAAATCATCCAGAAACCTTCAATCAAATTTAAAGAGAATCCTACAAAAATAGAGGAGGTAGTGTGGCGATAAAACATAGTATTGGTTGACTTTGAAAGCCTTTTCCGCTCAAAATAGTGCTCCATTTCAAATGTTTCTGAGTGTCTAACTCATCTTTGGTTATGATGATTGGAAACCTTCATCCAGATTTGAAGAGGCTGCGACAAAAATTGAAGGTGCTGTCAAGGCGACTCAACGTAGTGACGGACGACCGGGTCAAAACCATTTTACCTCAGCAAATACAGTACGTTACTATAGGGTGTTGCTGTTGTACAATAAAGTCTAAAATGACAGCTACTGTCGTGACCCTATTTTTTTTTTACCACTAAAAGTAACACAAAATACATGTTTTATTTCCTGTGATCAAAATAATATGTATGGGGTAAGCAACAATCTAATACTTATATTCCGGTGTAAGATTCGATCTCCCGTTTATTCAACATGTATCGTTCTATCTGAACATACACTTATGTTGCCTATCGTCACCGCGTTGGTAAGATATCGAAAAAAATACATATTCTTATATACACCCATTAACTAAAGCATAATTAATTCTTCTGTTTTAAAATAATATTTTTGTTTTTATTATAGCCAATAATTGCGTTTTCTTGATAATATAACAGAGTCTCAAGTAATAGTATATATCTAGCAGCTTTGACCGTAGATACATGTACCCTACAATAGTAGCAATAATAAAAAATATTAAATTACAAGATTAAACTTTCTTTAATTTTCATATGCCTAAATATAGATGTGAACCGTATTAATTCCCACACATTCAAGAATAAAAAGATAAAATTGAAATTCTTTTAGATAATTCTATTGGTTTATGTTCCAAATTTAAAACGGTGTTTTAGTCAATTCAGAAACGATAATCAACTTGCGATTAAAGGCGCTTGTTGATTTTCCTTTCTATATCCACTACTTCATATAAATTCTCTGCATTTGTTGTCTTGTTTTTTCTTTTCATTAATATTGCTGTTATCTTGTTTTACAATGTCTTTTTATTAATAAGCTACAGCTTTTAAAACAATAAGAAAATAAAAATATCATCATAAAACGTTGAATATTGATGTTATAAGACCATCATAATTACTATATACAAACGAAAAAAATAAAATATAATATATTCAATTTGAATGCTCATAGTTATTTTCTATGCTTCTTTTCCATTCAATATACATATTCACTTCTGCATCCATACATTTTGGTTTGCTAACTCATATGGACACCCTGTCTTCCTCTGTTGGAAGTATATGATTGCCTCCTTATGTAAAACAAAGGTCACATAGTGGTCAGCAAAACTGAAAGTGAAATATCAAGAATTTAAACTTTAGTATGTAATGGTTAAACATTGTAATTCCTATCTTTTTGTTCTTTTTGTTTGTAAAGTCAGTTTAAGACATTGACGTTTTTATACATTATTGCAAATGTGAAAAAAAAACTATAACCTTCTGCGACTTACCATTTATAAATAATAACAGAAAACAGCATTTGTATTGCAAAACTTAACATACTTTACTTAGCAGACTGGGTATATATATATATATATACCATGCCGTCAGTATATCCGCCCATCTAAGGCTGCATTCGCGGCGCTTTGTCCAACGTTTTCGTATATATATACCCTGTGGTTGTTTAATTGTTCCTTTCCATAAAAATTGTACTATTTTGATGAAAAATAATGACCAAAAATTGGCCAAATTATTTCATACAAGAAATAGAGTGATTTTCCGTAGGGCTGGCTTCAAATGGAACTATGTGCCACCAATGCGAATGCTGCTGCATTAGCTCCCACATTAACCCATCAGAATTAAAAATTGCCTCTGATGGTTATGTGTTTTATGTCATAATAACTAACAGAGGAAAACTTAAAAACGACCTTTTATTCATTATTCCCGCCATTAGTTTGGTTCAAATTGTCAGTGTAAATTGCCTAACGATCAACGAAAAGTGATAACTTTAGCTAAAGATCAAGACGAACGAGACAATTTATATATGAGTACCTCTTTATTATATAATGCTTAAAAATATTCGTAAGAACCTAACTATTTATAAAAACATGGCCTTTTATTGACATAATAATATAATTTTCTGGTATAACTCGACGTTTCAGCCACTAGTTAAACTTACAACCGCCGAATCTGAAGGGCTCGTGATGATTGTACACCAAATTGTCTGTCAGATATTTGAGCAGAGCACTAATAATCTTTAAAAAACAAATATATTGTAGATTGTTCTGGTGAACACGATCAATGTATAACCCAGGCTTTAAAGGGCATGAGCTGTCAAATTCATGTTCACCGGTTTGACTCAAATTCTCATATTTGATTTATATCATACTGAAAGGTATATCCAAATTACAAAAGTCTAAAATTAACAATTAACAATGCATGGACTCGATAATATGCATCAGCATTTTGTACGATTTTAGTCTAGACTCCATCTAATTAACCATCGAGATGACCTCCGAAGACTGCCGACAGTTATATTACCCGATATAAACATAAATATAAATAGATAGCGAGCACGTGCAATTTGATTTTTTCTAGGTCTGTTTGATTTCATGTTAGAGGTTAACAAATATGTTAATCATAATTTTTTGTGGCTAGAATCAGTCAACGAAATGGTTCACCCTTGTTTCACGTTCAATTTTGACATTCTTTTCCTTTCAATAGCTGAACACGCCTAGTACATGCGCAACCCATCTCCAGCAAAGGGTTAAGTTGAAGGTCACATGAATACGGATTCACACGAGGCTGAATTATTGAATTATCAATAATACATCAGCGAAGTTTTGAGCTTATTTTGACAAATTCGGGCCAAACTGACTACTTATAATGAAATATTATTTCAAAATTCCGTTTTATTAATACTTGAAACAAAAAGAATCGTATTTTAATTTTGTTTCTAAATCGTAGCTAATGCCCTTTAAAAGACTAGGTACAGTACCGAAATATTTTACCTGAACCTGGTAAATCATCAGTAAAAGTGAGTAACATTCACTATTAACGCCATTTTTTTATTATATATTCATTTTTTTTTTATAATTTAGAAGTTTAACAATTTGGTCATTTGGTTTAAAATTAAGTTGAAACCTTAATTTTGAAGTGCTGTATAGATGAATTTAGGTCAATTTTGTACAGCTCAAGTGTTGGTCTTTAACTTTCCCGAGTAATGAAGTATTATGAAGAAAATAAACGCCATAAATTTTGAATGTGTTTTTCATATTACACTTTTTACAGCGAGAACCCGGGTGACCTTAAGATCTGATGGCTGCCAAATAAATCATACAAATCAAATCGTTCCAGATTTAATTCGTCCAAACTGTTCCTTAACATCACATTGTCTTTCATTACGGTATCCAATTTTGAATTTCCACATTTGAGCACAGCGATTTCTTTGAGGGAGATCCTATGAGACGCTTTTAACTTGTTCAGTTGCTGTTTTGATTCACTTTCTGTGGAGCACGTAAAAGCGGAGAGTTCCTTGTCCTCAAGTCCTTGAAACGGAAATTGAGACATTTGTTTCTTCTCTATAAACTTTCTCATTCGGTCGCTGTCTCTTTGAATTTTTGATTTTGACTTATTCTTCGGTTTTGGGTTTTCACATGACTTAACGTGAAAATTACACATACGGGCAAAATGTCCATGATGTCTGTACTTGTAACAATAAGCGTTAACTGCATAACACCGATGGTATGTGAAAACATTCAATGTCTTTCCGCAATATTTGCACAGAAAGTCTAAACAGGTATCTGCTTTTCTCATCGGAAACGGATGTCCATTTCTACAAGGCTGGCAATTCAAGGTCCTTCCATACTGTTGTTTCTGAAAGTATTCATATATGCTAGTTTGGGGAACTAGCTCAAGATCGTGCCGCGGGTAACCTCAACCAATAGATAACCGGGAGTTTTCCGTGTTATAGTAACTCAAAGACGGAATACCAATACTTTAAACTTTATTAGCAAGGTCCGGACAGTACCAGACCTAAGATCTAAACTGACCACAAAATAACATACAAAAGTATATATAAAAAAACAGTATCTATAGAAAAGGATTAGTGTCCAACGGATTAACTTGTCATCGTCAAAGTGAATAATCCATTACGACAAACATATATTTAACAATAGAATTAATTGAACACAAAGAAATGTGAAAGGTTAGATAAACGGATTAACAAATTGTCACTATAGCACTTAAAATATATTGTCTCAATTTGATTTATTTCTAAGACCCAATTGTCCAAATCTTCCTGGTTACAGTTCTTCCAATGACTTTCAAGATGGCTTAAAGTTTACATTCTTTTGCCGGTTTAAATTTAGATGTGTAACAAAAAGGACAGTGTAACTGCCTGCACAGCATTTTGTACATCTTCGTCTAAGTGATAAGATTTCATCAAATGATTCAAACTGCTGATGTACATTCATCCCAAAGGATCACCGACTGTAATTAAAATGATAATGACACTACATAATAATAATTACAACTTGAAATGCAAAAAAAAAAAAAACAAAACATGAAAACATTAGATCTATTTAGTTTTTTGATGATAGAAGTTATCAATATGCCAAAGCAGTTTTTGAAAAATTTACCAAAGAATACATGTGATTTAAACAAATTGGCATGGAATAGTTTTAAAATTCTCTCCCGGAAAGAAAATTAGGAAATATAATACAAAACCTTTATATATTCCCTTGGAGTAACTTTATTATTGTTTTGTGTATTTTGTTTTCTGAACAAACAATTTATCACCTTAAGTAAAATTATTATTAAAGTTTTTATTCTCTAA
The DNA here is from genome assembly GCA_017311375.1 of Mytilus coruscus. NCBI lineage: Eukaryota > Metazoa > Mollusca > Bivalvia > Mytilida > Mytilidae > Mytilus > Mytilus coruscus. Next base: position 66,000,805 of record CM029603.1, read on the forward strand.
ATAACTCCTAAATTATGATTGATTGATTGATTCATTGGTGTTTAACGCCACTTTCAGCACTATTGTGCTATTTCGTGGCAGTCAGTTTTATTGGTGGAGGAAGCCGGGTGTGCGGAGAGAACCACCGACCTTCGGTAGGAAAACTGACAATCCTAATCAATTAAAATTGGAGTCGAGCGCACCTGCCACGTGCGGGATTCGAACTCACAACCTCAGTGTTGACAGGCTAGTTCGACTACTTAGACCACTCGCCACCGAGGCCCCTCCTCCTAAATTATGAGACCTTTTTTTAAATCTTTATAAGATTTCGAAATCATTTTAAGTTAAGGAATGCATCTCCATCATGCATAGCTCTGATTCGTTGTCCGGTTTCGGCTTTACTTTTGGTCCTTTTTTGTTTTATCAGTTCTTCATCGTTTGTTTAAGGTTTGGGACTTTCAATTATGTTGGCCTCGAGCATTGCTGAAGAGACTAATTGTCAAAATGCGCATCTGGTGCAATAAAATGGGTACTGTTCAGTTACTTAACTGCGTCTTTCGGGCTAATACAATTATTGTCTGTTGAAAAAAACATCTGAGTCTTACCTACGAAAATATCTTAAATAATAAACTGAAGATATTTGAAGTGTAAACATAAAAATTCTGAAAATTGTTCTTTATATACATTTATTTAATATTGTTAGGAATATGTCATATGTATATATATATACTGTTTTGTATACACTGATAAACCGTAAGGAATCTTATTATATAGGTCTTATTGATGATAATTATAAAATGTTCCGTGACCAATTGGACTGTTACATTTCCACTTTGCTCATGTGCCTAAAGTCGTGCCAGTCTATTCTAACTTTAGTAACTAATAAGAATTGAATTAGGGCAGTCTGGGTCTGTTAGTCAGGTGTTAGAGAAATACAGTGTCCTGTTTGGTCGAGAAATAAAGATTGCTTTTTAACTGATCATGACAGCGCCAACTTTTCTTTCTAAACCAAAACATCATATTTTCTTTTAAATCATTTTTACACGTTGAAGTGTCAGTTACTTAATGTTACAATGAAAGAAGTGAATAAAGCAAATATAATGCAATCTATTTTTAATGAAATTAAAACATAATACGGATGTTTGAGAAATGTCCGGAAAACGGATTTTTTTAAAACGTCTGTAATACATATGATCCGTTTTACGGACGTGGTGCCATACGTCCGTAAAACATTCGTGAAACGGACGTATTGTTCTACGTCCGTGATATGTCCGTAGCTATTTTACCTGTGTAACACATAACAATTTATTACAGGTAGAATACAGTCAGTATTTATAGCATTAAAAATTACTCCTTCAGAATAAGAAAGAACAATGCAATACTTGCAAAATTATGTTGTAGTAAATATGAAATTTGGAAAAATAGACAAAAATAATACAATAGAACACTTGACTTTCCCTTTGGTATCTTTCGGCTCTCTTTCAATACTTGCAAAATTTTGTTGTTCTAAATATGAAATTAAAATAAAAAACATAAAAAAATAAAATCACTTTCCATATTTAATCAATTTGAATTATTTTTATTTTGCATAGGTAATAATATAAATACATATTGGCTTTTTACTAGTTGTGACAGACCTGAAGGGTTTTATTTTAAATTTGTGATTTCTACGTACTAGAAACATAATTTCCTGTTGAATGTGACAAAATAGTACACACATATTTTGATTTCAAAGAAGTGCTCCAGAAGTTAAATTCAGTATGTCAGACCCTTTCTGAGCAAAATTATTTGTCTTTCTCATTAAATAAACCGTATATAGGCGGCGGCCGTATTTGTTAACAAATCAACCGTAATGAAATATATCCCAAAGTCAGGACCATCCTAAGACCATCATAAGACACCTAAATTGGTGTCCCAAACTTAGGACAATTCCTATGACATTTCCTTAGTTACTAAATGATTGATAAACGATGGTCTTAGGACATGTCCTAGTCCTAAGACCGCTTCGATAGACAGGCTTCAAGATCCTCCTAGTACAAATTTGGATATCCTAATTTCTCCTTATACATATTCAGCATTCAGATTTGTACTGGATTTTAATTGGCGTCAACAAGATTTCCAATTTCTAAATATACATAGAACAAAAAAGTAATGATTTAAAAGTCACAATACCGGGAAATATATATGGATACTTTCTTAATTAGAAGTAAATACATGTAATTAGAAAAAAGCAATATTTTCTTTTAAAGAAGAACTGAGGCATATTTCTGCACGAAAGAATTAAGGATTTTAAAGTTTTAGTATGCCAATCAAAAGAATAAGGATTTTTAAATTAAAACCTAGTATTAATGATCGCATATGCCTCATTAAATATTTTTATTACAATAAAATAGTCAGTGGATTTCTAGAATGCACAATCCTGATTGGTTTGAATTGGCAGCGATAGTCACGCCTACTGCAATGTTGACAGTGGATAATTACGCCTACAGTTATACTCAACATGGTTAACGATAAACAAATTATATATACAATATTCGTACAATGAAGAAAATATAAGATTTATTTGACGAGCTTTAAAACAGAGAGAAAAGCGAGTCAGGTGCCTATGGTTCAATGATTGTCGTTGGTTCATGTCTGTCATATTTGTTTTTCGTAAATTGTTTTGTTATAAATTAGGACGTTAATTTCTTCAATTGAATTGTTTCATATTTTTCATGTCGGGGCCTTTTATAGACGACTATATGGTATGGGTTTTTCTCATTGTTGAAGGCCGTACGGTTGCCTATAATTGCTTACATCCACTTCATTTGAACTTTGGTGGATAATTGTATCATTGGCAATCATACTTCATCTCCTTATTTTTATATAAGGGTGGTATTTAGGGAGCAGAACAAAAATATTTTTTTGTAGAAATAGACCTTTATTTTAATTATTATTTAGTAAATATTCTTTAATATTTTAACCTATTTAATGTGAGAGAGACATCATATAATAAATAAATCACATTAAATAAATGAAAATAGGTTAAAATATTAAAGAATATTTACTAAAAAGTTAAAACACAAAAAAAGACTCAGAAAAAGGGTCCATTCCCAAGTGCCTATGATCCGTAATGAAAGAGTTTATGTACTCCGTATTTATATGAAAGATGCATGAGACTTGCCTTTGCATGTTTGAACTCGGTAAAGTATAAAATCGTGACACTTTCAATTAAACTCACTCAAAAATATATGATGATTTTACCGATTATATTTAGTTGTCACTGTTTACAAATAATCTGTTCAATTCTTATATAAAACGTAGTCACATTTGTTTGTGTTTTAGTTTTTGTTTCATAAAGTTGGAATGTACAATTATTAGATAAATATTAGTTATTGACTTTATAATAGTAGTAATAATAATTCTAATTTTTAATCTTATAATTCTACTAGCTACTGGTGAAATTCGATGCATTTTCATTTGTTTTAATTTTCTATATCCCTTTTCATTTACTTTAACACTTAGGACAGCGGTTAGGACATCCTAGCTAAGATTGTCCTGGGATACCTTCGATGTGCAAGCTGAGACATGTCGTAAGTCGGTCCTAACATTATCCTAATTTATTCATTTTTTATACATTATGCAGAGGCTAACGTGCTATTGTTATCATTAGCAAACATTGTTTCTTTCAATGTAATTCATAAATGACACATATTAAAAAAAATCATAGAATAACTTTATTACCCAATTGAAAAAAAATGTACATACTTCGACTTGTTACACACACACACGATTAAGTGAAATTCAAAAGACGAAACTATAATTATAGTCGATTTGCTCGAAAATAAATAAATAAATCTTTTGTAACAAGATTTCAGCACTTATATGTCTGTAAAGTTTAAGAACTTTTCAATAAACTTTTATGATGATTTATTTACAGAAAAATACTTCGGAAAAGATACATGATAAAATAATATGCAAATCAAGATTAGGTTGCCTAAAAATAGACGATTCCCTAATTTACATGAATTTAAAAAAAAAAAAAATGGTAGTGCGTATTTGTGATGTCTTGTTTGAAATTTAATATATATATATATATATACTACTACTCAAAAAAAGTTTAGCAACACAACTCCTGACTTAAAATAAAGTAAAACAAAATCTCGATTTATCTTTCAACATTTGTGTATTTAAAAGTACTACAGTAATGTTGACTAAATTTCAGACAACAAAAATGAAGAAACCATTTAAATACATATAGATATCAAAATTATTTGCATAGGGAAAAATGTAGTAATGAAATATTATTAGCTCTAAATGTTTAAATATCCCAAGAAAGCTTTATTGACATGTGCCAGAAATAAATAAAATTGCCAAAGAAAATATTCCAAATGGTTATCTCAATGTTGAAAAGATTTATACCACGAAGTCATCAAGTCACAGACTTTAAAACAATAAATCGAATGTTAATTATATACAAGTATGGTACAAACACATGATATAATGATAAAAGGAATTTAAGGAATTTAAAGTGAAACTGACCGGGTATCACATATTGTAAAGATAAATAAAATATCAGGAACCCACTTTTCATATCTATAGAAAGTACACTTTTATTTGTGTATGTAAAGGGTTTTAAAGAATACAATTGAAAAAACTGAGTATTTTTCGTGAAATTTTAAAGCAATACAATTTTTTCTCTTTTGTATAGAATAAATGAATAGGATTAAATACATGTATGGAAATAGTAAAATAACTAGAGATATAATAATGCATTGTACATAATTTTATTTCACCCCAAAAGGAGATAGTCCTAGCTCGAATAGTAACTGAAATTGTTAATAAAGTCGAGCGAAAAGTTCCCTGGAAGAAAACAACATAACATATAATATAATGTGAAAACAAAGAAAATCTCGCCTGATAGCTTTCGTGACACTCATGATGGGAATAGCTAAAATTGTTTAAAATAACAGATCTTTCGAATAAATCCGTAAATTTGATTAGTGGAAAATTCTCGGACACCTTCATCTGAATTAAATAGGATTCTTTTAAGTCCCCCTCTCGAAAACTTTATCCCATTTTAGATTTTTCCGACTATCGAACTTATTCGACTTGGTTCTGGATTAACACGTTATATATATACAATATACAGACTTGGTTCTGGATTGACAAGGTGTTGGTTCTAGATTTACATGTTTGGTTCTGGATTAACACGTTATATATATATATATATATATATCATAAACAGACTTGGTTCTGGATTGACAAGATGTTGGTTCTAGATTTACTTGTTTGGTTCTGGATTAACACGTTATATATCAAATATACAGACTTGGTTCTGGATTGACAAGATGTTGGTTCTGGATTGACAAGATGTTGGTTCTAGATTTACATGTTTGGTTCTGGATTAACACGTTATATATATATACCATATGCAGACTTGATTCTGGATTGACAAGGCGTTGGTTTCAGATTTACATGTTTGGTTCTGGATTGACACGTTCTATATATATCATAAACAGACTTGGTTCTGGATTAACACGTATATATATATACAATATACAGACTTGGTTCTGGATTGACAAGGTGTTGGTTCTAGATTTACATGTTTGGTTCTGGATTGACACGTTCTATATATATCATAAACAGACTTGGTTCTGGATTAACACGTTATATATATATACAATATACAGACTTGGTTCTGGATTGACACGGTCTTGGTTCTAGATTTACAACCTTGGTTCTGGATTAACACGTTATATATATACCATATACAGACTTGGTTCTGGATTGACAAGGTCTTGGTTCTGGATTGACACGTTATATATATATACCATATGCAGACTTGGTTCTGGATTGACAAGGCGTTGGTTCTAGATTTACATGTTTGGTTCTGGATTGACACGTTCTACATATATCATAAACAGACTTGGTTCTGGATTAACACGTTAAATATATATACAATATACAGACTTGGTTCTGGATTGACAAGGTGTTGGTTCTAGATTTACATGTTTGGTTCTGGATTAACACGCTATATTTATACCATATACAGACTTGGTTCTGGACTGACAAGGTGTTGGTTCTAGATTTACATGTTTGGTTCTGGATTAACACGTTATATTTATACCATATACAGACTTGGTTCTGGATTGACAAGGTGTTGGTTCTAGATTTACATGTTTGGTTCTGGATTAACACGCTATATTTATACCATATACAGACTTGGTTCCGGATTGACAAGGTGTTGGTTCTAGATTTACATGTTTGGTTCCGGATTAACACGCTATATTTATACCATATACAGACTTGGTTCTGGATTGACAAGGTGTTGGTTCTAGATTTACATGTTTGATTCTGGATTAACACGCTATATTTATACCATATAGAGACTTGGTTCTGGATTGACAAGATCTTGGTTCTAGATTTACATGTTTGGTTCTTGATTGACACGTTTATATATATCATAGACAGACTTGGTTCTGGATTAACACGTTATATATATATACAATATACAGACTTGGTTCTGGATTGACAAGGTGTTGGTTTTAGATCTACATGTTTGGTTCTGGATTAACACGTGATATTTATACCATATACAGACTTGGTTCTGTATTGACAAGGTGTTGGTTCTAGATTTACTTGTTTGGTTCTGAATTAATACGTTATATTTATACCATATACAGACTTGGTTCTGGACTGACAAGGTGTTAGGTCTAGATTTACATGTTTGGTTCTAGATTAACACGTTATATTTATACCAAAACAGACTTGGTTCTGGATTGACAAGGTGTTGGTTCTAGATTTACATGTTTGGTTCTGGATTAACACGTTATATTAATACTATATACAGACTTGGTTCTGGATTGACAAGGTGTTGGTTCTAGATTTACATGTTTGGTTCTGGATTAACACGTTATATTTATACCATAAACAGACTTGGTTCTGGATTGACAATGCGTTGGTTCTAGATTTACATGTTTGGTTCTGGATTGACACGTTCTATATATACCATAAACAGACTTGGTTCTGGATTAACACGTTATATATATATACAATATACAGACTTGGTTCTGGATTGACAAGGTCTTGGTTCTAGATTTACAACCTTGGTTTTGGATTAAAACGTTATATATATACCATATACAGACTTGGTTCTGGATTGACAAGGTCTTGGTTCTGGAATTACATGTTTGGTTCTGGATTGACACGTTATATATATATACCATATACAGACTTGGTTCTGGATTGACAAGGCGTTGGTTCTAGATTTACATGTTTGGTTCTGGATTAACACGTTCTATATATCATAAACAGACTTGGTTCTGGATTAACAAGTTATAAATATATACAATATACAGACTTGGTTCTGGATTGACAAGGTGTTGGTTCTAGATTTACATGTTTGGTTCTGGATTAACACGCTATATTTATACCATATACAGACTTGGTTCCGGATTGACAAGGTGTTGGTTCTAGATTTACATGTTTGGTTCCGGATTAACACGCTATATTTATACCATATACAGACTTGGTTCTGGATTGACAAGGTGTTGGTTCTAGATTTACATGTTTGGTTCTGGATTAACACGCTATATTTATACCATATACAGACTTGGTTCTGGATTGACAAGGTCTTGGTTCTGGAATTACATGTTTGGTTCTGGATTGACACGTTATATATATATACCATATGCAGACTTGGTTCTGGATTGACAAGGCGTTGGTTCTACATTTACATGTTTGGTTCTGGATTGACACGTTCTACATATATCATAAACAGACTTGGTTCTGGATTAACACGTTAAATATATATACAATATACAGACTTGGTTCTGGATTGACAAGGTGTTGGTTCTAGATTTACATGTTTGGTTCTGGATTAACACGCTATATTTATACCATATACAGACTTGGTTCTGGACTGACAAGGTGTTGGTTCTAGATTTACATGTTTGGTTCTGGATTAACACGTTATATTTATACCATATACAGACTTGGTTCTGGATTGACAAGGTGTTGGTTCTAGATTTACATGTTTGGTTCTGGATTAACACGCTATATTTATACCATATACAGACTTGGTTCTGGATTGACAAGGTGTTGGTTCTAGATTTACATGTTTGGTTCTGGATTAACACGCTATATTTATACCATATACAGACTTGGTTCTGGATTGACAAGGTGTTGGTTCTAGATTTACATGTTTGATTCTGGATTAACACGCTATATTTATACCATATAGAGACTTGGTTCTGGATTGACAAGATCTTGGTTCTAGATTTACATGTGTGGTTCTTGATTGACACGTTCTATATATATCATAGACAGACTTGGTTCTGGATTAACACGTTATATATATATACAATATACAGACTTGGTTCTGGATTGACAAGGTGTTGGTTTTAGATCTACATGTTTGGTTCTGGATTAACACGTGATATTTATACCATATACAGACTTGGTTCTGTATTGACAAGGCGTTGGTTCTAGATTTACTTGTTTGGTTCTGAATTAATACGTTATATTTATACCATATACAGACTTGGTTCTGGACTGACAAGGTGTTAGGTCTAGATTTACATGTTTGGTTCTGGATTAACACGTTATATTTATACCATAAACAGACTTGCTTCTGGATTGACAAGGTGTTGGTTCTAGATTTACATGTTTGGTTCTGGATTAACACGTTATATTAATACTATATACAGACTTGGTTCTGGATTGACAAGGTGTTGGTTCTAGATTTACATGTTTGGTTCTGGATTAACACGTTATATTTATACCATAAACAGACTTGGTTCTGGATTGACAAGGCGTTGGTTCTAGATTTACATGTTTGGTTCTGGATTGACACGTTATATATATACCATATACAGACTTGGTTCTGGATTAACACGTTATATATATATACAATATACAGACTTGGTTCTGGATTGACACGGTCTTGGTTCTAGATTTACAACCTTGGTTTTGGATTAAAACGTTATATATATACCATATACAGACTTGGTTCTGGATTGACAAGGTCTTGGTTCTGGAATTACATGTTTGGTTCTGGATTGACACGTTATATATATATACCATATGCAGACTTGGTTCTGGATTGACAAGGCGTTGGTTCTAGATTTACATGTTTGGTTCTGGATTAACACGTTCTATATATATCATAAACAGACTTGGTTCTGGATTAACAAGTTATAAATATATACAATATACAGACTTGGTTCTGGATTGACAAGGTGTTGGTTCTAGATTTACATGTTTGGTTCTGGATTAACACGCTATATTTATACCATATACAGACTTGGTTCTGGATTGACAAGGTGTTGGTTCTAGATTTACATGTTTGGTTCCGGATTAACACGCTATATTTATACCATATACAGACTTGGTTCTGGATTGACAAGGTGTTGGTTCTAGATTTACATGTTTGGTTCTGGATTAACACGTTATATTTATACCATATACAGACTTGGTTCTGGATTGACAAGGTCTTGGTTCTAGATTTACATGTTTGGTTCTGGATTAACACTATATATATATATACCATATGCAGACTTGATTCTGGATTGACAAGGCGTTGGTTCTAGATTTACATGTTTGGTTCTGGATTGACACGTTCTATATATATCATAAACAGACTTGGTTCTGGATTAACACGTTATATATATATACAATATACAGACTTGGTTCTGGATTGACAAGGTGTTGGTTCTAGATTTACATGTTTGGTTCTGGATTAACACGTGATATTTATACCATATACAGACTTGGTTCTGGATTGACAAGGCGTTGGTTCTAGATTTACTTGTTTGGTTCCGAATTAATACGTTATATTTATACCATATACAGACTTGGTTCTGGACTGACAAGGTGTTAGGTCTAGATTTACATGTTTGGTTCTGGATTAACACGTTTGGTTCTGGATTGACACGTTATATATATATACCATATGCAGAGTTGGTTCTGGATTGACAAGGCGTTGGTTCTAGATTTACATGTTTTGTTCTGGATTGACACGTTCTATATATATCATATACAGAATTGGTTCTGGATTAACACGTTATATATATATACAATATACAGACTTGGTTCTGGATTGACACGGTCTTGGTTCTAGATTTACAACCTTGGTTCTGGATTAACACGTTATATATATACCATATACAGACTTTGTTCTGGATTAACAAGGTCTTGGTTTTGGAATTACATGTTTGGTTCTGGATTGACACGTTATATATATATACCATATGCAGACTTGGTTCTGGATTGACAAGGCGTTCGTTCTAGATTTACATGTTTGGTTCCGGATTGACACGTTCTATATATATCATAAACAGACTTGGTTCTGGATTAACACGTTATATATATATACAATATACAGACTTGGTTCTGGATTGACAAGGTGTTGGTTCTAGATTTACATGTTTGGTTCTGGATTAACACGTTATATTTATACCATATACAGACTTGGTTCTGGATTGACAAGGTCTTGGTTCTAGATTTACATCCTTGGTTCTGGATTAACACGTGATATTTATATCATATACAGACTTGTTTCTGGATTGACCTGACGTTGGTTCTAGATTTACTTGTTTTTTTCTGGATTTACATGTTTGGTTCTGAATTAACACGTTATATTTATACCATATACAAACTTGGTTCTGGATTGACAAGATGTTGGTTCTAGGTTTACATGTTTGGTTCTGGATTGACACGTTATATATATACCATATACAGACTTGGTTCTGGATTGACAAGGTGTTGGTTCTAGATTTACATGTTTGGTTCTGGATTAAAACGTTTGGTTCTGGATTGACACGTTATATATATATACCATATGCAGAGTTGGTTCTGGATTGACAAGATGTTGGTTCTAGGTTTACATGTTTGGTTCTGGATTAACACGCTATATTTATACCATATACAGTCTTGGTTCTGGACTGACAATGTCTTGGTTCTAGATTTACATGTTTGGTTCTGAATTAACACGTGATATTTATACCATATACAGACTTGGTTCTGGATTGACAAGGCGTTGGTTCTAGATTTACTTGTTTGGTTCCGAATTAATACGTTATATTTATACCATATACAGACTTGGTTCTGGACTGACAAGGTGTTAGGTCTAGATTTACATGTTTGGTTCTGGATTAACACGTTATATTTATACCATATACAGACTTGGTTCTGGATTGACAAGGTGTTGGTTCTAGATTTACATGTTTGGTTCTGGATTGACACGTTCTATATATACAATATACAGACTTGGTTCTGGATTGACAAGGTGTCGGTTCTAGATTTACATGTTTGGTTCTGGATTAACACGTTAAACAGATGGTTTGTTCTGGATTGTAAAGGCGTTGGTTCTAGATTTACATATTTGGTTCTGGATTAACACGTTATATATATATACAATATACAGACTTGGTTCTGGATTGACAAGGTGTTGGTTCTAGATTTACATATTTGGTTCTGGATTAACATGTTATATTTATACCATGTACAGACTTGATTCTGGATTGACAAGGTGTTGGTTCTAGATTTACTTGTTTGGTTCTGGATTGACATGTTTGGTTCTAAATTAACACGTTATATTTATACCATATACAGACTTGGTTCTGGACTGACAAGGTGTTGGTTCTAGATTTACATGTTTGGTTCTGGATTAACAAGTTATATATATATATCATAAACAGACTTGGTTCTGGATTAACACGTTATATATATACAATATACAGACTTGGTTCTGGATTGACAAGGTGTTGGTTCTAGATTTACATGTTTGGTTCTGGATTGACACGTTATATATATATATATCATAAACAGACTTGGTTCTGGATTAACACGTTATATATATACAATATACAGACTTGGTTCTGGATTGACAAGGTGTTGGTTCTAGATTTACATGTTTGGTTCTGGATTAACACGTGATATTTATACCATATACAGACTTGGTTCTGGATTGATAAGGCGTTGGTTCTAGATTTACTTGTTTTGTTCTGGATTTACATGTTTGGTTCTGAATTAACACGTTATATTTATACCATATACAGACTTGGTTCTGGATTGACAAGATGTTGGTTCTAGGTTTACATGTTTGGTTCTGGATTAACACGTTATATATATACCATATACAGACTTGGTTCTGGATTGAAAAGGTCTTGGTTCTGGAATTACATGTTTGGTTCTGGATTGACACGTTATATATATATACGATATGCAGACTTGATTCTGGATTGACAAGGCGTTGGTTCTAGATTTACATGTGTGGTTCTTGATTGACACGTTCTATATATATCATAGACAGACTTGGTTCTGGATTAACACGTTATATATATACAATATACAGACTTGGTTCTGGATTGACAAGGTGTTGGTTTTAGATCTACATGTTTGGTTCTGGATTAACACGTGATATTTATACCATATACAGACTTGGTTCTGGATTGACAAGGCGTTGGTTCTAGATTTACTTGTTTGGTTCCGAATTAATACGTTACATTTATACCATATACAGACTTGGTTCTGGACTGACAAGGTGTTAGGTCTAGATTTACATGTTTGGTTCTAGATTAACACGTTATATTTATACCATAAACAGATTTGGTTCTGGATTGACAAGGTGTTGGTTCTAGATTTACATGTTTGGTTCTGGATTAACACGTTATATTAATACTATATACAGACTTGGTTCTGGATTGACAAGGTGTTGGTTCTAGATTTACATGTTTGGTTCTGGATTAACACGTTATATTTATACCATAAACAGACTTGGTTCTGGATTGACAATGCGTTGGTTCTAGATTTACATGTTTGGTTCTGGATTGACACGTTCTATATATATCATAAACAGACTTGGTTCTGGATTAACACGTTATATATATATACAATATACAGACTTGGTTCTGGATTGACACGGTCTTGGTTCTAGATTTACAACCTTGGTTTTGGATTAAAACGTTATATATATACCATATACAGACTTGGTTCTGGATTGACAAGGTCTTGGTTCTGGAATTACATGTTTGGTTCTGGATTGACACGTTATATATATATACCATATGCAGACTTGGTTCTGGATTGACAAGGCGTTGGTTCTAGATTTACAAGTTTGGTTCTGGATTAACACGTTCTATATATATCATAAACAGACTTGGTTCTGGATTAACAAGTTATAAATATATACAATATACAGACTTGGTTCTGGATTGACAAGGTGTTGGTTCTAGATTTACATGTTTGGTTCTGGATTAACACGCTATATTTATACCATATACAGACTTGGTTCCGGATTGACAAGGTGTTGGTTCTAGATTTACATGTTTTGTTCCGGATTAACACGCTATATTTATACCATATACAGACTTGGTTCTGGATTGACAAGGTGTTGGTTCTAGATTTACATGTTTGGTTCTGGATTAACACGCTATATTTATACCATATACAGACTTGGTTCTGGATTGACAAGGTCTTGGTTCTGGAATTACATGTTTGGTTCTGGATTGACACGTTATATATATATACCATATGCAGACTTGATTCTGGATTGACAAGGCGTTGGTTCTAGATTTACATGTTTGGTTCTGGATTGACACGTTCTATATATATCATAAACAGACTTGGTTCTGGATTAACACGTTATATATATATACAATATACAGACTTGGTTCTGGATTGACAAGGTGCTGGTTCTAGATTTACATGTTTGGTTCTGGATTAACACGTGATATTTGTACCATATACAGACTTGGTTCTGGATTGACAAGGCGTTGGTTCTAGATTTACTTGTTTGGTTTCGAATTAATACGTTATATTTATACCATATACAGACCTGGTTCTGGACTGACAAGGTGTTAGGTCTAGATTTACATGTTTGGTTCTGGATTAACACGTTTGGTTCTGGATTGACACGTTATATATATATACCATATGCAGAGTTGGTTCTGGATTGACAAGGCGTTGGTTCTAGATTTACATGTTTTGTTCTGGATTGACACGTTCTATATATATCATATACAGACTTGGTTCTGGATTAACACGTTATATATATATACAATATACAGACTTGGTTCTGGATTGACACGATCTTGGTTCTAGATTTACAACCTTGGTTCTGGATTAACACGTTATATATATACCATATACAGACTTTGTTCTGGATTAACAAGGTCTTGGTTTTGGAATTACATGTTTGGTTCTGGATTGACACGTTATATATATATACCATATGCAGACTTGGTTCTGGATTGACAAGGCGTTGGTTCTAGATTTACATGTTTGGTTCCGGATTGACACGTTCTATATATATCATAAACAGACTTGGTTCTGGATTAACACGTTATATATAAATACAATATACAGACTTGGTTCTGGATTGACAAGGTGTTGGTTCTAGATTTACATGTTTGGTTCTGGATTAACACGTTATATTTATACCATATACAGACTTGGTTCTGGATTGACAAGGTCTTGGTTCTAGATTTACATCCTTGGTTCTGGATTAACACGTGATATTTATATCATATACAGACTTGTTTCTGGATTGACCTGACGTTGGTTCTAGATTTACTTGTTTTTTCTGGATTTACATGTTTGGTTCTGAATTAACACGTTATATTTATACCATATACAAACTTGGTTCTGGATTGACAAGATGTTGGTTTTAGGTTTACATGTTTGGTTCTGGATTGACACGTTATATATATACCATATACAGACTTGGTTCTGGATTGACAAGGTGTTGGTTCTAGATTTACATGTTTGGTTCTGGATTAAAACGTTTGGTTCTGGATTGACACGTTATATATATATACCATATGCAGAGTTGGTTCTGGATTGACAAGGCGTTGATTCTAGATTTACATGTTTGGTTCTGGATTGACACGTTATATATATCATAAACAGACTTGGTTCTGGATTAACACGTTATATATATACAATATACAGACTTGGTTCTGGATTGACAAGGTGTTGGTTCTAGATTTACATGTTTGGTTCTGGATTAACATGTTATATTTATACCATGTACAGACTTGATTCTGGATTGACAAGGTGTTGGTTCTAGATTTACTTGTTTGGTTCTGGATTTACATGTTTGGTTCTAAATTAACACGTTATATTTATACCATATACAGACTTGGTTCTGGACTGAGAAGGTGTTGGTTCTAGATTTACATGTTTGGTTCTGGATTAACACGTTATATATATATATCATAAACAGACTTGGTTCTGGATTAACACGTTATATATATACAATATACAGACTTGGTTCTGGATTGACAAGGTGTTGTTTCTAGATTTACATGTTTGGTTCTGGATTAACACGTGATATTTATACCATATAGAGACTTGGTTCTGGATTGATAAGGCGTTGGTTCTAGATTTACTTGTTTGGTTCTGAATTAACACGTTATATTTATACCATATACAGACTTGGTTCTGGATTGACAAGGTGTTGGTTCTATATTTAGATGTTTGGTTCTGGATTAACAAGTTATATTTATACCATGTACAGACTTGATTCTGGATTGACAAGGCGTTGGTTCTAGATTTACTTGTTTGGTTCTGGATTTACATGTTTGGTTCTAAATTAACACGTTATATTTATACCATATACAGACTTGGTTCTGGACTGACAAGGTGTTGGTTCTAGATTTACATGTTTAATTCTGGATTATAACGTTATATTTATACCTTATACAGACCTGGTTCTGGATTGACAAGGTGTTGGTTCTATATTTACATGTTTGGTTGTGGATTGTAATGTTATACATATACCATAAACAGACTCGGTTCTGGATTAACACGGTGTTGGTTCTAGATTTATATGATTGATTCTGGATTAACACGTTATATACATATTTACATGTTTGGTTCTGGATTTTAACGTTTTTGTATTCTATATACAGACTTGGTTCAGGATTGACAAGGTGTTGGTTCTAGATTTACATGTTTGGTTCTGGATGCTTACGTTATATCTATACCATGAACAGATTTGGTTCTGAATTAACATGGTGTTGGTTCTAGATTTACATGATTGGTTCTGGATTAACACGTTATATATATATATATATACCATGTAGAGACTTGGTTCTGGATTAACAATGCGATGGTTCTAAATTTGCATGTTTGGTTCTGGATTAACACGTTTTATATATTCCATATACAGACTTGGTTCATATATACACCTTAGATATATATAGACATAGGTGTATCGTTGTTCAGTTTTTTTCGAAGGAAAGGAAGATTTTGAAAATTCAGAGGGAAAAATACAGTGTTAAGTATAACAATAAATTATAGAGATTTATGTTACAATAACATGAGGGTCTGGATGGGGTATTCATAGAGAAATATGGCAACAAAATATAACACGTATAATGAATAGAGAAAAATGAGCAGAAAATATAAAGAAAAGAGAATAACTGTGGAAAACAAAAGAATCATGTAATACTTTACTGATTAGAGAAATGAACGATGTACAGAATAAAGAAATCCTCCAATTGCAGAAAATTTGAATTGTAAAATTATTTTAATGAGAATTTTACAAAATAAGTGTTATTCTTACAGATAAAGAAAATGCCCTAAAATTTAAAGAATACAGAAATTAAGGATCTCCCATCCATACCCTCTTACATGGCTTCATCCTTATTTTACTTAAGGGGACGGGCATTTGATATTCAGGGTTTTTGTGGATTGGCTATTTATTTACATCTGTTGCTACGCATGCATATTTTTTTTAGCGGATTTCCTCCCCCACCTCTCCCCCGAAAATCAAATAGTCGTCCACTAAACAGAACTTAGTAAAAATCGCTTTTGTTTTGACGCTTTAATAATGTAGACATTTCGTAGATAATCATATTAATTTTTTTTGTCATTTAAAGATTTTTAATCATTTACATGCCAACATAAATAAACTACGTCAAATTAATCTTTCTCTTTAAATTCCAACCTCTGTTTTACTCATATGCAAAATAGTTTCTGGTCAATGAACTTAAGTTATTTCGATCAAAGTAATTTTCACGGGGAGAAAATGCTTGTGTAATAGTAATTATCGTATTTCAATATTTTGAAATACTCATAAATGTAGTAATTATAGACATTGTGTCATGATATCTTTGAAAAAAACACATATTACATTCTAATATTGAATAAGACTAATTTAATATGTATAAAACTGGGACTAATAGATAAATGTATTAATTAGTCCAAGATATAAAATAAATACACATTTTTTTTACTTTACTGTACAACACAATACCTAAGCTTTCAATAATTTCTTTTTATTTTGGTACAATTGTACCTTCAAAATTAAGGTCAACAAGCGTTTGTAAAAATTACTGGAACCAAATATTCATGACGGTCTGGATGGGGGGTCCTTTATATCTTTATTCTTTAATTTTTTAAAACATTTTTCTATATATATTATTTATTTTGCATGCCCATTATTCTTAATTCTTTATAATTGTACACCATACTCTTCTCTATATTTTTTATTATCATTTTTGCCAATTTTTCTTTATTCTTTATTTATTTTACCCTTTATTCTGCACCTTTTTTTACCATTATTCTCTTTTCTGTAAACCCCATCCCGACTCTCATTCATGCCAAACAGAACATAAATTTATGTGTCTTTAACAGAGAAATTTATTTAAATGTTGCCATTTAATTCGTGCATTTATTATTATCAGTTCAGCAGTTTAATGATGCCCAATGATAAATGTTTAGAAAGTGTGTTTATATCATCTACTTAATTTGATAATAAATCCTGTATCGTGACAGTTCACTTCATCTTTTGGGTAGATATACATGTCTATTAGTAGGCTATAACGCATGTGTAACATATGGTTCTATTTTCACTTCCGGCTCTTAATTGACATAGGTTCTGTTTTCACACACGCTGATGGGTACTTTTGAGCTGGTCCCAGACCACAATTAATTAATAATCCCGCTTTTCGTTGTCCACGAATATAGTTCCTTTAAATTAAAGTGTATTTTTCTTAATTTTGTTCTTTCCTTCCTCACTCATTTCTTAGTTTTTTGGATGGAAATGAAAGAAGAGAGGTGAAATAAACTTTGGATGTTGTATTTTAACTGATTTTGATATGGAAAGAGTGATTAGGCCAGGTGCAAAAGGTGATATTTACCGTTTTCGGAACATCTCTTGACTTGTCCATAGGGGTATGGATGTGTATTGGCTAAATTTGTAAGATACTGGGAGCAATCTTTCTGAATGTTGGATATATATGTTTGGACTAGTACTGTACTTTACACACACAAAATATTTGACAAAAAGAATCGGTGTAATTTTTTAATGAAACAAAACGTTATAAAGAACTAATAGAGAATTGTGGTCTGTGGCCTAAGAGGTGAATTCAGGAAATATTGAACTTGTACTTTGACAACTTCCTGAATGATCTATTGGTATTAATTTGTCAAACTACATGAGAATAAATGATTTCCACTTTTATTTGATAGAAATTTTGTAAAAAGTGACATTTCAGCCTACATGCCCAAAATTAAACTTTTCAGGTTTTTCAATATTTTTACAAAAGTAGCATGCTTACTTTCTCTCTGACAGGTTTTTCTGATTTTCTATTTGTGTTTGTGGTATCTAATGTAGATGTTTAACTCATTTTGAACACTGAACATACAAAAAGTAGATAAAATCAGAATAAGAGTGCAAAATGTGCTGCTTTAATGATCTTAGTCTAACGCTCAGTATGAAGCAAGTGAAAAATGAGGTTCTATGCACATACAAGTTGAATTCCTTTTAGCAGATTTCACTGAAACTGAATCAAAAGCACTTATCACTGGTTGTTTGACCTTGTCTGTTTCACAGACTACCTTTATTTTCTTTTGTTTGATAGCTAGTGGTTAAAATTTTGGCCTTTTGAGGCTGAAATTTCATGCCGGTTTTAAAAGTACAGTAAATAACTTTACATCAGATCATACTGTCTACATATATAGTTGAAAGTGACATTCTTGTTACATCCAGGCTCCATGTTTTATCATATCTAAGCAAAGATTTGAGCAAAAGAAGCATATCTCCATCTCCCATATCATTTATATGCTTTTAATATGCAAATGTGGGAACGACCTAAATTGACAACCTGTTTTTTAAGCTTGACATTGCTGAAATACATTTTATTCACATGTGTTATGCTATTTGAAACTTATATTTCCATTGAAAGTACATTTATAACATGTAAAAGGTTTTTTATAACTTTGTTAACAACTTCAGAAAATTGTGGTAAGTGAAAATTTTACATTTCATATACATGTAAGGCCTCACTTCATTTGAAAACCTCTATTTTTGGCACAGGCTCATATAAAATTTACTTCTGGCCATTTTTATAAGTCTGAAACATGAAGTATGCTATATATCTATTGCTTTTCATAGGTGATAACTTATACATAGAGACATTAACAAGTGTAAGTTTTGGTATATTTTGGTTTTAGAAGCCCAAATTTGATAGTTGAAATTGTTCTAATTCAACGCCACAATTCAGCACCCAAAGTTCAGATATAAAAATGCCACGTTTTGTATAATTGGTATCATATGGCTTTAAAACTTTGTAAACTGTTTTATAATACACTAAGCTTAAATCATGCAAAGTTTTATTAGAATTGGTCAAGTTTTAGACCCTAATAGGTCCCAGACCACAATTAATGATCCCGCTTTTCGTTGTCAACGAATATAGTTCCTTTTAATTAAAGTGTATTTTTTCTTAATTTTTGTTCTTTCCCTTCCTCACTCATTTCTTAGTTTTTTTTTTTTTGGATGGAAATGAAAGAAGAGAGGTGAAATAAACTTTGGATGTTGTATTTTAACTGATTTTGATATGGAAAGAGTGATTAGGCCAGGTGCAAAAGGTGATATTTACCGTTTTCGGAACATCTCTTGACTTGTCCATAGGGGTATGGATGTGTATTGGCTAAATTTGTAAGATACTGGGAGCAATCTTTCTGAATGTTGGATATATATGTTTGGACTAGTACTGTACTTTACACACAAAATATTTGACAAAAAGAATCGGTGTAATTTTTAATGAAACAAAACGTTATAAAGAACTAATAGAGAATTGTGGTCTGTGGCCTAAGAGGTGAATTCAGGAAATATTGAACTTGTACTTTGACAACTTCCCTGAATGATCTATTGGTATTAATTTGTCAAACTACATGAGAATGAATAAATGATTTCCACTTTTATTTGATAGAAATTTTGTAAAAAGTGACATTTCAGCCTACATGCCCAAAATTAAACTTTTCAGGTTTTCAATATTTTTACAAAAGTAGCATGCTTACTTTCTCTCTGACAGGTTTTCTGATTTTCTATTTGTGTTTGTGGTATCTAATGTAGATGTTTAACTCATTTTGAACACTGAACATACAAAAAAGTAGATAAAATCAGAATAAGAGTGCAAAATGTGCTGCTTTAATGATCTTAGTCTAACGCTCAGTATGAAGCAAGTGAAAATGAGGTTCTATGCACATACAAGTTGAATTCCTTTTAGCAGATTTCACTGAAACTGAATCAAAAGCACTTATCACTGGTTGTTTGACCTTGTCTGTTTCACAGACTACCTTTATTTTCTTTTGTTTGATAGCTAGTGGTTAAAATTTTGGCCTTTTGAGGCTGAAATTTCATGCCGGTTTTAAAAAGTACAGTAAATAACTTTACATCAGATCATACTGTCTACATATATAGTTGAAAGTGACATTCTTGTTACATCCAGGCTCCATGTTTTATCATATCTAAGCAAAGATTTGAGCAAAAGAAGCATATCTCCATCTCCCATATCATTTATATGCTTTTAATATGCAAATGTGGGAACGACCTAAATTGACAACCTGTTTTTAAGCTTGACATTGCTGAAATACATTTTATTCACATGTGTTATGCTATTTGAAACTTATATTTCCATTGAAAGTACATTTATAACATGTAAAGGTTTTTTATAACTTTGTTAACAACTTCAGAAAATTGTGGTAAGTGAAAAATTTTACATTTCATATACATGTAAGGCCTCACTTCATTTGAAAACCTCTATTTTTGGCACAGGCTCATATAAAATTTACTTCTGGCCATTTTTATAAGTCTGAAACATGAAGTATGCTATATATCTATTGCTTTTCATAGGTGATAACTTATACATAGAGACATTAACAAGTGTAAGTTTTGGTATATTTTGGTTTTAGAAGCCCAAATTTGATAGTTGAAATTGTTCTAATTCAACGCCACAATTCAGCACCCAAAGTTCAGATATAAAAATGCCACGTTTTGTATAATTGGTATCATATGGCTTTAAAACTTTGTAAACTGTTTTATAATACACTAAGCTTAAATCATGCAAAGTTTTATTAGAATTGGTCAAGTTTTAGACCCTAATAGGTCCCAGACCACAATTAATGATCCCGCTTTTCGTTGTCAACGAATATAGTTCCTTTTAATTAAAGTGTATTTTTCTTAATTTTGTTCTTTCCTTCCTCACTCATTTCTTAGTTTTTTTGGATGGAAATGAAAGAAGAGAGGTGAAATAAACTTTTGGATGTTGTATTTTAACTGATTTTGATATGGAAAGAGTGATTAGGCCAGGTGCAAAAGGTGATATTTACCGTTTGAACATCTCTTGACTTGTCCATAGGGGTATGGATGTGTATTGGCTAAATTTGTAAGATACTGGGAGCAATCTTTCTGAATGTTGGATATATATGTTTGGACTAGTACTGTACTTTACACACACAAAATATTTGACAAAAAGAATCGGTGTAATTTTTAATGAAACAAAACGTTATAAAGAACTAATAGAGAATTGTGGTCTGTGGCCTAAGAGGTGAATTCAGGAAATATTGAACTTGTACTTTGACAACTTCCTGAATGATCTATTGGTATTAATTTGTCAAACTACATGAGAATGAATAAATGATTTCCACTTTTATTTGATAGAAATTTTGTAAAAAGTGACATTTCAGCCTACATGCCCAAAATTAAACTTTTCAGGTTTTTCAATATTTTTACAAAAGTAGCATGCTTACTTTCTCTCTGACAGGTTTTTCTGATTTTCTATTTGTGTTTGTGGTATCTAATGTAGATGTTTAACTCATTTTGAACACTGAACATACAAAAAGTAGATAAAATCAGAATAAGAGTGCAAAATGTGCTGCTTTAATGATCTTAGTCTAACGCTCAGTATGAAGCAAGTGAAAATGAGGTTCTATGCACATACAAGTTGAATTCCTTTTAGCAGATTTCACTGAAACTGAATCAAAAGCACTTATTACTGGTTGTTTGACCTTGTCTGTTTCACAGACTACCTTTATTTTCTTTTGTTTGATAGCTAGTGGTTAAAATATTGGCCTTTTGAGGCTGAAATTTCATGCCGGTTTTAAAAGTACAGTAAATAACTTTGCATCAGATCATACTGTCTACATATATAGTTGAAAGTGACATTCTTGTTACATCCAGGCTCCATGTTTTATCATATCTAAGCAAAGATTTGAGCAAAAGAAGCATATCTCCATCTCCCATATCATTTATATGCTTTTTAATATGCAAATGTGGGAACGACCTAAATTGACAACCTGTTTTTAAGCTTGACATTGCTGAAATACATTTTATTCACATGTGTTATGCTATTTGAAACTTATATTTCCATTGAAAGTACATTTATAACATGTAAAGGTTTTTTATAACTTAACAACTTCAGAAAATTGTGGTAAGTGAAAATTTTACATTTCATATACATGTAAGGCCTCACTTCATTTGAAAACCTCTATTTTTTGGCACAGGCTCATATAAAATTTACTTCTGGCCATTTTTATAAGTCTGAAACATGAAGTATGCTATCTATTGCTTTTAATAGGTGATAACTTATACATAGAGACATTAACTAGTGTAAGTTTTGGTATATTTTGGTTTTAGAAGCCCAAATTTGATAGTTGAAATTGTTCTAATTCAACGCCACAATTCAGCACCCAAAGTTCAGATATAAAAATGCCACATTTTGTATAATTGGTATCATATGGCTTTAAAACTTTGTAAACTGTTTTATAATACACTAAGCTTAAATCATGCAAAGTTTTATTAGAATTGGTCAAGCTTTAGACCCTAATAGGTCCCAGACCACAATTAATGATCCCGCTTTTCGTTGTCCACGAATATAGTTCCTTTTAATTAAAGTGTATTTTTCTTAATTTTGTTCTTTCTCTTCCTCACTTATTTCTTAGTTTTTTTGGATGGAAATGAAAGAAGAGAGGTGAAATAAACTTTGGATGTTGTATTTTAACTGATTTTGATATGGAAAGAGTGATTAGGCCAGGTGCAAAAGGTGATATTTACAGTTTTCGAACATCTCTTGACTTGTCCATAGGGGTATGGATGTGTATTGGCTAAATTTGTAAGATACTGGGAGCAATCTTTCTGAATGTTGGATATATATGTTTGGACTAGTACTGTACTTTACACACAAAATATTTGACAAAAGAATCGGTGTAATTTTTTAATGAAACAAAACGTTATAAAGAACTAATAGAGAATTGTGGTCTGTGGCCTAAGAGGTGAATTCAGGAAATATTGAACTTGTACTTTGACAACTTCCTGAATGATCTATTGGTATTAATTTGTCAAACTACATGAGAATAAATGATTTCCACTTTTATTTGATAGAAATTTTGTAAAAAGTGACATTTCAGCCTACATGCCCAAAATTAAACTTTTCAGGTTTTCAATATTTTTACAAAAGTAGCATGCTTACTTTCTCTCTGACAGGTTTTCTGATTTTCTATTTGTGTTTGTGGTATCTAATGTAGATGTTTAACTCATTTTTGAACACTGAACATACAAAAAAGTAGATAAAATCAGAATAAGAGTGCAAAATGTGCTGCTTTAATGATCTTAGTCTAACGCTCAGTATGAAGCAAGTGAAAAATGAGGTTCTATGCACATACAAGTTGAATTCCTTTAGCAGATTTCACTGAAACTGAATCAAAAGCACTTATCACTAGTTGTTTGACCTTGTCTGTTTCACAGACTACCTTTATTTTCTTTTGTTTGATAGCTAGTGGTTAAAATTTTGGCCTTTGAGGCTGAAATTTCATGCCGGTTTTAAAAGTACAGTAAATAACTTTACATCAGATCATACTGTCTACATATATAGTTGAAAGTGACATTCTTGTTACATCCAGGCTCCATGTTTTATCATATCTAAGCAAAGATTTGAGCAAAAGAAGCATATCTCCATCTCCCATATCATTTATATGCTTTTAATATGCAAATGTGGGGAACGACCTAAATTGACAACCTGTTTTTAAGCTTGACATTGCTGAAATACATTTTATTCACATGTGTTATGCTATTTGAAACTTATATTTCCATTGAAAGTACATTTATAACATGTAAAGGTTTTTTATAACTTTGTTAACAACTTCAGAAAATTGTGGTAAGTGAAAATTTTACATTTCATATACATGTAAGGCCTCACTTCATTTGAAAACCTCTATTTTTGGCACAGGCTCATATAAAATTTACTTCTGGCCATTTTTATAAGTCTGAAACATGAAGTATGCTATATATCTATTGCTTTTCATAGGTGATAACTTATACATAGAGACATTAACAAGTGTAAGTTTTGGTATATTTTGGTTTTAGAAGCCCAAATTTGATAGTTGAAATTGTTCTAATTCAAGCATACAATTCAGCACCCAAAGTTCAGATATAAAAATGCCACATTTTGTATAATTGGTATCATATGGCTTTAAAACTTTGTAAACTGTTTTATAATACACTAAGCTTAAATCATGCAAAGTTTTATTAGAATTGGTCAAGTTTTAGACCCCTAATAGGTCCCAGACCACAATTAATGATCCCGCTTTTCGTTGTCAACGAATATAGTTCCTTTAATTAAAGTGTATTTTTCTTAATTTTGTTCTTTCCTTCCTCACTCATTTCTTAGTTTTTTGGATGGAAATGAAAGAAGAGAGGTGAAATAAACTTTTGGATGTTGTATTTTAACTGATTTTGATATGGAAAGAGTGATTAGGCCAGGTGCAAAAGGTGATATTTACCGTTTGAACATCTCTTGACTTGTCCATAGGGGTATGGATGTGTATTGGCTAAATTTGTAAGATACTGGGGAGCAATCTTTCTGAATGTTGGATATATATGTTTGGACTAGTACTGTACTTTACACACACAAAATATTTGACAAAAGAATCGGTGTAATTTTTTAATGAAACAAAACGTTATAAAGAACTAATAGAGAATTGTGGTCTGTGGCCTAAGAGGTGAATTCAGGAAATATTGAACTTGTACTTTGACAACTTCCCTGAATGATCTATTGGTATTAATTTGTCAAACTACATGAGAATGAATAAATGATTTCCACTTTTATTTGATAGAAATTTTGTAAAAAGTGACATTTCAGCCTACATGCCCAAAATTAAACTTTTCAGGTTTTCAATATTTTACAAAAGTAGCATGCTTACTTTCTCTCTGACAGGTTTTTCTGATTTTCTATTTGTGTTTGTGGTATCTAATGTAGATGTTTAACTCATTTTTGAACACTGAACATACAAAAAAAGTAGATAAAATCAGAATAAGAGTGCAAAATGTGCTGCTTTAATGATCTTAGTCTAACGGTCAGTATGAAGCAAGTGAAAAATGAGGTTCTATGCACATACAAGTTGAATTCCTTTTAGCAGATTTCACTGAAACTGAATCAAAAGCACTTATTACTGGTTGTTTGACCTTGTCTGTTTCACAGACTACCTTTATTTTCTTTTGTTTGATAGCTAGTGGTTAAAATATTGGCCTTTTGAGGCTGAAATTTCATGCTGGTTTTAAAAAGTACAGTAAATAACTTTGCATCAGATCATACTGTCTACATATATAGTTGAAAGTGACAGTCTTGTTACATCCAGGCTCCATGTTTTATCATATCTAAGCAAAGATTTGAGCAAAAAGAAGCATATCTCCATCTCCCATATCATTTATATGCTTTTAATATGCAAATGTGGGAACGACCTAAATTGACAACCTGTTTTTAAGCTTGACATTGCTGAAATACATTTTATTCACATGTGTTATGCTATTTGAAACTTATATTTCCATTGAAAGTACATTTATAACATGTAAAAGGTTTTTTATAACTTAACAACTTCAGAAAATTGTGGTAAGTGAAAAATTTTACATTTCATATACATGTAAGGCCTCACTTCATTTGAAAACCTCTATTTTTGGCACAGGCTCATATAAAATTTACTTCTGGCCATTTTTATAAGTCTGAAACATGAAGTATGCTATCTATTGCTTTTAATAGGTGATAACTTATACATAGAGACATTAACAAGTGTAAGTTTTGGTATATTTTGGTTTTAGAAGCCCAAATTTGATAGTTGAAATTGTTCTAATTCAACGCCACAATTCAGCACCCAAAGTTCAGATATAAAAATGCCACATTTTGTATAATTGGTATCATATGGCTTTAAAACTTTGTAAACTGTTTTATAATACACTAAGCTTAAATCATGCAAAGTTTTATTAGAATTGGCCAAGCTTTAGACCCCTAATAGGTCCCAGACCACAATTAATGATCCGCTTTTGTTGTCCACGAATATAGTTCCTTTTAATTAAAGTGTATTTTTCTTAATTTTGTTCTTTCCTTCCTCACTTATTTCTTAGTTTTTTTGGATGGAAATGAAAGAAGA
The DNA here is from genome assembly GCA_017311375.1 of Mytilus coruscus. Classification (NCBI taxonomy): domain Eukaryota; kingdom Metazoa; phylum Mollusca; class Bivalvia; order Mytilida; family Mytilidae; genus Mytilus; species Mytilus coruscus. The sequence continues at coordinate 66,027,475 of CM029603.1, forward strand.
GGTGAAATAAACTTTGGATGTTGTATTTAAACTGATTTTGATATGGAAAGAGTGATTAGGCCAGGTGCAAAAGGTGATATTTACAGTTTTCGGAACATCTCTTGACTTGTCCATAGGGGTATGGATGTGTATTGGCTAAATTTGTAAGATACTGGGGAGCAATCTTTCTGAATGTTGGATATATATGTTTGGACTAGTACTGTACTTTACACACACAAAATATTTGACAAAAGAATCGGTGCAATTTTTTAATGAAACAAAACGTTATAAAGAACTAATAGAGAATTTAATTGTGGTCTGTGGCCAGCTTTTAGTTTCAGTCGACATACACGCCATCTTGAAAAATTACTTATCACATATAAATTCTGATTGGTTGCTTTATGATGCGGCTGAGATACAGCAACAGCTATTGGCTTAAATGAGATAAAGAATTACAGACTTTTCTCGTCTTAGGATAAGACATCAAATGCCGGAAAATTAACTATGTGAATTTCAGTTCCGATCAACTGTCATCAATTCATGTTTGTTTTATTATGCATATATTGCACACTGAAATTCAATATTGAAATATCAATTATTAATACGTGTTTATTTGCTTTGTTAATCTGCAAAATGTTTTGCTAAACAATGTTCCTATACAATGTTTTCAAAATGCATTATATGTATTTTAAAACTTATGCCAATCTAGGCACACCTCCAGAGTTGTGTCTATTGTAAATGTTTTAATTTTTAACAAGTAAAGTGAACACAATTTTAAAAGCATGGGTGTATAACGCACACTCTTAAAGTAAATCCATTTATATCAGTCAATTATCTAAAATACCACATTTCCAATACTAAATCAAAAACCACATGCACACATATTACCTTAAATTAGGATAGAGCGAAGCAGTCCACAGCTTTTTAGAAAGCTCAAACTTGTGGTAATTTAATTATGTGGAACACAGAAGGGCCTGGAATGGTGTAATTTTTAATCAACACCATTGTCCTATATAAGTTACATATAAAGTTGCATTCTATGATTCGTTGTTTTAACGTCATGCCGGCTTACAAATAGACATTTTCGAAAAACTATTCGATACCGACGCTTACATCTACGCCTATGCCTACAGGTAACCTTTTTGAGAAGGGGTCATCTCAATATGTACAACGACCAGAGGCATTTATATTATACTAGAAAAAACCCGCGCGAGCGCGGGTTGAAGACTACTTGAAATGTTTATGGTGATACACAGCTTGGGTTCATGTTTCTCAAACTGTTTCTATGCACTGGAGAAGAAGAAGACAACCTAGAACACTGATGATTAAAACATTTCTCAGTGGTGCTAGTTTGTAGTATTTCTTTCTTTTTTTCTGTCGAAAGGTGCGAGTCACGTTCTGTCTCTGTGTGATACGGGTGCTCCAATAACGGAGGACATAACTAATAGAAGACAATTTAGAACTCTCTGATGATTTAAAACTTTTCTTCAGTGGTGCGAGTTTGTAGGATTTTTTTTTCGAGTGGTGCGAGTTCTGTCTCTGTGTGACACTGGTGCTACGAGAAAGGAAGAATTTACTAAGAGAAGAAGAACACAATCTAATGATAAAACACATTTCTTCGAGTTGCTAGAAAAAACCCGCGCGAGTGCGGCTTGAAGACTACTTGAAATGTTTATGGTGATACACAACTTGGGTTCGTGTTTCTCAAACTGTTTTTATGCACTGATGCATTATGTTGATAGTTTTGATTAGTTTGTAAGTTCTTCTTCCATAGGAGTTTGAATGTCCAATTAGTAGCTTCTGTCTCGGTGTTACACAGGTGTTCCTAGAACGGAGGAAATAACTCAGAGAAGAAGAAGACAACCTAGAACACTGATGATTAAAACATTTCTCAGTGGTGCTAGTTTGTAGTATTTCTTTCTTTTTTTGTCGAAAGGTGCGAGTCAAGTTTTGTCTCTGTGTGACACGGGTGCTCGAAGAACAGAGAAAATAACTAAGAGAAGACAATCTAGAACTCTCTGATGATTTAAAACATTTCTTTAGTAGTGCGAGTTTGTAGTATTTTTTTTTCTCGAGTGGTTCGAGTTCTGTCTCTGTGTGACACGGGTGCTCCGAGAAAGGAGGAATTTATTAAGAGAAGAAGAAAACAATCTAATAATTATACACATTTCTTCGAGTTTTTTATGTATTTCTTTTTTTTTAATGGTGCGAGTTTGATAAAGTGATGCAAGTTGTAATAATAACTGAGAGTGTTTGAGTTAGGCGAGTTGGCCGTGGGCCGAGTTGTCATAAATTCAAGACAAAATTAATACAAAACCATTTCCGCCTGCAGTTACAAAACGTAGATGATAAGGAACCAGCTACGGAACTTTATTTGGGGTTTGGTTAATTAAGCTACGCTAATTAAAGCAATTACTATATGAAGTTATAATCTACATTTTAAATACTGTATAAAACTTTTATTTTGAATGATTTAGCAGCTGAGAATTGACCGATCTTAATATTGTACTTTCGAAAAAGAGGGGGCTTTGTGTAAATTAGTCACTGAAAACTTCAATCAGAAACAAGAACGTATAAAGTTTTTTATAACGTGAAACAGAACGTATTTTAGTATATGTTATCTGTGTGTTATCAGGGCGGTACGGAATTTTACACCGGTGTTGAAAATGCATTGTAAAATTCCGTACACCCCTGATAACACTAAGCAAACGAATTTATTTCTTATGAAACTTTCTAATTTTTATACCTGGGTATAAAATATAAAAAATTCTTATGAAGAACTTTCACTTCACAATTCAACACTGGTGTTGCTGCGCGTTGTCAAATATAACGTTAATATATATATATATATATATTTTTGTTGTAAAATTTTATTTCTATGTTTAGTTTTGTGAAATTGTATTTTGGGGAATTTTGGCAAAAATTTTGTTTTCTTATTATTACTTTTTGCATTTCATTTTTGCTTTTAGCAGTTATATTTTACTTTTGGCATTTTATTTTTGGTGGAATTTTACACTACAACCGTTTTTATTTTATCCCTGAGTCACCGAAACGTCCATTACAAATCCTAAGACCTGTTGATTTACATTGTTAAAAATATATTGGCTTGCTTCATAAGAAATAAGATACTTTATTTATGTTCCGAATGCTTTCTAGAAATTCAATTCGCCAATTGTATATTCTACCACAACACTATATTCCGTCTGGTTGGTTGCAAACGGAGACAATTAAAAAAAAACCAGATGGAATGTCACAAATTCATTACTTAAAATTATCCAAAACTAATGAGAGCATTCGGTGTTTCTAGCTCCGATTCCGAAAAAAAATCATATTAAAAAAAATACACAATGTATTTTCTTTTATATCTGCAACCAGATTTTAAGAGGTCATTCATTCATTAATTATGTTTTGACATTTTGATACGGTCCCTGTATTTTTGTAGTCAGTGTCGGTGTCGGTGTAAGTATCTGTGTAGATGTCTTTTCGAAAATGTCTAATTGGACCTCGTTATTTGAGTAGTATAGATATAAATAACGGTACCAAATAATAGCGAATGTTATATAAATATGATTGTATTTTTTAAGGCAAAAATGGCACACCCCTACCAAAATATTTCGGAGTTACCCCCTTCCCTCCCCGGTGCTAATTTCAAAATTTGAATATCAATTAATAATTAGGTCTGCAGTATATGCATTTATAATTCATTCTTCAGGCTTAACAACAACGACCACCAGCCCAGGCTTATAAAATTGCTCTCGGGCTTGTAAAATTCTTCTTTACAAGCCAACAGAATCCAATTAAAATTTCGTAAAATTTAGCTTCGAGCTTGTGGATTCAAAAGTTCATCGGAAAATTATTATACTATATTGCTGAATGGGCGGATGTGCATCGATGTTTACAATAGCACCAAAACGTAGAGTAAAATTACACATCAAACAGAAGTGCACTGTTTGGAAGAGGCGTGAGTCCACGATGTTCTCAACTCAGAGATTCACTCGATTAATGAAAGTCGGAAAACATCAATGTCGGACAAATGAGGGTCTGAAGATTAAAGTTGGAATTTCCAAGTTTAATGTTGATAATTCCTAGATGAAAGTTGAAAATTCCGAGATTAAAGTTGATAATTCCAAGATTAATTTTGATAATTCCAAGAATAATGTTTGATAATTCCAAGATTAATGTTGGAAAATTCCGAGATTAAAGTTGATAATTCCAAGATTAATGTTGATAATTCCAAGAATAATGTTGATAATTCCAAGATTAAAGTTGGAAATTACAAGATTAAAATTGATAATCCAAGATTAATGTTGATAATTCCAAGATAAAAGTTGATAATTCCAAGATAAATAGTGATAATTCCAAGATAAATATTGATAATTCAAAGATTAAAGTTGATAATTGCAATATTTAAGTTGGATATTCCAAGATTAAAGTTGATATTCCAAGACCAAGGATGCACTTCGGTAAAATTATAATAATTCTAGAATTTAAAATTGATACTACAAGTCAGAAAAGCATTAGTTAATGAACAAACTAAGCTTAAAAGATTGATAAGTTATGTAGAACCTCTTCGAAATATTTGATTTTTTTTTAAACTGGCGGGAAACTACTGACTCGGACTTTTACCTTATATTTCCATTGGTATTATTTGGGTCTCAAATCGAAAGAAAAAGAATTAGAATCTGCTTAAATTTTGGTAAATGACCTTTTATGAGTTATTGAAGTCTTATATGAAAAGAAAAATGGGTGTTATGGGGCAAAATATTTTACCCTGTACCGTAGGAAAAAAACCAAGGAGTCCGAACATCTGACAAAAATTCAACAACATGACCTTAGTACATCCTTAAAGTCGACAATTTTAAGAAAATAAAATAAAAAAAGAATGGCACTAATACGCTTCCGTACAAAATATATGTTTATGACATTTTGAACAAATATATCATGTTAAGGAGGATATTTGCGAAAATACCAGTCGAGAGAATGTTAAATTTCGCGAGCCGTAAAGCGAGGAAATTCATTCTCAAGACTGGTATTTTCGCAAATACCCTCAAGAACATGCTATAGATATAGGAAGATGTGGTGTGAGTGCCAATGAGACAACTCTCCATCCAAATAACAATTTATAAAAGTAAACCATTATAGGTCAATGTACGGCCTTCAACACGGAGCCTTGGCTCACACCGAACAACAAGCTATAAAGGGGCCCAAAAGTACTAGTGTAAAACCATTCAAACGGTAAAACCAACGGTCTAGTCTATATAAAAACGAGAAACGAGAAACACGTATAAATTACATAAACAAACGACAACTACTGTACATCAGATTCCTGACTTAGGACAGGTGCAAACATTTGCAGCGGGATTAAACGTTTTAATGGTACCAAACCTTCTCCCTTTTTCTGAAACAATAGTGTAACATCACAACATAGAAAACACACTATAAAACATCAATTGGAAGGCTTAACTCAATCAAAAACGTAAATTAACACACTATGAACGAATAAATTCAATCTGTGATACCTGAAAGTAAATACATAGTTAATCAAATATTAGGGACAAACATTCAAGGCCAAAAGCAAACAAACAAGTCCAAATAAAGCCATGGCAATACACCACCGCGAAATATTAAACCCTTAGAAAATAATCACTTTTGAAAAAACCGGTTTTCATAATATATACAGGTAAATGAAAAATAACTTTGTCGTTTTAGGTATACTTTTTCTGTCTATATAAAATCTTCCAATAATTAGGAATACCAAGAAAGGTCTGTCATATAAATACCTAATTTAACACTAGATACATAAGGGTAAATATCAACAATAAAACTTCCTGTACAGATTAAAGGAGAATAATCTTGATGTTCATACAAATGTAGTATGAAGAAGTGAAAATTAGTAGATATTCCAAATAATCAAAGCTGGTATACAGACAAGATCCAGATTAAAATATAAAATAACAAAAAAGTATTAAAAATAGTATCAACAGGTCGAATTAAAAGAAAGTACGATTTGAGAGTACTCGCAGTTACTGACAGCTAGTTAAAAGCCAAAAACAATTAATGATAAAAAATCATGCATCAGAGACTAAAATCAACTAAAACACATCCCAGGGATTTAGTATTTTAACGTCATGAACAGTCAGAGAAGACATGACTTGTGCAATGCCAAAATAAATGTATCGACAGGTAGTAGGATAGTGAGGAGCTACTTCTTAAGAGATAAAAATAACGTGTGTGTGTCTCTAAACATCCCGCCTCAAAAGAAGATACAACTTAGTTATGTTTTAATTTGCTAATGACAAAATCGATATTAGTGCCAATGTAAACTATATTCAGAGATCTAATTACAATATTGGTACGATAACCCTTACTTATAAGTTTGTTTAAAGGTTCGATGAGTTTACACGGATCACATAGTGATTTCCTCGCTTTAAGTACAATATTACCGTAAAATTTAGGATGTGAAATACCATTTTGATAAGTTTTCTACAGGTACAGCCAAATTTACTAATCAAATCTTTGTATCTATGAAAGAATTTAGTAAAAGTTTTAAGTAATTTATGGTATCGAAATCCCTGACACAATAATTTCCCAGTGATGCATTGATTACGTTCGTTAAAATCTATGACATCAGAACACACACGGCATACCGAACGAGTTTGGATATATAAACACCGTATGATGGAGCCAAAGGCACATCGCCGTCTAAAATGGAAAATTAACAATAGGAAATGAAAATCGTCTCTTTTGTCGTAAATTTTAGTACGTAGTTTCCGTTAGAAATTGAAATGTCTAAATCTAGAAAAGGGCAACTGCTGCTGTTTATGTTAGATTTAGTTAAAGTAAGTTCTTTTGGGTAAATTTCGGAAGTATATTTAGAGAACTCTGGATTATTTAACGAAAAAATATCATCCAGGTAACGGTAGGTATTGTTGAATGTATCAACTAAATATAACAATGATGGGTCTTTACTGAGTTTGGTCATAAACTGAGATTCATAGCAATATAGAAATAAATCTGCTATTAAAGGGGCACAATTAGTGCCCATAGGAATACCTACTACCTGACGATACACTTTATCGCCGAAACGTACATAAATGTTATCTAGCAGAAAATTTAAAGCTTCAATCATATCCTCACATTTCCAGTAAGTGTATCTAGCATACTTTCCTTTTCGTTACAGAAAAAGGCTTTAAACGAGTTACAGCAAATAAAATTACAATGAGATTTTTCGAAAGACCATTTTATCAAATACAAAACTTTTCTTTATAAGATTGTGTGGAAGTGTAGTGTACAGAGTAGAAAAATCATAACTGTCAACAGAATTATAAGGACCATCAAAAGCATGTATTTTATCTAAAACCTCTAAAGAATTTTTAACACTCCAAAATAATTAATACCATTATATATATCTGTTTAATTACACCGAATGTTAACGCTCAAAAACGCATTGATGATCGTGACGTTACAAGCGTCCAGTCGGATAGAGTATTTTGGCAAATACCACGGCAGAGAGGGTAAAAAGGCATATCCTTTTGCATATACCCCGGCGGCGTTAAAAATGAACGATATTCATTTGATAACAGTAAATTGGTGAAAATACACTGGCTATCAACCAATCAAAACCCAGGATTCTTACATAAGGTGTAATTATTTCTGTAATGCTATGCAGCCTGAGGATTGACTTCCTACAACTACCAAATTCAAGGGAATATTTTTTCGACCCTTTTTCGTATGACACCGGATGTGATGTACTATGATTTTGTGGTACTGCACCTATCGTGTTTAACAATAGACAGGTGCCTAACGATATGTCAAGTTCTAAGTAGTCACAAATTTATAATATATAAAGCTAGAGGCTCTAAAGAGCCTGTGTCTCTCACCTTGGTCTACGTGCATATTCAGAAAAAAACATGTGAATATTCAACAAAGGACACTCTCACATTATAGACGAGAATAGAATTCATGACAAAAATCTCTGTTTTGTTGATTTTGTATTGCTGATCATTTAGTCTGTTTAGTTTCTCTCTATCTTCTTAAGTTTTTGCTCAAAACACAAAAATTGAAAGAGGGTAAACAAAATCCTAATTTAAAGACAATCACTCCTATAGAGAGTGACAGTCTACTTACTATATCAGCAAAATTTAATTTGTTAGTAGATCTTGACTTGCTGATCATTTTTGTGATTTAAAGTGTATATTTATCTATTATAATTTTTATCATATAAGGCAAAATGCAAAATGCAAAAAAAAAAAAAAACCAACGGTGAAAATCGTCATTAATGGGTAATAACTCCAATAAGGATATATATTTAATTGTAGTTCATGACTTGCTGATAATCTTTGCTTATCTATCTATCTATCTATCTTTCTATTACAGTGCTTCAGCTAGAAATTGAAAAGGGCAGGGTGCCAGTGGAGGGCAGGGCACTTTTTTATGATAGGAAAAGGCACTGCTCATTTTTTTTTGTGTACGTTTCTGTGTGTATCACGAGTTCACATTGTTTTTTTACTGTATATGTTGACAATAAAGATAATAAGTTGTTGTTTTGATTATTTATTCTATAGAATTTGCATTAAAAAAGTCATTCATACTACATGTTCATAATACATGGCAATACACGTTCATACATCACATCACTATTAACCAAAAGAGTCAAAATAACTTTAACTATAACCCCCCTCCAAAAAAAAACAAAAAAAACAGCATAAACTAAACATCTCATATTTTAGAGTTGTCTCATTTAAAATTTTCAGCCAGAGTTTGGTCCCCTCAACTTTTTTCCTTATTCCTGTCAATGAATTATTTTGTATAACTTCATCCTATTAACTTGTCATAATAGTTTAGCTAGTCCTAACTCGATTTTTGTAGGATTACAGCTTAATATCTTTTACCCGATATAGTTATAATCTAAATTGACAATCTCTAGATAGAACATGGATTGATAAAAGTATGATTATCAAAAATGAATTGCAATATATTTTTTTTGGTATGTTCAAAGACAGTTTTGATCTTTAAGGTAACATTCTTATATAATTTTGTATTTAATTGATACTTCATTCCTATTTTCAAAGATAGATAATATTTTAGGAGCACAAATTTGTAATAAGCTAAAACAGGGGAAGTAACTCCAAAATTAATTTCCAACACGTTTAGGATGAAGTTGAGATGGACGGCGTTTCTGTGAAGGCATAGTTGTATTTTGATGACTTAAATTCTATACTAAAGCCATGAAAGTCTTCATTTATACACTCTTCCTTTTATAATTTTTAAGATATAAGGCAAAAACGCAATTAGTTGTAAAAATCGTCTTCAAAGGGCAATAACTTCTAATAAGGCGTCGACTGACGATTTCAACAAAGCAGATTTATTTGTAAAAATTGTCTTGCTGGTCATTTTTGCAATTTAAAGTTTCTCTCTATCTATATGCAAAAAAAAAAAAAAAAAAAAAAGGTAAAATTTGTCATTTAAGGGCAATAACTCCTATAAGAAATCGTCTGATAGTTTTGAATTATATAGACAATTGGTAGAGCTCAACATTTTGAACATTTTTGCCCTTGTCAGATTTTCTCTGTGTATAACGGTTTTCAAAATAGTAGACAAAACTTGCATTTTACCCTTATGTTCTATTTTTAGCCATGTCGGCCATGTTGGTTAGCAGGCGGGGTCATTGGACAAATTTTTTTAAACTAGATACCCTAATGATGATTGCGCTTAAGTTTGGTTAAATTTGTCTCAGTAGTTTCAGAGGAGAAGGTTTTTGTGAAAGATTACAAAAATTTAAGAAAAATTGTTAAAAATTTACTATAAAGGGCAATAACTCCCTAAGGGGTCAATTGACAATTTGGGAACTTGACTTATTTGTAGATCTTTCTTTACTGAACATTATTGCTGTTTACAGTTTATCTCTATCTATAATAATTTTCAAGATAATAACCAAAAAAACTGCAAAATTATCTTAAAATTACTAATTCAGGGAGAGCAACCCAACAACGGGTTGTCTGATTTGTCTGAAAATTTTAGGGCAGATAGATCTAAACCTGATGAACATTTTCAAATTTACTCTATATGCTTTACTCTCAGAGATATAAGCCAAAAACTGCATTTTACCCCTATGTTCTATTTTTAGGTATGGCGGTCATGTTGGTTGGCAGGCGGGATCGTCGGACACATTTTCTAAACTAGATACCCCAAAAATGATTGTGGCCAAGTTTGGTTAAATTTGGCCCAGTAGTTTCAGAGTAGAAGGTTTTTTTAAAAGATGACAGACGACGACGACGGACGACGGACGCCAAGTGATGAGAAAAGCTCTCTTGGCCTTTCAGGCAGGGTGAGCTAAAAAGTGAGATGAAATTTAACAAACAATCAAAGATCTACCATTAAGACACGATTGTCCAAATAATGTATGGGCCTCGTTGGCCTAGTGATCTAAGTAGTCAAACTACTGTTTCACTTACCTATCAGCACTCAGGTTGTAAGTTCAAATCCCGCACCTTTGCAGGTGCACTCAACTCCACAATTAATTCATTAGGATTAGTTTCTCAAGCTAAGCATTAATGAAGATTGTCAATCTTTTTTTTTAATTTCTAGGTAGATGGCGCAGCAATGAGAACGTTATTAGTTACAATTCTGGTGTGCATACTCCGCGGATCCACTGGTAGTAAGTTTAATTTAAGTTCTATAAATGTTTACATTAATCCGGACATGCTAGCACGTGCGATATCATTAGATTAGATTAAGGTTTATTACCCCTTCTATAGCCATGTGAATTACGAAATTTTCAAAGTACAATTATGTCAAAACAGCAAAGATAATGAATAATGAGATGTGCTATTTTGTACATATACCAAAGGGAAATTTTGTTCAAAGCAATATTATTTATTGTTTTATTGCATTTAGTATAAAATGGGGATTTTGTGTTAAACAAAGCAAGATTTTTGCAAAAAATCCACAAACTTTAATACAGAGATTTTAGTTATACAATTTTAAACATAGATTACTTACTTATTTGTCCATGATGTGCTAGCGTTTTTTGTTTACAAAAGTCCTAAACAACCTTTACATTCCAAAAAACTCGTGCAGTCACTAAAGTCGAGCGCACCCTAGAAGGTGTTCTTGAATTGGTACATATTTATATTCGTTTTTACCAATATCTTAATTTATAAACTTGTATTAAGGAACTCATTGCTAGCACTGCATGCAATAATCGCCTATCTATCAAGCACCGAATTGTCAAATATTAGAGTACAAGGGGAAAGGCTGTAGATTTTCTATAAAATTACAATATGTTTAGCATTGAAGCAACAAAAGGGTACACAATCCTTAAAACGGGTTCCAGTATGATATTAATTTCGTCCTCGTGGCGAAAAATAGATACATTTCTAGTCCGATTTTGAGTAAATGTGTTTTGCTACAATCGATTTCAGCTTATTTTAAGATTTAATATCGAATTAACATTGCGAGTTAAATTCTATGTTCAAGTTGAAAAATCGAAATGAACTTATATAGCACTCCACAGGTAGGAAATAAAAGTAAAATTGACCAACAAAATGTTCATTCATCTTCTATTCTAGGATTTTAATAATTGAAGTTTAGCTTGGCCACCTGTTTGTGTCATACATTTGAATATGTAGGTAATCAGTATCTTCCTAATATCTAATTTTATACGGTTAAAATGGTAAAATATAAGCTTTTTAGCTCACTTTTCCACAGGAAATGTGAGCTTTTGCCATCACTTGGCGTCCGTCGTCGTCCGCCGTCCGTCGTCCGTCCGGTGTAACCTTTTTCAAAGATCTTCTCCTCTAAAACTACTGAACCAATTCCAACTAAACTTAAGCTGATTGATCCCTAGGGTATATAGAATAAAGTTTGTGTTTTATTTTTCTGTTTCGTCAAATAACATGGCCACCATGGCAAAAAATAGAACATAGGGGTAAAATTCAAATTTTGGCTTATATTTCAATAACTAAAGCATTTAGAGTAAATCTGACATGGGGTAAAAATGCTCATTAGGTCAAGTTCTATCAGCCGTGAAATTTTATGATGAATCTATGAACCCATTGTTGGGTTGCTGCCACTAAATTTTAAGGAAATTTTGCAGTTTTTGGTTATTATCTTGAATATTATTATAGATAAAGATAAACCGTAAACTGCAAAATTGTTCAGCAAAGTAAGATCTACAAATAAGTTTAATGACTTAAATTGTCAATTGACCCCTTAAAGAGTATTGCCCTTTAAAGACAATTCTACACAATTTGCTTATCATGTTTTCTAACTTTAAAAAGTCTTCTCCTCTGAAACTACTGCACCAAATAAAACTAAATTTAAGCTGAATGATTCTTAGGTTATCTAGAATAAACTTTGTCTTTTATTTTCTGTTTCCTTAGAATACATGGCCGCTATGGCTAAAATACAACGTAGGGTAAAATGCAGTTTTTGACTTATATCTCGAAAACTAAAGCATTTAGAGCAAATCAGACAAGAAGTTAAAGTATTCATTACGCCAAGTTATACCTGCCCTGAAATTATCAGTCAAATTGGGGATTTGATTTTATACGCCCGTCAAAATTTTGACGGGACGTATTATGGTATACAAATGTCCGGCGTCCGTCCGTCCGTGTGTCCGTCTGTCTGTCCGGCGTAAACATGTCGCACCGTAACTTGAGAACGACTCCTCCAAATTTCATGAAACTTAATGCAGTTGTTCCTTATGATGGTCAAACGATCTGTATACTTTTGGTGAAAATAAGATTAAAACTTTTGAGCTACGGGACTTTGTAACTAAAACAGGGTGCTGTCCGTCTGTCTGTCCGGCGTAAACATGTCGCACCGTAACCTGAGAACGACTCATCAAATTTCATGAAACTTAATGCAGTTGTTCCTTATGATGGTCAAACGATCTGTATACTTTTGCTGAAAATAAGATTAAAACTTTTGAGTTACGGTACTTTGTAACTAAAACAGGGATGTGTTTTTTTTCACATGTCGCGCCGTATCTCAAAAACGATTTATTATAATTGCTTAAAACTTTACACACTTCTTAGTTATATTATGATTTAAGGAAATTTTGCAGTTTTCGGTTATTTTTTGAATATTATTATAGATAAAGATAAACTGTAAACAGCAAAAATGTTCAGCAAAGTAAGATCTACAAAATAAATTTTATGACCAAAATTGTCAATTCACCCCATAAGGAGTTATTGCCCTTTAAAGAAAAAAAATCACAATTTTTTCATCTAGTATGCTTACTTTAAAAAATCTTTTCCTTTGAAACTGCTGAATCAATTTCAGCCAAACTTGGGCTGAATGAGTTTCAGATTATCTAGTATAAATTTTGTATTTTATTTCCTTGTACGTTAAGAAACATAGCCACTATGGCTAAAATGGAACATAGAGGTTAAATGCATTTTTTTTGCTTTTGAAGAAAATATGACAGATACAAAGAACATTTAAATGGCATTTTTAAGCCACTCATTAATATATATTGAAAAGCAAAATAATCATTGATGAAATATTTAAGCAGAAAATTAAAGGTGAGCGATTCAGGCTCTTGAAAGCCTCTTGTTTTATGTATACATGACAACATTTTACTCTTAATTACCATGACATGTTGCAAAAACGGGTATGAAAATATTCCAAAAAAATATTTCAAAAATATAATTCAAAGTAGAATTTCGATTCATTTGAGTGTTATCTTTTCTGAAACTTTTGATATTAATCAATTAAATCATCCAATTTTATTGAAACACAAAGTTCATGCGACAAAAAAAAAAAACATTACAATAATTTCTAGACCAATGTCTGATATTGATATGAAAATACGGACTGTCATACAGAAAAAAGCCGAGTATACACACATTACAAATGATTGTTCATATAGTGAACACACTTTGAAGACTACATTCATCTCAAGCTATCAAAAAATTTAATTTATTGCACACTTACTTACTTTCATATTTGAAAAATCCCCAGGGCCCAAAAGGAAAATTACATACCTAACTGTGGAGTGCTTCGTTTGATAAAAGTTAAAGTTTGAGATAAGATCAGATCTTTAAAAATTAATAGGTAGACACTGCTACACGAGGCTTCATCTTAGTTTTATGACTACATTTCTATAATCAATAATTACATCTGACATTGAATTTCCTTAAAAGTCACATACATACATGTACTTTTAACTTTTCAAAAAATGTTGAAATATATACCTTTTATAGGAACATTTCGGGTCACTTAGTTTCATGTTTTTGTTTAAACCGGTATGGTCCGTGTATATTTTCGTTCATTCGATATTCATCTGATATGTTTTAGACAAGATTCGTATGCAATGATGAGAAACCCAAAACAAAAAGATAAACAACTTAAAAAAAAAAAACAAAAACAAAAACAAAAAACAAAAGTGTTTTCATTTTCATTGTTTATTTTTTAAATTTCTAAAAAAAAAAAAAAAAAAAAAAGAAAATTTAAAGGGGCACTAGCTATGAGATATAGAAAAAAAAATAAAATATGATTTTTTTTTTGTTCAATCATTAATGAAAGTGAAATAGTGAAATAAAAATTCGCTTTTAGCAGTCAGTTTGGTTCAGTTTTGTCAAAATAAGCACAGAAACATTGCTAATGAATTATTCACTTGCAAGCGAATAATTGGACCTCATTAAATCCGTATTCATGTGAACTGCAATTGAACCTCTTAGCTAGAGATGGGTTACGCGTGAACTAGGCTTGTTCAGCTAATAAAGGAAAAGAATGTCAACATTGAAAGTGAAACAAGGGTAAACCATTTGATTGATTGATTCAATCTACAAAAACTCATTCTGATACAGGTAAAAACGATAATTAACATATTGTTTTAGATGGCGTCTAGACTAAAATACACACGAAATGTTGATACATAATTTCGAGTTTATTCGTCGTTAATTGTTTATTTTAGACTTTTTTTTATTTGAGTATACATTTTAGTATGTTATAAGTCGAATATGAGACTTTGAGTAAAATCGGCGAACATGAATTTGGCAGCTAGTGCCCCTTTAAGAGTTTTTTAGCTTTTGACCTCATTTAACATTTGGATTGATTTTCTCAATAAGTAGCTGTTCAGCTAAAATTATGTAGGGGATGATATAACCCTCTTGCGTAGGATTTTTCTGCTATAGTTAAATTGACTCATCTCAATTCAATATGTCTTTAAATGACAAGCAGCACACTGAAATGGAAGCTGTTCCTATGAAAACAGTTCTACCTTAGCAGGCCTGGTCGTCTTAACGTTATACATGTAATAAGATGATGATGAACTATTAAGAAAATAAATATAATAAATATTGCTATTTATAATATTCAACTTAAAGAGAAAACATTTTAAAAGATGGATACAAGCAGAGACAAATGGTTACCATTGTAACCAACTTATAAAAAAAAAAAAAAAAATCAAAAGGGGAAAATGGCAAAAATGAAGTTCACTCTATATGTCAACGCTTCGCTTGACAAAATTCAGTAACCTCACCAGGAAACCAACCACTTTGATATGCAACAGCAACCCATGTTCCTATTGCTTCTTCTTTTTCCTTGTCAAGCTCTAAAACACCAATTAATGTTTGTTTAAAATTAAAAACAGTGTTAGATGAAATATATAGAGATTTTTTTTTATCTATTTCCTTATTCATAAAATGTTTGTCGTAAAGAAGCTGATCTCTCAATTTTTTTTTCTTTAAGATTTTTTTTGAAATTTGTAATAAATGTTCAATATCTGTTGATCTTTTAACAATACCACCCATTGATTTTTATTGAAATTTCTATCCTCCTTAATTCTCAGTTTTTCTCTGCTCGAGTATATTTTTTTGTTTATTATCTCTTAATAATTTTTTTTTTATTTTCCTCAGAAGCTTCCTTACTGTAAATACCTTCAGACAAAAAATCTGCAAGCTGTCTCTCCATCACTCTAGTTATACTTGTAAACATAATAGAAAATATTTCACTTTTATTAATTCTTGTAGTAAAAGATTAAAAGAATCATCAATTTTATGGGGATATTTCATAAATTTTTGATCTATTTCGCCATCAAAAATAATATTACAGTTTTCGGACCATGATTTCATTTGTTTATATAATGGATTAAAAAATTTATATAAATCTTTAATAATGTTGACATCCAAAATGGAATTGTAACATAACGACCTATTGCAGCCAAGCACACTATATGAGTATACACTTTTTCACAACTTAAATCGCATAAAACTGATTTAAGTTTTAAATTTGGATCACATAAATGGTTATTCAAAAAATCAATAATATCATTCTTATGTTTGAGAACCCACTTTGCTCTATCATACAAATTATTAAACCTGTTTGACCTATATGAATTGATTCAACATTTTACAGTAAGCTAACAATTGTTGTCTAGCACTGTTTTTAGCATCACCATTCGGCCCAAAGCACTCGCTAACTGTCCTTATTGTACGAAAGGGTGTCGGTTCACTGTTCTGCCTGTAGTTTTTAAAAACAGGGTTTGAACCCCTACCGATTCTTCCTATCTGACGTTCAAAAAGTTTTACCTGTTTTTCCATTTCAGAATGAAACCCAAGGAGCACATGAGCCGAACAATATAAAAATTTGTTTGCTTTTCAGTGTGGACTCCAATATCAACATTTTTTTTTCCGTCTCTTGATGTTCCATCAGAAAATATTCCCCAGTGTTTTGATTCTGCCAGCTCATGTGCTACATGGTGATGTGATATAACATTACCTTCAGATATTATGTTTTGTACAGTGGTTTTTGACGGAGCATTTATTTCGACATTAAATACATTTTTCCCGACAGAATTGACAACAGCTGAAACTTTGTTGCACTGAATTTCTAAACTAGCCAGTTCAAGTATACATGTCTACATATCATCAGTGTACCTTCCTTTTTCTTTTTTTTTTTGTTTCAACACGTTTTTCTGTCTCCTGATTAATTTGCTGTAACTCTATATTTTGCTTGTTCAAAATAATATTCTTTTGTGTTTGTGTCTGGTTTTCAAAGTCGACTTTCTTTTTTTGTAATTCATCTGTCTTTTTTTATAAGCGGATCTTTAACATATCTCGTTTGCCTTACAATGTAACTTGTGTTTTAGAACTTGAACAGTTTCCTTTTTTGAATTTCTAGTTTATCAATTTTGTCTTCTAAGTTCCTTTTTGCGACTTTCATAACATCATTTTTTCCATAGCAAATTCTAACTTTTTATAAACTTAATTTTCTTTTTTTGAATTTTCAATTCTCTTCTTTTTATTCTTTTATAAAATTGTCATGTTTAATTGATTTCAATTTTTTGTTTGAATCTCTGAGTTTTGTTTTAGAATTCTATTTTCATTTTTATTACATTTAATTGTTAGTAATTTTCTCGTTAATTGTTTTGTTTTTGTTCTATCTTCATGTTGTAAGTCATTTAATAAGTCATTCTCTTTATTAAACTCAATGATTTCTTACTGTAGTTGTATGTTCTGTATCAAAAGTTTCTTTTCAGTTATCCTGTGGCATTGGTTCTCTCTATTGCACTGTTTACACTGTTTATATTTTACCGTCTGTTAAAGTAGCTGGCAAAATCCGTTGACAATAATTCATCAGCATGACATTTTTTACCTCCTGTAGACAATTCTGTAAAATTTGTTTGAATTTTTTTATAACAGTAACAAATTTTCTGCTGGCTAACATTTGTAAAAAATGTTATTGAAAAGAGCTAATCTTAAACATCCTTCCATGTTTTTCCTGCTGCCTTTCTAAATAAAATCAGGACAATTATATTTATACCCCCGCTTTTAAAAAAGTGGGGTATACTGTTTTATCTCCGTCCATCCGTCCACCCGTCAGTCCGTCCATCCGTCCCATGAATATTTTTCAAGTAATTATTATGGTTTAAATATTCCAAATGCATATTACGACGGGGGTATCATCAGTGAGCAGTAGCTTGCAGTTTCACTTGTTTAATGACTCTTTAATATTTTCATATGGAGCTGAAGTGTGACATGCTTCTTCAGACATAATTGTAATAACTTCTGCTGTTATAGCTGCTGTTGACATAGCTGAAAAAAAAAAAGAAAAAAAGAAAGCAAATTACTCAACATAGGGACAATTTATAAATTGACATTTGTTCTTGAATTAATGTGTGCGTGAAATTATATGGGAGGCCATTTTGAAAATTTCTTTGCATGTTTTGAAATGAACCTGTATCATTCATCCCCCAGCCTAATCCCAGGCTAAGGGTGGGTGCATGCAATACAAAATATTAAGGACATGGAGCTATAACCCAATTATTTACAAATACTCACCTCATTTAACTATTATCACATCAATAAACCATTTGTGGGTCTCAAAATTGATAAATAACTTCCATATCTGAATTTTGACAATTGAAAAAATGTTTCCATGTTTACCTTTTGCAGATGATATTATTGACATTAAAATAAATAAAAGTACTTAAAACTTTAGCTATATATATATATATATATATATATTAAATATAACTTATCATTTCTAGATATTATTTCACTTACCTCCGTTCCATGTTTTTGATAAAATTGCTTGTATTTCCTATCTTATCAACAACTGTCGCCGTGATGTTTACAAAAACGTCTTAGTAACAAGGAAGTGACGTTACACTATCAATTTCGTTTAGCATTGGATTTTAAGGCTGAGTCTGATGCTGAACCCCAAGGACAAGGTGAATCATGCCTTGTACACATGATAGCTAAAATTTGGAGCTTACTCCCGATGTATTTTATGTCAAAATCATACCTCGGGAACAGTAAAAAAATATCAAATATCTTCTTTTTTCGATTTTTTCGGGGAAAAAAATATTCATTGAATAAAATGTAACGTGTTCCATGTATTTATTAAAATCTACACAAAATTTTCTTTCATTTGAACCCGGGATCAAATATATATTTTAACCTACCCACAATCGGTTTTGTGAGTAAACTTTGAATGTCAATTTTCGAGAAATGAAAATAACGTTCCTGACGCGTTGCCGATTTTACACACAACGTTATACTCCAAATCGATACCAATGACAAATAAGTTGTCCAACTGCAAATATCTTTATATAGGGTTGTTTAAAAGAGGAAATCGTACTCTTCAAAATTATTTTATTATTTAATTTCTGTCTTGAAGCAGAACGGCAAAATCCGTCTGTGAAAATGTCATTAGGAAAAAAAATTACGTCCGTCCGAATGAAAAATGGCGTCACTTGGCATACCTATATCAACACTAAGCAAATCATATACCAAATGTCCAGCTATAAAAGGCCTCGACATGAAAAATGTGAAACAATTTAAACAAACAAGCAGCCTGATTCATACAAAGCAATAAACGAAACACAAATTTGACAGACAGCAACCAACGGCAACCACTGACTAACAGGCTCCTGACTCGGAATAGGCACATTTAGAAGGTGGCAGGGTTGAGGACGTCTGTGAGCTCTCTACTCTTCTCCTAACCTGAGATAATGCCGATTAGTGGTGAACAATTACTAGAGAGGCCAGGAATATTTATTTACAGGGAATATATTGTCATTTATGTATGCTATTGGATAGAGCTCCTTGAGACAAACATTTTGAGCTATTACTTGTCTTAATCGGACATATGGTTCAAAAGTTACAAGTGTTCAAAATTTCCAGTTCATCCCCCCTTTTTTATCCAAGATGGCCGCCATGTTGTAGACATTGAAGTCCCTTTTGGAAGGTTAATATTGATCCACATTGACATATATCAACCACATATTGCTTGTTTTCTGACAGTGTATACCACATTCTATTATAATACAGTTCAGAGTTGTCCATGATTTGCTCTCAAAAAATTTAACAGCCATACAAATTTCCATAAAGTGCTGTTTTCTGCCTTGCATAATGGGACAGGATAACCATATAGCTCTAGCAATTATAAAAAATGATGGTATGCATATAACATTCTAGATTGATTTCACCCTGCAACTCATCAGAAATGGTACAATTATCAAAAATTGGACAAGTAGGTTGAAGGACATAAAAAAAGATAAGGCTCAGTTTGCACTCCCAGCCTATTTGACATTAAAATGATGAATGGCACCAAAGTCAATATTACAACAATAAGTATTGTAGTGTCCAATGGTAGCACTAAAATGGAAATATCTCATAAACTGCTAAAGATGCGTTCATGAGATTAAAACAGTTATCAATGCATGTGATGATTATTTCTTTGTACCTTAAAGAGCGAGAAGGGCGGCCATTTTTAATCAAAATGGCCGCCAATTTCATAACTTTTGAATGAAATTTATACATTTTTTAGTCCTCTCATATTTCTTGACCGATTTTTGTAATGCTGGTATCAAATTGTTTGTCTTGATACAAGGTACCAATTTTTGATTGTATTGGGACAATTCAGCTCAAATTGGTAGCCATTTTGATTTTGATTCAAAATGGTTCCCGTTTTCTAGATTTTCTATCCCGATTAAATGATTTTTGCAATGGTGGCACTAAAATGGAAATATCTCATAAACTGCTAAAGATGCGTTCATGAGATTAAAACAGTTATCAATGCATGTGATGATTATTTCTTTGTACCTTAAAGAGCGAGAAGGGCGGCCATTTTTAATCAAAATGGCCGCCAATTTCATAACTTTTGAATGAAATTTATACATTTTTTAGTCCTCTCATATTTCTTGACCGATTTTTGCAATGGTGGTATCAAATTGTGTGTCTTAACACAAGGTACCTATTTTGGAATGAATTGTGACAATACAACTCAAAATGGCTCCCACTTTGGAGTTTTTCCGTTTCGATTAAACATTTTTCATCAATACTCAGTCATTTCTCAACTGATTTTTGCAATGTTGGTATCAAATTGTTTGTTTTAATACAAGGTATCAGGTTTTGAATGAATTATGACAGTTGAACTCACTATGGTGGCCATTTTGATTCAAAATGGCTCCCATTTGAAGGCAATCCCAAGTTTTAACATCACGATTCATGTTTCATCTTCATTATTCTCTTATTTTTCAGCTGAGTTTTGTAATATTGCTATTCGACTAAATATCTTAACACAAGTTATCAAACTGGCAACAGGAATTGCCTACCCATCCTGAGACTGAGTTCATTTGTAAAAAAAAAGGAACATGGCATATCAAATTATGCATTTACATGTTGTATACTTCATCCTGAATATGCTTGAAATATTTGCCACTGGATGTTACTGGAGCCAAACAATGAAATGTCATTATGTTATTGATTTATTGACTGAAACAAATTATGCCTGATATTTGATGATTTCATGAAAAAAAATTCCAGCATATAATGTATTCTATTTTTTAAACAGCTCTAATAAATTCACTACTAGCACTGTCATATGCCTGCATCATCATTTTCTTCATCAATAACACATCAATTGGATAATTCTGTTGAAGTTGTACCATCAGTGCATCACTGAATCATTTGAAGTTGTACCACCACTGAGTCTGAGATTCCTCAAGGTTCTTTTGATAGGTTACCATTCCATGACATTTTTCCAAATTTACAATGCAATTGCTGGTCAAGGTTACATCTATGGGATCCAGACTAAAACATCACAAGAAAAAAAAACAAAGTTATTAATATGCTATACTTATTTATTAAGATAAAGTTTATATTAAATCATAGTAATATTAGCAGCAATAGTAAGAAATATATATGACTACTACACAGAAATTTGTGATATCTGTTTACATAAATATATGACATAGCATGTAAACACATGATTTCATAAACCCTAGACAAAATAGGTATTGTAATATTTCTTATATTCAGAACAAATAGTATCATAATTTGTTAAAACCCAAGTTCTTCCACCTGAATCTTTTGCTTTAACTTCAAAATCTGAACAGAAAATAAAAATATTTTCCACAACACTTATGTCATCTTTTTGTGTCCATTTAAACAAATTGCCCATATTTTGTGATGGACACAAAAATTTGACCTGAACCAGTAAATCATTTTTAACAGATAAAATTTGACCTGGATACCAGGTATCAATATATGCTACAGCTATATACTGTCCAGCTTTCAAAGCTATGGACTTTGGAGTATATGTTTCTGAAGGTTTGCTAATAACAAAATCAGTTTCTTCTACATTATCATGATTTTGACTCTGATAATTAGCTTTATTACTGTTTGATTTTCTTGTTTTTTTCTGTCCTGGCTCACAGACTGAATGGTTCTGTTTAATTTTTATTTCATTAAGCTTTTTACAAATGAGTTCTCTTTGTTTTTCCATAATTTGCTCCCTTTCTTCTTTTGATTTGATACAAAAAATAATACATGTATCTTTGGTTCCAGATTGTGCATTATTAACATTATTATTCAAATAATTTAATTTTGGATGTAACGCGTCTTTCGATTGGCTGACGTTGTTTTGTTTATCAGCTCATAGACATAATTTTGTCATGTGACCTTAACGTCATCAACGTTTTTTCATGATTTACACCGGTTTAAAATGGAATTAAGAATTAAATTATAAGAAATGACTGTAATATTTTTACTGTCTATTCGAAATAACATAAAATGTGGTGCACACTTTAAAATAACCCGCTACGCGGGTTATTCTGCACCACATTTTTGATGTTATTTCTTCATAGACAGAAAAATATTACAGTCATTCCTTAAATGTATAAGAACTTTCAAATTAGAAATAAGCTCTGCTAAAGAAAATTATTAGAAGAAAATTGTAAAAGTGTTTTATCTTCAACATTCATGTGTAAAACTTTTTCCTAAACTTAAGTTGAGTTTTACCGCTTCAATCTTTTCATTTTGAGTTAAGATAACTAAAAATTTATTAATGTCTTCAATATTTTGCCTTAGACCACCTATGTTCTGAATGTCTTTTGAAATTTTTTCAATTTCTTGCTGCTTTTGCAATTGTTTTTAAATTATCTGCCTCTCTTTTCTGAATTGATAATAAATGTTGATTTTTATTTCAATCTTTCTTTCTTTAAACAGTTTAATGATCTCTGGTGTACGGTGTCTTGCTATTTCAAAATATTCAGATTTTTTTCACTTTCTAAATTATTCAACCACTTAACTGTTTTGTTGTTAGCAAACAAAATAATACCTTCCAGTGCAATTAAATTAGCATTTGGTTTTTCCCTTTGGAGCCTGTCTAAATGTGCAAAATCTCTTTCTGAAATAATATTAGTAGTAGCAACTGATTTGCTTTGTTCTCTCAAATTTATATCAATCCCATCAGTTTTTTCATTTAATATTCCTCCAGGAAGACAGTCACTTAACTGTCTCTCTAGAATCAACTGATAGTTTAATAAAATAATTTGAAGAGCTTCAGTAGTAAGAATGTTCAGTTCTTTGTCTTCAACAGAAAATAAACAATCAAAAATTTCATCAATATTAGTATAGTTTTTATACAATATTTTTCCTTCGACTAAATCAGTAGCATCTTGAGAATAAATCTCTAAAAAACCTTTAAATTGTTCCCACACCTGATTTAAATCTAAGATATGATCTGCATTTTCTATAATACGCCACAAAGGACCAGTAAATAACTTGTCAACTATTCCAAAAGCTCGACAACCAGCCAAATACATTGAATTTTTAACATAATTAGCTTTTAATAAATTATTTCTATTCTCTTTTTCAAAATACAATCAATTAATTCATAAATATTATCTTTGTGAAAAAACACAGATGCACCCATAGCAAAAAGCAAATTAATACGATGACCGTGAAAAGTGGTCAACTTAAGATCAATGTTATTATCACTCAAAAATGTTCGAAATAATGAACCGTAACCAGACTTTTCATCAGCACTACACAAAGTTTGCAGCAAGCTCTAATAAAATCAGTTGTTGACTGATTATAAGTAAAATTAACATTATTATCTTCAACATTATCTAAATTCGAAATATTTTTTCCCATTGTTTAAGGCCAATTTCTGCTTGGGAAGCAAAATTTACAATAACATGCAAATTACATTTAAAACCATTTAATTTAGCAACTTTTGGTCTAACTTCTGGTGTATCCCCATCTTCCGGTATACACTCAGAAAGAATTTTTTTCTAGACAATTTTTCAAACAGGTATTTACAATATGACGATCTGTTATTAAAATTTTGACTGACAAAAGTAGTTTTGCCTTCTTTACAGCTATATCCTCATCAGTTTCTAATAAACTACTCATATCACTTAAAATTTGGTTAATCATTTTTAAAAAGCTTTCGGTATTGCCACTCACAAGTTCCGAAATACCTAAAGAGAGTTGCCCGGAACCAGTACCAACTTGAAGCCCTCCAAATTCCCTACCCATACGCTTTGTCCCATCTGTATGTAACGTATTAAAATTACTATTTAACATAGCTTCTGCAGCTTGAATTTGAGCTAATGCCTTATAGTCCAGTCAATCTGCGCCAAAAATAGCCTGACCGAGAACTAATTGCAACAGAAAGTTTTAGTGTTTATTCAATAGTTTAAGGTGTCCTTGTTCACAATTAAAAATCGCCATAAATCCAGGAAGGCATTTAGTGATTTTTTTGGGTAGAAAATGTGGATTTTGAAGAAAAATCGTGAAAAACTGGAAATAACCTCCAACTCACTCTTCTATCAAATACAAGCAGAATTGGTTGCGTTCAATCGATATAAACGTTGATGTCTTCGCTTCAAACAGGATTTCTTTCAATAGAATGCAGTATTATTGCATTTATGGGTGAAAATAACCTTTTTTGCAAAAAATCATGAAAAAATCGGAAAATTTCTACAATACCATAAAGTTATTGATAGAAACCATACGTGGTTTATCTGTCAATTAGAAAATTTTGGGTTTATTGATAAGATGATGGTGCCATTATTTTTGTACAAAACAATTGCCATAAATCCAAGAAGGTATTTACCGAATTTTTGGGAAGAAAATGTGGATTCTGACGAAAAAACGTGGAAAACTGGAAATAACATGTGCAACACTCTTCTTTCAAAATACAAGCGAAATTGGTAAAATTAATAAGAAATAAACCTTGCTGTCTTTGCTACTAATATGATTGTTTACATTCAAATGCAATATTATTGCAATTTTGGGTGAAAATAAGCATTTTCGGCCGAAAATCAATGAAATCTGTAATTTTCCATATACTCTCTTAAATTTGAAAGTAGACAGCAAACGTGAATAGAATAAGCAATTTCGATGTAGAAACTGTATTTCGAAATCATTAAATGATGCAAATTGATATGGAAATTCATTTGTAACACTTGTCTTATATTAATATTGGTTAAAATAATAGGTAAAGCATATAAAAGCATTTGTCAATACGCAAAATC
The DNA here is from genome assembly GCA_017311375.1 of Mytilus coruscus. Taxonomy (NCBI): domain Eukaryota; kingdom Metazoa; phylum Mollusca; class Bivalvia; order Mytilida; family Mytilidae; genus Mytilus; species Mytilus coruscus. The sequence goes on from CM029603.1 coordinate 66,052,736, forward strand.
CACCCTGTCTCAAAATTAGTTCAGTTTACTAGATCTATTCTATAAGTTGTTAATAATCTAAGAAATCTTTTTAACAAAAACTAGTTTAATATTGTATTATATCAGAAGTAGTATTTCAATGCAAGAATCACGATAAGTTGATCAATCATCAGATTCTGAATCATAGATCGGGTACATCCATTACAACAAGTTGTGCCCCGGCATTCTGTACAAGCAACAGAACATTCAAGACCATGCTTCCTACAATTACATCGTTTCGTATCACAGTTACATTTGCATCTACAATAAATTGTTTTCAAGAGTTCTTCGGGAGCAGGAGGCAAGCTAGATCTAACAGGTAGGTACATGTTTCCATCGATTAACCAACCCCAGTCTTTTACATTCAAGTTAACGTCCTCGCCAATCCAGACTTTCATTTGATAGAATGCTCTTAGAATATGGAATTGTGCTGTACCTCTACAAATTTGGAACTGGTCATAACTTTCGATGTAAATTTTCTAAAGCGTAGCAGATCTAAGCCTTCATGCTCAACTCCGTTATAAAGACACACAATTACTTCTTCGCCAATTCTTAGTACTTCCTCTTTAGACATAGTATCGGTAAATGTATTTGCACATTCCATGAAATATGCATCAGTTTGTGCCTTCTTCACGGCTTGTCCTTTTCCGATTCCAAAAAGTCTTGAGGTTGTATCGCATCCCGAAATTGAATGGAAAAACGGCAGAACTTTGCAGAACTCCTCTCCGAGCACATTCTTTGTTTTCTTAAGGTCCCATACCTTGAACTTTTTAGTTGACTGTTTCATTTCAGATTGAAAGATAATGTTGTGATGGCAAGAGTTCATATGGTAACACAACAATACCAACAGATTCGTATCTTCACCAATGAGGACAGTCGTTGTAGATTTTGCACTCTCAACTGCAGCTTGAACAATTAATACGTCGGCGTCGCTTTCTGCATGATGTGAGACAATATTTTGACTTTTGAAGCGTTCCGCAAGAAGATTTATAAAGTTTTGTTTGTTTTCTACATTTCCTAAGAACTGTTCTTTCTTTGATTTGAAGGAGTGTCTTTGAATAGCACTTTGGTTCCAACTACACCTTTTGTTTGTCTTTGATGAGTGGGGTCTTTTGTAGAGGGTCCATTTCCACAGCCATCGAAAACAACAATCGCTGTGTTATATTTTCTACAGACGTGATCAACATACAAGTCAGCAATTCTTCCGAACGTTACACCTCTCGGCCATTGAATACGATGCAACAAGGATCCACCATCAAGAACGTACTGAACATCAGTGGTCGAAGTCTCATATTCCGCTGAACAATCACCGATTGCCCACAAAGCTTCGGCAAGGTTTGATTTTTGAGGTTCTCGCATGGCACCTGATGTATCAAACATCGCTGATGGAAAATTACTCAGTTCGTATGAAAAGAATTTAGATACATCATCTGTGACATGTTTAGCAGCGGTTATCAATCTCTGAAAAAGTAGCTGAGAACTAACATTTAGAGTGCCACCTTGTGTTCTGATTTTTGTCTTTTCATTCAAAGTTTTCACTTGCATGCTTCTTTTAAATGATATCGAAAGTGCATCCTGATCTTTCATCGATTCAATGATTTTTTTCCCAACTAACTCAGTGTTGTGGACGTTAACTTCATCGGTAGCAGTGACCCCAGTTTCTATATTTCGAAGATCTAAACTCTCAGAAAAGGGATTTCTTTCACGTAGATACGAAAGAATAGTCAATACATATTTGTTGTCTCTCTCTTGTCTCGATTTTGTGCTTTCTTTGTGTTGTTCGCTAGTTGTATACTGTAAATTTTCGACTGTTTGCATAGCTGAATTGATACCTGAGCATGCTGGCATTGAAAGTAGCCATTTCGCCCTTTGCACTTCAGTCATCCCTTTGCCTCTTGTCATTCCTCCACTTGCTTTAACGCTCCTCATTAACGTCTGTTCAATGGCCAAATCCGTTGAAATTCCTGCCCAATATCTGTTGCTTCTCCTTACAACGTGATATCCTTCACAAAACTTCGAATACATATCGGGATATTCTGTTTCCAATGTTTGCATTTGTTGAAGATAACAATAGGCTGACTTCAAATATAAATTGTGTCCGGTTGCAGCAAAGAAGGGTAGCATTTCCTGTACAGCATGCAAATGTAAAAACCAATCACCGGTTCTCTCTGCTTTAATGAATAGCTTCAGAATTTTAATCATGTCCATATATTAATCCAGAGTTTTGCAGTTGGCTACTTCGACAGTCTTTCAAACTCGTTCTTTATCGATTGATAAATTTCTTCTACATTTTCGTGGTTTTGGATGTTTTCAAATGATGTTTTATTGTGCAGAATTTCCAGAAATGTCTGCAAAGCAGATTCAAACTTTGCTTTGAGGGATGATTTATTTTGCTCTGTACTACTAGTGCCTATGACTTCCTTGTCCTCAGCATTGACTTCATTCACATTTTCATCCGTACTTCCTTCAATTCCAAGTAAGGAAACGTCAATCATTTTCGATAAAAGCATAATGTATAAAGCACAATCGATTATACTATGCCCTCGAACGGCTCTCGATACAGACTTTCCTGACATCATATGCTCTATTGTGTTTGATGCATAAATATTTTCTAATAACTCATAGAGGCCAGACGACTGCATGGTATGTCCAATACACCCGAGAAAACTCATCTGCATGTGAAAACCACCAAGGCGTAGAACAACAGATTTAAGTTGACTTTCTCTTGGTTCTTTGTGTAATATCATTAACGCTTTCCAGTAGAGAGGTTGATCAAAAGTAATTGAAGGTGTAATTTGAAAGCGATTGGCTTTTTTACAAATGAACGATAATGTGGAGAAAATGCAGGAGATGTCGCTAGGGTTCAAATCAATCATTGGTAAAAAGTGTATAGATGATTCTCCAGGATATGGTCCTTCTTGAACTGTCTGCATAAATCCCGACCAGCTTACACGTGGTGAATGAAGAGACCATGATATCTTCAATAACGTCTCTAATGTTTTCGTCCGGTCATTGTTATTCATACGTCTTAGTTCCTTCAAATTAAAAGGGTGCATTTCAGCTGGTAATTTGTGGAATTTTATTTCAATTTTGCCGGATTTTATAATTTGTTCTGGTGTTGTATCTATTCTCGGAACGGGCTCTTTGAAAGTAATACCTGGTGTAACAGTAGCAATGATTCCCATTCCGTGAAATGTGTCATTACTGTCTAAAGTGTGTAAATTATGATCAACATTGTCGGCCGAAAATATGATCGTATGATCATCAACATCGTTTGGTAGATATGTATCTTGGGAGACTGCCGCGCTGGATTCAAAATTAAAAATTTCGCCATACGAAGAGCAGAAACCAAGTGTATGAAGTACATCGATCAAGTATTTTGACGCAAAATGGTGGTGCAGTTGTATTCCTAAACCGACTTGTAGGGGTGCCATAATTACTCTCGGTCTGGTGGCTTGCATAACAGCTTGTCCTATCGAACAAATTTTTATATCAGATGTCGTACTCTTCAACAACGTTGTCAAAAATGTTCTTAAGGATGACGGAAGAAACTCTTGATTTGCACTGATTGAAGACAATATGCTTGGATCTAGGTACACTTCATTGTTTGTTGGAATGCTTTTTATGTCATTTAATATAAGTTTTGCTGCTGCTTCAATCAACCTATTCTGTTTCACTTAGATGTCTTCGTCTTTCGGTTGGTTATAAAATTCGTGAAGTGTTTCTGATGCTGTCATTTTGAAAGTTACAACATCTGGGTTCCCGTTAATTTCTGCTATAACAATGGATGTCCCGAAATGATCAAGGAGTTTCCTTTTCACATACTTGTAGCTGTATGGGTCATCTTCATTTTTGCAGTATTCTTTCATTTTTGCGCAAAGATCTGAGATTGATAACTGTTCATCGTCATTTATTTCAAATTATGTCACTGTTTTCAAAAATGCTTCCGTTTGTGTCCAATTTGTCGGCCTTCCTTTGCCGACTTTCTGCACTTTTGGACTAGGTTCCTGCATATGTTTTGGTATCTGTCTCATTGTTCTGAAGTTTGTGCTACATATTTGACGATAAACTGCATCAACCGCTGGTAAGTATCTGCCAAATTCTATTCGTTCTAAAACCTGATGTCCCGATTCATCATTGCGATCTAAGCATGTGGCCCTAACTGCATTTTGAAAGTCAAACGTGCGCACAGGGTAACAATCTGCACTTCTTTTGTTGCCATTCTTTTTTATTGGTAGTGCACAGAACAGACAATGGTCATTTAAGGAAGAGTTATTTGCAGCTGATCGTAACTGACGAGATTTCTCGCTTGGTACGGAATTATTTTCCAATTGTCTTATTTCTCTGTGGCGACAGAAATCCCTACGACAATCCTGATGTACTATTTGACAAGGACGAGTTACAATACTAGTGTTTAGCACCTCATTGGCTCTGTTTATACCTTCACATCCTTTCTGACGAAGAAGTACCGTTTTCTCACCATTGTCAAGGGGCTGTTGGCAAAAAACGCATCTTGGTTCCATTTCAATCTGTAATAGTTCTTCATCTGAAAAAAGATAAAGAATTATTAAATTACAAAATGCAGGAAGAATATTATTTATGAGCAATCTACATTCAAAATGTTCAAGTTACTATTTTTCATAAATTGGTCATGGTTTTGTCTTACAAAGAAAGATTGTTCTTTGGAACTACAAGTAGCGCTTATCCATTAATCTACAATAATAAAGATTTATATACAGATTTCATATTTTTTTCTGTTCTTAGCCTAACAAACTAATACGTTTTGTATTATTGTGTTAAAAAGCATCCAAGATGTATATTTGTTATTCCTCTGTTTGGTTATTAAAAGTCGATGAAAAAATTTGGTATCTTGTTATTTTTATTTGCTCCAGGTAGGTGTGTTAAAATCTATTTCAGATATTTGTTTCTACTTTACCTGATAATTTTGCAGAGGCAGGTTTACTCGAAGTTTCAGATGATGCCATTGGAATATCAACATCAGGAAGTCTGTAAAAAATAAGTTTTAAAACATTGTATGTTGTGTAACAATTATAACTACTAAGCAACATTTGTCCACTCAAAAATAGTATATAGGCAATTAAATGTTTTAATTGCCTTATTTAAAGCTTATGTTCTTGTAAAACTGGTATATGCATATATATATTTTTAATATAGAAATAAAAGTACTAGATCAAAAAATAGTAATGATAATAATAATGATAATAGTCGATTAATAAATAATAGTAAATTGATTTCTGTAAATTAAACTTACTTTTTATACGATTTATTACAATACACTCCTCATTCTTAGTTTGGGCTGCTTCATTTCACGTAGTAAGCTGCAAAAAAAATGTAATAAAAGAACAAATAAGAACTTATCCGCTTATTTGTATTACACTAAACAAACATCAAAATAGAAATAATCGCAAATATAAATTTTTTGACTTTTATAAATGTTAAACCGGCGTTCCATAGATTAATTTTTCGTTGGCATCCCCCCCCTTTCACGATTTTAGAAAAATTACACCATTAAACAAGTTTCTTTTAACTAGATATGGTTATTTCATTAAATTACGGTTTGTAACATGTAAAAATCTCGAAAATGTTTGGTATAAAACGAAATAAAGGAAAATTGTTTGTTGAGTGTTGCATCTTGGGAAGGTAGCATCTGTTAATTATAGACGCGGATTAAAAACATTTCAATCAGGGTTTTTTGACATGAAATTGGGTTTAATTGAATCATAATCATAAAGAATAAGTTCATTGTATTGTAATACTTACAAAATTTCGTCTTTGAAACAATTTCCTTTCTTTTTGTCGTCATGTTGACGTCATGATAAACAAAATTCTAAATACCGGATCGGCTATGGATCAGCGTTGGTGTCATATTTTTTTTTTTAAATTATATTATGTATTATTTGTGAAATACAGTATATTTTGGTGGCGATTTTTTCTGTATTGTATAGTGATGGAAGGTGAATATTTTAACGTCTCTATTTTTTCTGTTGCAATTTGTTCTGGGTCAAACGGCAATCTCACTGGACAATTACTTTACTCATCATATATTCTGCAAAGTTTTTTGGGGAAGCCTTTCTACTTTTAAACCTCCAAGTTTTTCTAAAACTGTTTTTACATGTTTTATGACATTTTCTATGTTTTTCACGCCTACATTCATAGATAACAATGTAGCATATACCTCCCGTACATCATCTGTGTATTTACCTTTACATTTCTTGTAGAAAAGTTGAACAGTTTTATAAGCATGTAGCATATTTTTTATTTAGTTTCACATTGCTCTTCTTTAATTCATTCAATTTAAAATTTGCATTCATTCTTGCATGCTAGCAATTTTCAATTTGTTTTCAACTTCATTTTTTCTTCATTTTTCGCTGTTAGCCTTCACCTTCATTTTTCGCTGTAGCATTATATTTAGTTTTTTTTTTGGGGGGTACATATATACTATCCAAGTACATGTCTTGATCTATTTTACTGTTTTTTTAGATAGAGCTAGCTGCCTTTTATAAAAACTTTCCATTTGTCTCCTCAAAAATCGACATCAGGACAATAATCAAGACCCAACAATAATTTAATCCAAACAGAAATATCTTTAAAAGTGAAATTGTGTCGGAGTCTGAGTTTTCGTAACTCTACAATTTAACCAATTGGCAAATTCAAAATACCTTCCAACTTAGAGGGGTTCTTTAACCAGTCTAGTGAAATACCATATTTCATACAATAGGGCCCTACTTCACAAAAATGTTCATTGCTGAAAACCACATCATAACCTAAAGTAACATCAATGCGTTTTAAAATCAGAGCCATTCTGTTTCTAATTTTTCTTACAAAAGATGACACAGAAGTGATTAAAATATCAAAGTTCTTAAAAGCTAATGGTAAGTTCTCTTTTATTGACATTTCTTCTTCTTCTTCAACAACTTGAATGACTGCATCCCAGAAATAAAATTCTTTCCAAATTGGGCTCTTTAATTTCTCTAACGACCAACGATCTGAAATAATAATCGTACCCAAAAATAAACAAGTATATTAAAAATTTTCCAGTTAATCTGTTGCTGTCTCATGAACATATACCCCACATATGTGCCCATTTGATAAACATTCTACTGTTTAAAATACCTCACCTATTATTTCATCAGGTACGTGTTAAAAATATATCATGGTCTAAATTGTCATCGTCCAGAGATGGTAAAAATAATATGACATCATGATCATTGGTTGGTGATGGTAAATGATAAGTATGGTTTCTATTTCTGCGATGGTATGGCATTATCATATTTTGGCTATATTGTCTAGCAATGAGTTCACTCATATAGTTTCATCATCCAGCAATGCATCATCTATTACAGGCTACATCATCCAAATTTGCTGATATTCTAGATGTTCGAACAATTCTAAATATCCATTAAGCTGAAAAACACAAAGAAGGGACCACAAAGAAAAGGTTTTAATGCCATGGAACATGATTCAAACATTTATTAAAATGATGCATATTATTTTTATAAATTTTATGTAAAAATGAACATTGAAACATAGTTATGTAGGGAATTTCCTCTACCTAAAGATAGGTATATAAGTAACATGTGCATGATCTAGGTTTAAATTTTAGAAATTATCTTATAATCAGTGACAAGCTTCCAATAAACTATAAAAATAATTAGTATCTTTGCTATAAAATGAACCAGGACCGTTTGTTTATTGACCTGACACTTAAGTCTCATTGAAACATTCCTTTTTCATGATAAACTTGTATATATATCTATGCCCTATCCCCTATGGCCCCAATTTATTTGCTTTATCGTTATTCAAATCCTTTTAATATCCTAATTTCTAAAGCTTAAAAAAGTTAAAAGCATAAAATATGAGAACTAACCGGTATAACTCTCGTCCTTCAACAAAGCGACCACTGTTTCTCGATTAACCTTGAACTCCGACAGCCGTTTCCAACATTCCTGTTCACTGGACATTTCACGTAGGCACTGTTATTACTCGACGCTGAAAAGAAATATGTTCCCGGTTAGGTTTGAATCATTTCAAAGATAAAACATTGAAGATTAAAAATATCTCGGTCAAAAAAGTAAAATTCTTACTTAATCTGGTAAATTTTCGACTCGAACTTTTGTTATTGAAATTGCAAGGTCATAGAAACCGGAAGGTGAAATTTGACTGGTACCAAAAGCAAAAAAAAACCCTGGTCTTTCATTGGATAACAAAATTAGATCGATATGACGTCAAGAACATATTTCTATTTCAGTTTGAAGAGGGATACCCCGGCTCGAATTGCGTGCCGCGGATGACGTTCCTCTGAAAAAACATCGCGAATTCGCCTGAAAATGAAAATTCATTACTACAAGTGATTAAAATATTTTATTTTAATAGAAAACACAATCTTTCATCCTTCATTTTAATAATATAATGACTCTTAGGATATACGGGAACAACAAGAAAATGATATTTCAATTTCTTTGAATATTAGTAAAATTGTCAACCGGAAAACAAAATGGCGGACAAAATAAACTATTCTGGCCTCTCTACAATTACAACATAAAAACCAACTAAGAAAAAGCTGAAAATGGGATGACTCATCAGATCGGCACAACATAGCCTATGATTTAAATCAAACAAAGCTGACAATACAGTTACAAGATCAACAATATTATATTAGACTTAGAGATGAAGTGAACGAGGAAAATGCTCTTTTATAATCTTTACGACGCCGTATCAATTTATTTACGATAGATAGCAATCTAAGGTAGCAATTAACAAAAGACAATTATCCTCATCAATTTTATCATCATCGTTAGTTTGAATATTGCAGGCGATGAGTGTAAGAGAACAGTTAAAGGTACGGAATATCTAGGGACAATCAGCGTAACTGAAAGCAGCAGGACCTGTCAGAGATGGGATTCAAATACTCCTCATCATCCTTCAGACTATGAATTTGTAGATACATATAAACACAACTATTGTCGTAATCCAGGCGATAAGAAAAGACCTTGGTGTTATACCATCGACCCTGATTACCGTTGGGATTATTGCACTATTCCCTTTTGTCTCGAGTGTAAGACGACAACAAAAGGTACTGAATATCTAGGAACGATCAGTGTAACTCGCGCTAACGTGACCTGTCAGAGGTGGGATGTAAAAACTCCTCATCGTCCTACAAACTTTACGTACGTATCTTCATATAAACACAACTATTGTCGTAATCCAGACGAAGATGACAGACCTTGGTGTTATACCATGGATCCTGATGACACTTGGGATTATTGCAATATTCCTTTTGTGGTAAGTATAGATTTTTAGTAACAGTAGTTTACCGATGTAAAATTTTAAACAATCCACTCAGACGAAACAAATCGAAAGTAAAACACCTGAAAATGTGAGGGAATCAAAACGTTGTGCCAAATCTAAGTATGTACAGCTACAATGTCTGAGGATTAAAATAAGTCTTAGTGTTTGTAAAAATATCATTCATTTACATCATTGTCCAAAAAAGCGTGACAATATCCGCGGCCAAACTTTTAAGTATTTGCCTGATGTACATATGAAGGAACATGATGGTGGCAACAATTTGAATTTTCCCTTATATAATTATATGTTTAATATCGTTTTCATTTGTGTCAATATTCTAAATTATTTTACAAACTGAAGATAGAAGTTTCACTTAATCTAAGATTACAAATCCCTCACGTATATGTTGACTTTTGAGTGTTCAGAATAATTTCTATTCATTAATGTTGTTTCAATAGTTTTGTACTTTTTGTCCAGAAACTTTTGGTCTCGAATGTACATAATAAAGGTTAAAGGTAATATCAGGAATTCCTGTTGTGTGCACTGACATTAGTGTCACACGTTTATATTTATAAATCTATGAATATTAAATTAATTCTGCTTGTTAATGCCCTGATACAATGATTTGTTTGCATATTCAGAATGTTTACATATAAACAGTCAATACAATAGATAGATTTTGCATGGTTGACTGATTACAATGAAGGGAATTGAAATGTACACTAGGTCTGGAATTGAGAGGATGTTAAAAAGGGGCAGAAATTTTGCCTTGCATCGTTTACTAACAGACCACCTACTGACCCCTCAAAGTGTTGTTGCAAGGGCTCTTATGTGCAAAGAGACTGGTACTATCCAAACACGTGACATTAAATTTAACGTTCCCAATACAACCGGAGTCGACAGCGAATAAATACATAAGGGTCAGCCAAACTTTCGCCCCAACTCTAACATGAGTTTTACAGCTGGAACGGGTGAAGTCTATTTCTGGGCATATTTTTATACTTCAATTCTAATTTTTTAATTATAAGAAAAAAAATTCCCAATTAATGAAAGCATTTCAAAGAGGTGTCTTAAATAAGAAATATCAAAATGTTTGGTAATATGAATTTTTCCTAATAAAAGGCCTAAGCAGCAAACATGCATTCAACACATTACAGAATGCTTCAAAATTCTCTAGTTTATTGATACACAGACATACGCAAACGATTTATCAATACCTGAGATGACCGAAAGACTTGTGGGTTTATGACTTCAGTCATCATCATTATATGATAACTGTTTGGCGTAGTTTTTTTTAAAGATAACGTACCGGTACCTTCTATAGGTGAAATCGCATTAGGAGATTGCAATGTAATCATTTCCTAATGAATATCAAATGATAAGTGTACAACATCATGACAAAGCCGTTGGAATATTAGATGCAAAATGTCTTCAATATTCCAACAGTTTTGTTGACAGAGTTAAAACTGGTAAACGAAAAGATATGTTTGTGTCTCAAATCACCCGATACAAGTTTTGTTTTACATCGTAACTGTTACGATGTTAGGAACTCTTACCATGCGTAGGCCGTAATATTACAGCCTCTACCCAAAATACTCTTTTTTGGCCAATGACTCTCTGTACTTCTACATGTTCTAGAGGTCAGCTGTATGGTATGTTTGTCGACATTGAAGCATGTTCCCTCAACCTTAAGCTATTAATTGTCATGTTTGTCGACATTGAAGCATGTTCCCTCAACCTTAAGCTATTAATTGTCATGTTTTCCTGTTTAAGGTGCAGTTTGAGCCCAAATACGAACCACGTAAATTGAATCGGATAAAACTGTTTTTCCTGACGGGATGGCTTTTACTTTGGTGGTTGGGAAACACAGTACAGAGGCATAAAACTTCCCAAAAGATGTGTCAAACCGCGAGCATAGAACAACTGTTCATGTTTATTTTTGAAATACTCGTAAGGAACGACAACCTCCGGTTGAAAGTCCAGGTGAAGCCTAAAAACGGGAAACAAGGAAAATTCCGGATTTTTGTTGGACCTGACCTTTAGATTACCGTACATAGATCAGGTTCATTCCTAACTCAGCACTTTTGATGGTCAATTTGTTCACTAGGGTCCACTCTGCATGAAGACTACAGGGAGACACATCCATCGAAGTCATAAACTCATATTGTAACTTGCTTAAGACCAGCGTATAATTGTTCATAAGCAATGTGATAAGATAATCGTGTTTCATGTTTATTCATAGAAAAAAAGGTACTGAGAGAGATGATCAACATAATTGCCCCTTTATAAATACATGGTTTTATGTTTTTAGAGTGTGAAAATCCTGAAACGCAGTATCGCGACCCAGACGATAACATTTGTAAAGCAAGTAAGTATTTAATTAAAACTCAAGTACCACTCAAAAGCACACGAGGTAAAATATGTATAATAAATGATGTTATTATATATATTTTGAAGCTGTGAAAGGTTTAAAACGATTTTGACTTCACCACTTTCTAATGGCTATTCTATGAATTAAGTGTGACAGACCCTAAAAATTTGTATCATACATTGCAACTATGGAAAATTCAAATAATTTTACTTATTCTTTTCAAATTAAAATATTAAACAATACATTTGTAACCTGTTCTCTTATCATCAATAATTCCTAGTAATTCCTATATGCAAATATATGAACCCTTTTCCTCAAACGACCGAGGGAACAATCGTGTTAATCTTTTCACCATAGGCAAGACTTTTTATTGTAATCGACCTAAATATTAGTAACTGTAGACTTATAGAGTTCTCAATTTGTGTAAAACTATTCATCCTCAGGGAGAAAAAGAACAGAATTTTAATGCCGTTGTATAATACTTTTACAGAACAGAAAATATTGGCACCTTTTTTTTGGATGCAACAACAAATTTTGCAACTTAAACTTTAATTTCTTTACTTTTATGTCTAACAATGCACTCTGAGGTATAAAAAGTAATCAATTATCAGGCCAGTACAAGAATATTAATAAAAAAAAAGAAATATTGTGACTTTTTATTGTTATCGACAAAATTCATTCTTCATGACCAAATGAACAAAAAATTAAATTCTATTATATAATTTTCTAACAAAAATGGAAAATATTGGCACTTTTTTTTGATGCGACAACCAATTTTTCAATTTTAAATTTAAATTCTTTATTTATATGTCGGACAATCCATCCTGAGGTATAACAAGTACTCAAATTATCAGGCCAGTACAAGAATATTAATAAAATAAACAAATATAGTCACTTTTTTTTGTAATCAACATAAATATTAGTAACTGTAGACTTATAGAGGTCTCAATCTGTGTAAAACTATTCATATTTAGGGACTAAAAGAACAGAATTTTAATGCTGTTGTATAATATTCTAACAAAATGGAATATATTTGCACTTTTCTTTGATGCAACAACAAATTTTGCAATTTTCAACTTAAATTTCTTCATGTTTGTGTCTAAAAATCCATCTTGAGGTATAAAAGTAAACAATTATCAGGCCAGTACAAGAATATTAATAAAAAAAAAAAAAATTTGTTAATTTTTATTGTTATCCACATAAATATTTAGTAGACTTATAGGGCTCTCAATTTATGTAAGCCTTTTCATTCTTCAGGACCAAAAGAACAGAATTCAATTGTTATGCTATTTTATAATATTATAACAAAATTGAAAATATTGGTACTTTTTGTTGATGCAACAACAAATTTTACAATTTTATCTTAAATTTCTTTTCTTTAATGGTGAACAATCCATTCTGAGGTATTAAGAGAACTCAATTGTCAGGCAATACAAGAATACCAATAAAATAAAGAAATTTTGTCACTTTTAATCTCACCGGGGCCCGAAGGGCCCCATATGAGCTTATGCCATCACTTGGCGTCCGTCGTCGTCCGTCGTCTGCTGTCGACTGTCGTCGTCTGTCGTCGTAAACTATTTCAAAAATATTCTCCTCTGAAACTACCAGGCCAAATACCTTCAAACTTAAACTAAGTGTTCCTTAGTGTATCTAGTTTATAAATTATATTCGAAGTTTTGATCCATCGACAAACATGGCCGCCATGGCTAAAAATAAAACATAGGGGTCAAATGCAGTTTTTGGCTTATATCTGAAAAACTAAAGCTTTTAGAGTAAATCTGACATTGGGTAAAATTGTTCAATTGGTCAAGATCTCTCAGATCTGAAATTTTCAGACGAATCGAAGAACCCATTGTTGGGTTGCTGCCACCGAATTGGTAGTTTTAACAAAATTTTGCAGTTTTTTGTTATTATTTTGAATATTATTATACTATATAAACTGTAAGCAGCAATAATGTTCAGCAAAGTAAGATCTACAGAAAAGTTAATATGACCATAATTGTCAATTGACCCCTTAAGGAGTTATTGCCCTTTAAAGACAATTTTACAGAATTTGTTCAATAGTTTGCTAATATTTAAAAATCTTCTCCTCTGAAACCACTTGGCCAATTACCTTCAAACTTTAACGAAATGTTTCTTAGGGTATCTTGTTTATAAATCGTATCCGAAGTTTGTATTCATCGACAAACATGGCCACCATGGCTAAAAAAAGAACACAAGGGTCAAATGCAGTTTTTGGCTTATATCTCAAAAACTAAATCTTTTAGAGCAAATGTGAAATGGGGTAAAATTGTTTAATTGGTCAAGATCTATCGGCCCTGAAATTATCAGACGAATCGAACAACCAATTGTTGGGTTGCTGCCACCGAATTGGTAGTTTTAACAAAATTTTGCAGTTTTTTGTTATTATTTTGAATATTATTATAGATATATATAAACTGTAAGCAGCAATAATGTTCAGCAAAGTAAGATCTACAAAAAGTTAATATGACCACAATTGTCAATTGACCCCTTAAGGAGTTATTGCTCTTTAAAGACAATTTTACACAATTTGTTCATCAAGTTTGCTAACATTTAAAAATCTTCTCCTCTGAAATACAGGTGAGCGATTTAGGCTCTTGAGAGCCTCTTGTTATTGATATCGACATAATAGACTTATAGAGCTCTCAATTTGTGTAAAACTATTCATCCTTAGGGAGAAAAAGAACAGAATTTTAATGCCTTTGTATAGTATTGTAACAAAATAGAAAATATTGGCACCTTTTTCGGATGCAAAAACAAATTTTGCAATTTTAAACTTAAATTTCCTCACTTTTATGTCTAACAATCCACATAAGGTATAAAAAGAACTCAATTATGAGGCCATTACAAGAATAGTAATAAAATAAAGAAATATTGTCACTTTTTACTGTAATCAACATCAATATTAGTAACTGTAGACTTATATAGGGTTCTCAGTTTGTATAAAACTATTCATCCTTTAAGCGACCAAAAAAAAAAAAAAAAAAAAAAACGGAAATTTAATGCCGCTTTATAATATTTTAACAAAATTGAGAAAATTAGAACTTTTTCTCTGATGCAACACCAAATTTATAGATATAAGAAGATGTGGTATGAGTGCCAATGAGACAACTCTCCATCCAAGTCAAAATTTATAAAAGTAAACCATTATAGGTCAAAGTACGGTCTTCAACACGGAGCCTTGGCTCACACCGAACAGTAAGCTATAAAGGGCCCCAAAAATTACTAGTGTAAAACCATTCAAACGGGAAAACCAACGGTCTAATCTATATAAAAAACGAGAAACGAGAAACACTTATGAACCACATCAACAAACGACAACTACTGAACATCAGATTCCTGACTTAGGACAGGTGCAAACAAATGCAGCGGGTTTAAACGTTTTAATGGTACCAAACCTTCACCCTTTTTCTGAAACAATAGTGTAACATCACAACATAGAAAGACACACTATAAAATATCAACTGAAATAGCTTAACTCAATCAAAGGACATATTAACACTATTGAACATACACTGAACAAATAAATTTGACCTATGATACAATGTAAATACAAAATAAATAAACTAAGGAAGAATAATAAAAGTAACATGTTATATCGGTATGAAATGTTAAAAATTTAAGAAAAACAATATGATCGAACAAAAATATCAGCCATTTGCAATAACTTTGAACACAGGTAAATGAAAATAATTTTGTTGTTAGGTATACGTGTACAGTTACAATAGAGAAAGGAAATATTTTTACAAAATAAATAATTTTGATGTTCATAGTACGAAGTGGAAATTTATATTAGTACCAAACACTTATCAAAGCTGGTATATAGACCAGATATAACCCTGAATAACATTAAATAACAAAAAAAGCATTACAATTAGTATCAACAGGTCAAATAAACAAGAAAGTACAATTTGAGAGTATTCGCAGTTACTGACAGCTAGTTAAAAGCCAAAACAATTAATAAAAAAAATCATGCATCAGAGACTAAAATCAACTAAAACACATCCCAGGGATTTAGTATTTAAACGTCATGAACAGTCAAAGAAGACATGACTTGTGCAATGCCAAAAATAAATGTATCGACAGACAGTAGGATAGTTAGGAGTTTAACCTCTTTATAGATCAAAATGAACGTGGATGTGTAATTTCTGCACTTTTATGTTCAACAGTACATTCTGAGGTATAAAAAGAACTCATTTAAGAATATTTATTAAAAAAAGAAATATTGAGGGCCAAGTGAGCTTTCTTCATCACTTGGCGTCCGTCGTTGTCATCCGTTGTCGTCGTCGTTAACTTTTACAAAATTCTTCTCCTCTGAAACTACCAGGCCAAATTCAACTAAACTAGGCCTAAATCATTCTTAGGGTATCTAATTTGAAAAATGTATCCGATGACCTCGCTCATCAACCAAGATGGCCGCATGGCTAAAAATAGAACATGGGGTTGAAATGCAGTTTTTGGCTTATTTCTCTGAAACTAAAGCATTTAGAGCAAATCTGACGGGGTAAAAATGTTCACCAGGTCAAGATCTATCTGCCCTAAAATTTTAGACGCATCAGACAACCCGTTGTTGGGTTGCTTCCCCTGAATTGGTAATTTTAAGAACATTTTGCAGTTTTTGGTTTTTATCTTGAATATTATAATAGATAGAGATAAACTGTAAACAGCAAAACTGTTTAGCAAAGTAAGATCTTCAAATAAGTTAAATGACCAAAATTGTCAATTGACCGCATAAGTAGTTATTGCCCTTTCAAGTAAATTTTTCACAATTTTTCGTAAATTTTTGTAATCTTTTATAAAAATCTTCTCTGAAACTACTGAGCCAAATTAAACCAAAGGCCTAAATCATCCTTAGGGTAATGATAACATTAAAATAACAAGAAACTCGTTTTATATGACTTTTATAAACACTGATTCAACAAACCAGTTATGTCAAGGAGATGATCAAGTTTTGATTATGTATATAAAATAAAAAAATAAAAAGATGTGGTATGAATTAGCATGGTTGTCATTTATTATTTCTTCGGTTTCTGCAAAAAGGCCGTATATTATGCTAGTCCGTCCGTTCGTTCTTTTTTCCTACGTTTTTATCCGCTAATATTGATCATGAGACAATTAAAATGTTGAAAGAAATGATGTAAGCTTTGCTTGCAGTACGTGTAGTTTCTTAACAATGTTAGTTTGTAAGTCTAAGAGAAACCAATATAGTGTCTACTTTATTAAATATATCACTGATCAAATAATGTAGTTCTTACAAAATGCATTAAGAAATTGACATATTGGTAACACACCTTCTATAGTTGACGACTATATGTTGCCCTTAAATATCATTTGGCTACTTGAGTCGTTGGATTGCTCTCTCGTCTACGTTCATCTTACAATTTCGTATTCATATTGAATAATAGTCATTCAATTCAAAAACACTTGCACATGTTTAAAAGGGACATAACATTAGCCATCAACATCTGCTGTGCCAGCACTTGTCATATTGCATACTAGTTTTACATTTCAAAGAGCTACGGCCAGAGGGTGTATATATCAGGTGGTCTAGAACTTTCACTGGTTTGCTGCAGATGTTTTTGCAAAATTGGTCAAGTTTTTGTTGTTCAATGTTGTATTTTTAATATTCTTTTTAAATCTAACAATTTTTGTCATGGAAAATGGCTATTAATCAGATTTGTATGATTCAAAAAAAAAAAAAAAAAAAAAAAAAAAAAAAAATTATTGAATTACAAAGTACTTAGAAATACGCAAAAAACTACAGGCTTCGTATATTAGAGGCACGAAACTAAGTTAAATGTTTGGTACTAGCTTTGCACGGGAGACGTAGTTATTAAATAAAATCAATAATGACCAGCCCCGTTAGTTTAGAAAATTGAAAACAACACGTTTAATAATTTCATGCGTCCGAAGCGCTTTTCCGGATTTACCTTCATCAGGAACGCTCAATGCCAAACATTTGAAATCCGAGGGATGTACAAGCACCGAAACAATTGAAGAGCTATATGACAAAAATACCTAAAAAAATAGCCAAATTCATCTAAGGTCAACTTTGCCTGAGGGAGTTGAAACCTTAGTTTTTTTATAATTTAAAAATTGTAAATTATGTCACTGTCGTTGTTCATATTTTAAGAGTTATTGAATTAACGAATGTTATAATTTTGGCTATGATCCAATTTGACCAAGATAATAAATTATCGATAAATAAATGAAGCATCAACCAATTAAATGTCGACTGATTTTTTTACAGTTGGAAGCTACCAGGATCCTTGTTCGACAACTGTAAGAAGTTGTTTCTCTCCTTTAATTTGTGCTTCTAGTATATGTGATTGTGAACCAGCGCACTTCTACAACGAACATGCTAATAGCTGTTACCCACGTATGTGTTTATCATTAAGTTGAATTGAAAAATTAACTTCACTTGTCCATCAGTTCATGACACAAACTCATTAACATGTGTTCTTGTAGTTGCTAACTTCTATATCATTTGGTCTCTGGTGGAGAATTGTCTCATTGACAAGCATACCATATCTTCATATTTTTGAATTAACAAAAAAAAAAAAAAAAAAAAAACCGATGCATGCATTTAGTTTCGCGTTGCTCAGTCTTCAGTTTTCTACATTGTGTTTTGTATACTGTTGTTTGTCTTGTCGTCGTTTTTATCATCTTCGCCATTGCATTGTCAGTTTTTTTCAACTTATGCGTGTGAATATCCCTTTAGTATATCTTGCCTGTCTTTAACCTACTCGGTGTAAAACTTATATCTTCAACAAAGAACTAAGCTAGCATCTTGCTGCAAGATAAAGTAAAATATATAGTTATTCAGCAAAACGTATTTAAATATATTTTATTGTTATATCGTTTTAATATAGATGTTTACTACTTATTAGAAAACTATATCAAATTAGAAGATGTTGAATGATTTTTAATGAGACAACTATCCAACAGAGTCCCAGTAGAGCTGATTTGATCAAAATTTGAGTCCCAGTACGGGCATCAACACTAATCAAATCCTATACCAAATGTTTAGCTATAATAGGCATCGACATGAAAAATGTGAAAAAATTCAAACAAAAACGCAACCTGATTTATACAAAGCAATAAACGAAACACAAATTTGACAGACAGTAACCAACGGCAACCACTGTCTAACAGGCTCCTGACATGGAACAGGCACATTTAGAAGGTGGCAGGGTTGAGGACGTCTGTGAGCTCTCAACTCTTCCCCTAACCTGAGATAATGCCCATAAGTGGTGAAAAAATATAACATAAAAACCAACTTAGAAAAAGCTGAAAATGGCATGACTCATCTGATCGGCACAACACAGCTTATAATTTAAATTAAACAAAGCTGACAATACAGTTACAAGATCAACAATATTATATTAGACATAGAGATGAAGTATTCGAGAAAAATACTCTTTTATAATCTTTAGGACGCCGGATTGATTTAATTATGATAAATAGCAATCTAAGGTAGCAATTCACAGTTATCAAAAGACAATTATCCTCATAAATTTTATCATCTTCGTTAGTTTGAATATTGCAGGCGATGAGTGTAAGAGAACAGTTAAAGGTACGGAATATCGAGGGGCAATCAGCGTAACTGAAAGCAACAGGATCTGTCAGAGATGGGATTCAAATACTCCTCATCATCCTTCAGACTATGAATTCGTAGATACATATAAACACAACTATTGTCGTAATCCAGGCGATAAGAAAAGACCTTGGTGTTATACCATCGACCCTGATTACCGTTGGGATTATTGCACTATTCCCTACTGTCTCGAATGTAAGACGACAACAAAAGGTACTGAATATCTAGGAACGATCAGCGTAACTCGCGCTAATGTGACCTGTCAGAGGTGGGATGTAACAACTCCTCATCGTCCTAAAAACTTTACGTACGTATCTTCATATAAACACAACTATTGTCGTAATCCAGACGAAGATGACAGACCTTGGTGTTATACCATGGATCCTGATGACACTTGGGATTATTGCAATATTCCTTTTTGTGGTAAGTATAGATTTTTAGTAACAGTAGTTTACCGATGTAAAAGTCTAATCAATCCACTCAGACGATACAAATCGAAAGTAAAACACTAAAATGTGAGGGAATCAAAACGTTGTGCCAAATCTAAGTATGTACAGCTACAATGTCTGAGGATTAAAATAAGTCTTAGTGTTTTTTAAAAATATCATTCATTTACATCATTGTCCAAAAAAGCGTGACAATATCCAAGGCCAAACTTTTAAGTATTTGCTTGATGTAGGAACATGATGGTGACAAAAATTTGAATTCCCTTATATAATTATATGTTTAATATCGTTTTCATTTGTGTCAATATTCTAAATTAATTTTACAACCTGAAGATAGAAGTTTCACTTAATCTAAGATTACAAATCCCTCACGTATATGTAGATTTTTGGCTGTTCAGAATTATTTCTACAATGTTGTTTCATTAGTTTTGTACTTTTTTCAAGAAACTTTTGGTCTCGAATGTACATAATAAAGGTTAAAGGCTATATCAGAAATTCTTGTTGTGTGCACTGACATCAGTGTCACACGTTTATATAAATCTATTAATATTAAATAAATATATTGATTTCTGCTTGTTAATGCCCTGGTACAATGATTTGTTTGCGTATTCAGAACGTTTACAGATAATCAGTTAATACAATAGATAGATTTTGCAAGGTTGACTGATTACAATGAAGGGAATTGAAATTTAGACTAGGTCTGGAAATGAGGATGTTAAAAAGGGGCAGAAATTTTGCCTTGCATCGTTTACTAACACACCACCTACGGACCCCTCAAAGCGTTGTTGCAAGGGCTCTCATGTGCAAAGAGACTGGTACTATCCAAACACGAGACATTAAATTTAACGTTCCCAATACAACGGAGTCGACAGCGAATGAATACATAAGGGTCAGCCAAACTTCCGCCCCAACTCTAACATGAGTTTTACAGCTGGAACGGGTGAAGTCTATTTCTGGGCATATTTTTATACTTCAATTCTAATTTATGAATTATAAGAAAAAAGTTCCCAATTAATGAAAGCATTCCAAAGAGGTGTCTTAAATAAGAAATATCAAAATGTATGGGTAATTTGAATTTTTGCTAATAAAAGGCCTAAGCAACAAATATGCATTCAACACATTACAGAATGCTTCAAAATTCTCTAGTTTATTGATACACAGACATACGCAAACGATTTATCAATACCTGAGATGACCGAAAGACTTGTGGGTTTATGACTTCAGTCATCATCATTATATAATAATTGTTTGGCGTAGTTTTTTTTTAAAGATAACGTTCCCTTCTATAGGTGAAATCGCATTAGGTGATTGCAATGTAATCATTTCCGAAGGAATATCAAATGATAAGTGTACAACATCATGACAAAGCCGTTGGAATATTAGATGCAAAATGTCTTCAGTATTCCAACAGTTTTGTTGACAGAGTTAAACTGGTAAACGAAAAGATATTTTTGTGTCTCAAATCACTCGATGCAAGTTTTGTTTTACATCGTAACTCTTACGATGTTAGGAACTCTTACCATGCGTGGGCCGTAATATTACAGCCTCTACCCAAAATACATTTTTTGACTCTCTGTACTTCTACATGTTCTAGAGGTCAGCTGTATGGTATGTTTGTCGACATTGAAGCATGTTCCCTCATCCTTAAGCTATTAATTGTTATGTTTTCCTGTTTTAAGGTGCAGTTTGATCCCAAATACGAACCTCGTAAATTGAATCGGATAAAACTGTTTTTCCTGACGGGATGGCTTTTACTTTGGTGTTTGGGACACACAGTACAGAGACACAAAACTTCCCAAAAGATGTGTCGAACCCCGGGCATAGAACAACTGTTCATGTTTATTTTTGAAATACTCATAAGGAACGAAAACCTCCGGTTGAAAGTCCAGGTGAAACAAGAAAAAAATCCGGATTTTTGTTGGGCATGACCTTTTAGATTACCGTACATAGATCAGGTTCATTCCTAACTCAGCAGTTTTGAGGTGAAGTTGTTCACTAGGGTCCAGTCTATATGAAAACTATAGGGAGACACATCCATCAGCATCACTCAGTGTTCCATGGTCAAGAAATTGGTCGAAAAATCGTGAAAATTGAGTGTCTCGAAGTCATAAACTCATATTGTAACTTGCTTAAGACCAGCATATTATTGTCCATAAGCAATGTGATAAGATAATCGTGTTTCATGTTTATTCATAGAAAAAAAGGTACAGAGAGAGATAATCAACATAATTGCCCCTTTAAAAATACATGGTTTTATGTTTTTAGAGTGTGAAAATCCTGAAACGCAGTATCGCGACCCAGACGATAACATTTGTAAAGCAAGTAAGTATTTAATTAAAACTCAAGTACCTCTAAAAAGCACATGAGGTAAAATATGTATAATAAATGATGTTATTATATATATTTTGAAGCTGTGAAAGATTTAAAACGACATTGACTTCACCACTTTCTAATGGCTATTCAATGAATTACGTGTGACAGACCCTAAAAATTTGTATCATACATTGCAACAATGGAAAATTCAAATAATTTTACTTATTCTTTTCAAATTAAAATATTAAACAATACATTTGTAACCTGTTCTCTCATCATCAATAATTCCTAGTAATCAATGAACCCTTTTCCTCAAACGACCGAGGGAACGATTGTGTTAATCTTTTCACCTTAGGCAAGACTTTTTATTGTAGTCGACCTAAATATTAGTAACTGTAGACTTATAGAGTTCTCAATTTGTGTAAAACTATTCATCCTCAGGGAGAAAAAGAACAGATTTTTAATGCCGTTGTATTATACTCTAACAAAATAGAAAATATTGGCACCTTTTTTGGATGCAACAACAAATTTTGCAACTTTAAACTTTAATTTTTTCACTTTTATGTCTAACAATGCACCCTGAGGTATAAAAATTAATCAACTATCAGGCCAGTACAATATATTTCATTTTTCCCGTTTGGTATTTGTATTAATTATATATAGATGGGAACTAGTGTAACTAGTTCTGAAACTAGTTCTGCAAGAGTATGTACTATTTATAAAGTTTGATGTTACGTGCATAAGGCACGAGAAAAGTTTTGGCGGTTTCTACGGGTGGGGTTTTATGGTATTATATAAAGTTTGGCATTTAAACGTATAAGTATCGAAGGTGCTCGCAGTTACGACAAAGTTAGTCACATTAGTATATATACAGTGGCTGCTATGTTTATTACATGTATTTATATATGTTGGTTGTATCAAAGAAACCTGTATTATAGAGTTCAATAAAATAATGTATCGCAAGAGAAGATAATATGTTACTGTGAGCAACTAATCCTATTTCTGTGTTTGTTTTGTTTAAAGCCTATTGAATTTAGAGTAGAAATACTTTAAATTCGGACGAGCAGGGCGAGGGAGAGTTCAAAGAATATTAATAAAAAAAAAAGAAATATTGTGACTTTTTATTGTTATCGACAAAAATTCATTCTTCAGGACCAAATGAACAAAAATTAAATTCTATTATATAATATTCTAACAAAATGGAAAATATTGGCACCTTTTTTTTGATGCAACAAACAATTTTTCAATTTTAAACTTAAATTTCTTTACTTTTATGTCTAACAATCAATCCTGAGGTATAACAAGTACTCAAATTATCAGGCCAGTACAAGAATATTAATAAAATAAAGAAATATTGTCACTTTTTTTGTAATCAACATAAATATTAGTAACTGTAGACTTATAGAGGTCTCAATCTGTGTAAAACTATTCATATTTAGGGACTAAAAGAACAGAATTTTAATGCTGTTGTATAATATTCTAACAAAATGGAATATATTTTCACTTTTCTTTGATGCAACAACAAATTTAGCAATTTTAAACTTAAATTCTTCATTTTTGTGTCTAACAATCCATCCTGAGGTATAAAAGTAACCAATTATCAGGCCAGTACAAGATTGTAAATTAAAAGAAAAGAAATTTTGTTAATTTTTGTTGTTATCCACATAAATATTAATAAACATAGACTTATAGGGCTCGCAATTTGTGTAAACCTATTCATTCTTCAGGACCAAAAGAACACAATTCAATTGTTATGCTATTTTATAATATTCTAACAAAATTGAAAATATTGGAACTTTTTGTTGATGCAACAGCAAATTTTACAATTTTATCTTAAATTTCTTTTCTTTAATGGTGAACAATCCATTCTGAGGTATAAAGAGAACTCAATTATCAGGCAATACAAGAAAACCAATAAAATAAGAAATTTTGTCGCTTTTTCATGTTTTTATTGATATCTACATAAATATTAGTAACTGTAGACTTATAGAGCTCTCAATTTGTGTAAAACTATTCATCCTTAGGGAGAAAAAGAACAGAATTTTATAGCAGTTGTATAATATTCTAACAAAATAGAAAATATTGGCATCTTTTTTGGATGCAAAAACAAATTTTGCAATTTTAAACTTTAAATTTCCTCACTTCTATGTCTAACAATCCACATAAGGTATAGAAAGAACTCAATTATCAGGCCAGTACAAGAATATTGATAAAGTAATCAACATCAATATTAGTAACTGTAGACTTATATAGGGTTCTCAATTTGTATAAAACTATTCATCCTTTAAGGGACCAAAAAAAAAAAAAAAGAAATTTAATGCCGTTGTATAATATTTTATCAAAATAGAAAAAATAAGAACTTTTTCTCTGATGCGACACAAAATTTTGCTATTTTAGACTAAAATTTCTGCACTTTTATGTTCAACAATACATTCTGAGGTATGAAAAGAACTCATTTATTAGGCCACTTCAAGAATATTGATAAAAAAGAGAAATATTGAGGGCCAAGTGAGCTTTCCTCATCACTTGACGTCCGTCGTCATCAATCCGTGGTCGTCGTCGTTAACTTTTACAAAAATCTTCTCCTCTGAAACTACTAAGCCAAATTAAAGTAAACTTGGCCTAAATAATTCTTAGGGTATCTAGTTTAAAAAATGTATCCGATGACCCGCTCATCAACCAAGGTGGCCGCCATGGCTAAAAATAGAACATGAGGGTAAAATGCAGTTTTTGGCTTATATCTCTAAAACTAAAGCATTTAGAGCAAATCTGACGAAGTAAAAATGTTCACCAGGTCAAGACTTATCTGCCCTGAAATTTTCAGACGCATCAGACAACCCGTTGTTGGGTTACTGCCCCTGAGTTGGTAATTTTAAGAAAATTTTGTAGTTTTTGGTTTTTATCTTGAATATTATAATAGATAGAGATAAACTGTAAACTGCAAAATTGTTCAGCAAAGTAAGATTAATAAGTCAAATGACCAAAACTGTCAATTCACCGCATAAGGAATTATTGCCCTTGAAAGTCAATTTTTCACAATTTTTCGTAAATTTTTGTAATCTTTTACAAAAATCTTCTCCTCTAAAACTACTGGGCCAAATTAAACTAAACTTGGACTAAATCATCCTAAGGCTATTTAATTTTAAAAATGTATCCGATGACCCCGCGCATCAACCAAGATGGCCGCCATGGGTAAAAAAAGAACATCGGGGAAGGGGGTAAAATGCAGTTTGGCTTATATCTCTGAGACTAAAGCATTTAGAGCAAATCTGACAAGGTGTAAAAATGTTCATTAGCTCAAGATATATCTGCCATGAAATTTCAGTCGCATCAGACAACCTGTTGTTGGGTTGCTGCCTCTGAATTGGTCATTTTGAGGAAATTTTGCAGGTTTTGGTTATTATCTTGAATATTATAATAGATAGAGATAAACTGTAAAAGGCAAAAATGTTCAGCAAAGTAAGATCTTCAAATTAGTTTAATGACCAAAATTGTCAATTGACCCCTTAAGGAGTTATTGCCCTTTAAAGTCAATTTTTGAAAATTTTTGTAATCTTTTACAAAAATCTCCTGAAATTACTTGGACAAGTTAAACCATACTTGGCCTAAATCATCCTTAGGGTATTTAGTTTTAAAAATGTATCCGATGACCGCGCTCATCTACCAAGATGGCCGCCATGGCTAAAAATTGAACATAGAGGTAAAATGCAGTTTTTGGCTTATATCTCTGAAACTAAAGCATTTAGAGCAAATTTAATTGGGTTAATATGTTCATCAGGACAACATGACTTAAATTGTTAATTGACGCCTTAAGGATTTATTGCCCTTTGAAGAAAATTTTTCACTATTTTCGTAAATTTTTTTAATCTTTTACAAAAATCTTCTCCTTTTAATCTACTTGGCCAAAGGGAATTAAACTTAGCCACAATAATTATTAGAGTATCTTGATTGAAGATTGTATCCGATGACCCCACCCTACAACAAACATGGTCCTCATTGGTAAAATAGAATATAGGGGTTTACTAAAGAAGTCTATGGGAAAAATGTAAAAAAAAAAAAAAAAATTCCAAATGGTCACAACTTGAAAACTGATTTAAATAATGATAAGGGGTCTTCAGTAACTATTGTAAGACTACAATGGGATGACTTGATTTTTTTCCAGGGGGTTCAATTTTTAGGGGGTGCTAATAATTTCTCCTTGATATGTTCCATTTTCAGAATTATTCAGTGTTACTTTTTCTAGAAACCATTATTATATCTTTTCTTTCAGCATACTTGTATTGGCTGAATGCCCCCAGACCCAAAATTTTTTTTGAAGGGTGTTCCATAAAAGATATTTAAAGGCATTTTCAGCATTATACAGGCCCTAGGTGAAATAAATTTTGGAGCGGAGGAAAGGAATTTTTTAATTTTTTGTTAATTATCTTAAATATATTATAGATTGAGATATACTGTAAACAGCAAAATTATCAATCAAAGAAAGATCTACAAATAAGTCAACATGACCAACTGGCAATTTACATCTTATTGGAGTTATTGTCCTTTAAAGTTTTTTTCTGCAATTTATTGGTAATTTTTGTAATTCTTTTCAAAAATCTTCTGATTTTAATATAACTACTTGGCCAAATTAAACCAAACTTGGCCTCAATCATTGTTAGGGTATGTATATGATTTTAACCTTATTTTACATGATTTCCAAAACCACAGTAGATACAGGTGAGCAACACAGGCTCTTGAGAGCCTCTAGTTATTGTTATCGACATAAATACTAGTAAAAATGAAAACATCACGTTATTTATTTCATGCTTCTGAAGCGCATTTCTGATAAACCTTGATCAGGAACGCTCAAACCCGAAAACTAACTGTTGACGTTTAGAGCTCTCAATTTGTGCAAAACTATTCATCCTTAGGGACTAAAAGAACAGAAGTTTAATGCCGTTGTATAATATTCTTACAAAATGGAAAATATTGACAACACATTTTGCAAGGAGGAGGGAAGGGTTAATTTAACACTATATTAAGGTATGGGGAAAATCTGGACTCAGAATATTTTTTTTGTTCTCTGCTTGACCACAATATTTTTTTTCATCAAATTGGGGATCAGAATATTTTTTAAGGAAAAAGCCTAACCCCCTTTGAAGTTAAATAAAAAATGTTATTAGCATTTTCAATTTGGTCCTGTCATTGGAACAGTCATTAGTATAACCCACCATGCAGTACTAAACGTGCGTTAAGCTTTTACAAAAAATACAAGACCTGCCTTTTTTCACATTAACGCGGAAGTAAACACGGTATACTACATTTTGTGTACTATCAACAAAAATTAGAAGATGCGCCTTTTTCGCGTTAACGCGGAGGTAAACGTGAAAGTAATTGTTACTGTTGATGTCTACTAAAGTTTTGGTTCAATAATTTCGATAACATTAAAATTACAAGAAACTCGTTTTGTATGACTTTTATAAACACTGATTCAACAAACCAGTTATGTCAAGGATATGATCAAGTTTTCGATTATGCATATAAAATAAAAAATGATTAAATGTGGTATGAATTAGCATGGTTATCATTTATTATTTCTTCGGTTTTTGCAAAAGGGCCGTGTATTATGCTTGTTGTCCATCCGTTCGTTCTTTTTTTCTACGTTTTTATCCGCTAATATTGATCACGAGACGCTTAAAATGTTGAAAGAAATGATGTAAGCTTTGCTTGCAGTACCTGTAGTTTCTTAACAATGTTAGTTTGTAAGTCTAAGAGAAAACAATAAAGTGTCTACTTTATTTAATATATCACTGATCAAATAATGTAGTTCTTACAAAATGCATAAAGAAATTGACATATTGGTAACACACCTTCTATAGTTGAAGACTATATGTTGCCCTTAAATATCATTTGGCTACTTGAGTCGTTGGATTGCACTCTCGTCTACGTTTATCTTACAATTTCGTATTCATATTGAATAATAGTCATTTAATTCGAAAAAAAAAACATACACATGTTTAAAAGGGACATAACATTAGCCACCAACATCTGCTGTGCCAGCACTTGTCATATTGCATACTAGTTTTACATTTCAAAGAGCTACGGCCAGAGGGTGTATATATCAGGTGCTCTCGAACGCTCACTGGTTTAAGAAGCCCAAAGCAGATGTTACTCTTCTGCAAAACTTGCTGAAGTTTTTTGATTGGTTCAATGTTGTTTATCTGATTTTTTTTAGATAGAGAAAAGGGAACTATGTTACAATTTTTGACAAACATCTCTTTACATCTAAACGTACTAAAAAAAAATGACAGTATTGCATTGGTGTTTTTCCTGATCTGGGTCACACTAAGAAACACAACATAGAACTAAGCTTATAATTTTGTTGCACGAAAAATATTTAAAATAATTAAAATTTTATTGTGAAAGCTTGTTTAATATTATAATATCGGTCAGTATTATATCCTGTTTTTGATGTCATCTGATTAATCCTGAGTTTTTTTAAGTTTCCAAATATTTCTCCTTGATGAAACGCATGCTTCAACCAAAAACTATATACAAACAATGTGTATATTTATATACGTTGTACCTCATATACCAATTTCATCAATTTTATATTTAATAATCAAAAGGTTATTTGTCTACATATGTTAAAATTTGGATATAATCTTTGGTGAATTATTTATATTTGATTTCATAAGAATATATTTTGATTGCATCATTTAATACTGATAGATACTTGACTATTTGGCATCACACAACTTAGTTTTGAAGTGATTTTTTTAAATACAATAGAAAATGGAAGGATATGGAGTAAATGTACATGGGACAAAATCGCACACATTACATAGAAAACATAGAAAACAAGCATAGTTATTACAACAGGTTATCAGTCGAATTAGCGAAGTTACATGTTAAATTGCAAGATTTAAATTAATATCAAATCATTGATGTCTTTGTCAGGGACAGTCTATACTAACATGACTGGTCACTTATAACAATGTCTATACAAATGTGGAGACAAAACTGTGCCGTCGCTGATGTCACGTGACTTCATAGCAAATCATTTCACATTTTCATAACTATATGTTCAAGTTTAATGAAGTAACATTTTTATGAATTTTTTTACATTTTGTCATTGCAAAATGCTGTTTTTGAAAAAAATTCTCGGATAGTTTTAATAAATAGACCTTTGAACTTTGAGATTTTTTGTTATTAAATTTCGATTGGCCGCCATCTTGTTCAAAAAATTGAAAACAACACGTTAAATAATTTCATGCGTCCGAAGCGCTTTCTGGATTTACCTTCATCAGGAACGCTCAAAGCCAAACATTTGAAATCCGAGGATGTATAAGTACTGAAACAGTTCAATATGTACCCCCTCTTGCACGACTGGAGTGTTCTTCAAAACGGGATGTCTCAGTTTGATAATTTAATTTTCTTTTAAAATCTTACAATTTTTGTCATGGGAAATGGCTATTAATCAGATTTGTATGATTAAAAAAAATTATTGAATTACAATGTACTTAGAAATACGCAAAAAAAAAACTACAGGCTTCGTATATTAGAGGCACGAAACTAAGTTAATTGTTTGGTACAAGCTTTACACGGGAGGCGTAGTTATTAAACAAAATCAATAATGACCAGCCCCGTTAGTTTAGTCTTTGTTTATATTTTAAGAGTGATTCAATTAACGAATGCTATAATTTTGGCTATGATCTAGATTGATCAAGATAATAAATTATCGATAAATAAATGAAGAATCAAACAATTAAATGTCAATTGATTTTTTTACAGTTGGAAGCTACCAGGATCCTTGTTCGACAACTGTAAGAAGTTGTTTCTCTCCTTTAATTTGTGCTTCTAGTATATGTGATTGTGAACCAGCGCACTTCTACAACGAACATGATAATAGCTGTTACCCACGTATGTGTTTATCATTAGGTTGAGTTGAAAAAATTAACTTCACATGTCCATCAGTTCATGATACAAACTCATAAACATGTTTTCTTGTAGTTGCTAACTTCTATATCATTTGGTCTCTGGTGAAGAATTGTCTTCATATTTTGGAATTAACAAAAGAAAAAAAAAAAAAAAAACCGACGCATTAATACAGTGTTTTTAGTTTCGCGTTGCTCAGTCTTCAGGTTTCTACATTGTGTTTTGTATACTGTTGTTTGTCTTGTCGTCGTTTTTTTCATCTTCTCCATTGCATTGTCAGTTTGTTTTTCAACTTATGAGTGTGAATATCCATTTAGTTTCTTTTGCCTCTCTTTAACCTGCTCGGTGTAAAACTTATATCTTCAACAAAGAACTAAGCTAGCATCTTGCTGCAAGATAAAGTAAAATATATAGTTATTCAGCAACACGTATTAAAATATATTTTATTGTTATATCGTTTTCATATAGATGGTTACTACTTATTAGAAAACTATATCAAATTAGGAGATGTTGAATGATTTTTAATGAGACAACTATCCAACAGATTCCAAGTGGAACTGATTTGATCAAGATTTTGAGTCACAGTACGGGCATCAACACTAAGTTTATTCTATACCAAATTTTCAGCCATAAAAGGCCTCGACATGAAAAATGTGAAACAATTCAAACAAAAAAGCAGCCGGATTTATACAAAACAATAAACGAAACACAAATTTGACAGACCGCAACCAACGGCAACCACTGTCTAACAGGCTCCTGACATGGAACAGGCACATTTAGAAAGTGACAAGGTTGAGCACGTCTGTGAGCTCTCAACTCTTCCCCTAACCTGAGATAATGCCGATTAGTGGTGAAAAATGACAACATAAAAACCAACTAAGAAAAAGTTGAAAATGGCATGACTCATCACATCAGCACAGCTGGCAATACAGTTACAAAATCAACAATATTATATTAGACTCAGAGATGAAGTGAATGAGGAAATACTCTTTTATAATCTTTACAACGCCGGATCGATTTACTTATGAAAGATAGCAATCTAAGGTAGCATACACAGTTATGACAAGACAATTATCCTCATAAATTTTATCATCCTCGTTAGTTTGAATATTGCAGACGATGAGTGTAAGAGAACAGTTAAAGGTACGGAATATCGAGGGGCAATCAGCGTAACTGATAGCAACAGGACCTGTCAGAGATGGGATTCAACTACTCCTCATCATCCTACAAACTATACATTCGTAGATACATATAAACACAACTATTGTCGTAATCCAGGCGATAAGAAAAGACCTTGGTGTTATACTATCGACCCTGATAAGCGTCGGGATTATTGCACTATTCCCTTTTGTCTTGAGTGTAAGACGACAGCAAAAGGTACTGAATATCTAGGAACGATCAGCGTAACTCGCAGCAACAGGACATGTCAGAGGTGGGATTCAACTACTCCTCATTATTCTGACAACTTTACGGTCTTATCAAGGTTTAAACACAACTATTGTCGTAATCCATACGGTGATCAATCACCTTGGTGTTATACCATGGATCCTGATTACAATTGGGATTGGTGCAGTATACCATTTTGTGGTAAGTATAGATTTTAAGTAACAGTAGTTTACCGATGTTAAAATCTCGACAATCCACTCAGAAGATACAAATCGAAGGTTAAAACACTAAAATTTGAGGAAATCACAGCGGAACCAAGTGCGTTGATAGGGTAAGCGTCTCCTATGTTGCGATGCGAATCCACCAGACAATTCTTCTCGAATCGCAAAATCATACAAAGTTAAAAGTATCTCAAGTGAGTTTACACACAGACACATAATATCGTTAAACTAATACAGGGAACCGTACAATTTATAGAGTATCAATATAAGTCGTGATTCCCCATATCTCTGTTGGAACAGCTTTTGATTATCAATTATTCAATATGATCATTTCAAAGATTTGCAAAATTCCTTTTCGTTACTTTTTAGTTCATATACTGGTTGAAAATCATTTAAACCACAGTTCAATATTCTTCTTTCGACGAAATCAACTTACTTGATTAGGGACTTTCCGTTTTGAATTTTCCTCGGAGTTCGGTAATTTTTGTGATTTTACTTTTTACTATAGATTCAAAAAAAAAAAAAAAATTATTATTTGGATATTTGCGACAATGTAGTTTTCGGAAATAAAAAAAAAAAAAAAAAACGTTTGACATTATTACTTATATGGCAGCTCATCCCGAAATCGCAACTATTTCCCGCATAGTTGTTCATTGGACTACAATGGCATCAATAAATGACTGCAGAAGCCAAAAAAAAAAAAAAAAAAAAAAAAAAAACATCTTGCTTTGCAGTTTATGTATCAAACTTGTTTTAATCGTATTGATTCCATTTACAGGCATATGCCTATAAAGCAAAAACTCGTCTATCATGAACTGATAAACGAAAAGATGTGTCTGTGTCTCAAATAACGTGAGACATATTTTTTCGTACATCTTTATACTTAAGACTAGTCGTCTGATTTGTAAATTTACCGATCGAGTCCTTTCATCGTAACGTGACATGGTGGCAAAATGGCATGGTGGATGATGCATGCATTACAGAAGACACTTCCACTGTCGATGACAGTTCTCGCACTATTTGCTTTTCTTTCGATTTCTTTGGAGTTTTATTTTTTGTCTTGGTTTATATACTGTTAACAGATTTACCAGTTTTAAATGACAATAAATTTTGTTGTTGCCTCTTGTATAAAATCAAAAGCATGTACAGGTAAAGACTTAACTTCTTTCCAACATTGCATTTACATTTATTGATATGGAAATGATGGTAAAATGGTAATTTCTAACACTCGCTGATTCCAAAAGAAAGTTGTATTTTTCTTGAAGGTGGCGGCAACAAAAAGCGACTTCCGATTTCTTCAAAGTCACTTCCAGTGTCAAATGATTGGTTATTTAAACTAATTCCACTTGAATACCGCAGATAATTTGCAACAACCGAAATGAAAAATATCATCTCTATGATAGGTAACTTTACACGGACACTATCTGAAGTTCTTGCCACTAAGAAGTAAAAATCCCTCTGATAATCAGATCTAAATCGAAATGTATATCTACGAAAAGTTCGAAAAACCTATAATAACCAGAAAAAAATCAAAGGGTTTTTCCACAGAAAGGAGGAAACATCTATTATTTCAATTAAATTGATATCATGTTTTTACAGATTATGTAACTCACTGTAAGAAAGTAGATCTACTATAAGATCTGAAGACATTACAACATGTACAAGCCTGTTCGACAGCAGTTAAACATTTTCTCTCTCTTTACTTTGATCAAAGACAAACTAGAAATACATGTCAAGCAAAACTAATCTTTCTTTAGTATATTTCAAAGAAAGCTAATTACAATATGTTGAAAATCAGTAAATGTTTTTTCTTTTTAAATACAAGTACACTTTGTTTCTTAGAGTTTGTAATCCCTCATCTAAGGGCAAATATATCGAAATCACCTTCTTGTACAAATTGACTCGAATTCATATTGTAACTTGATTTATGCCAGTATGTTATTGTCTATACGCAATATAATCAAATAATCGTGTAACATGTTTATTCCTAGAAAAAAAGTACAGAGAGACATCCTCAACACAATTGCCCTTGTAACAATGTTTTTTTTTTAGATTGTCAAGATCCTAGAATGCAGTTTCGCGACCCAATGGATAACATTTGTAAAGCAAGTAAGTATTTAACACAACCAAAACGCATATGAGGTATAACATTGATAAGATATGATGTAATTTTTTTGTAGTTTGCTGTTGTGAAAGTTTTGTCTGACCTTGGCTTTGCCATCTTAGTAAGGCTTATCTTTGAAATGGGTAAATTTTATACTATTAGTTTTCTTCATATAGTATATTATTTTCTCCCGAAAATATTCATCGCCCCTTTTTTTAATAACATCTCCCCAAAAGAAAACCCTTTCTGAAACTTTCATATAGATTCATCAATGCTTCTTATTTTATCCCATAATGCGAGAAAACACTTTCCTACATAAAAGATACTTTTTAATAGAAATCTTCGTATATATACTGATCCTCATTCTATCCCATATGTTATATACAAAACCAACACTTTCTAACATAAAAAGACTCTTTTTATAGAAATCATCGTATATATACTGATCCTCATTCTATACCGTGTGTACAAAAAAGAAACTTTCTTATATATAAAAAGACACTTTTAATAGAAATCGTCGTATATATACTGATCCTCATTCTATCCTGTATGTAAACAAAACCACTTTCTTATTTATAAAAGACACTTTTATAGAAATCGTTGTATATTTACTGATCCTAATTCTATTCCGTATGTAAAAAATCTTATATAAAAGACAGTTTTAAAGAAATCGTCTACATATACTGATCCTCATCCTCATGTTTAATAAAAACACTTTCTTATATAAAAAGACACATTTTGTAGAAATCATCCTATATAAACTTATCCTCATTCTAACCCGTAAGTACAAAAAAAAAGAAACATTCTTATATAAAAGACAGTTTTATAGAAATCGTCATACATATATTGATCCTCATTCTATCCCGTATGTAAAAGAAAAAACACTTTCTTATTTATATAAGACACTTTTTATAGAAATCGTGAGATATTTACAGATCCTCATTCTATCCCGTATGTAAAAAAAAACTTATATAAAAAGACAGTTTTTATAGAAACCGTCGTACATATACTGATCGTCAATATATCCCGTATGTTTAATAAAAAAGAAACTTTCTTATATAAAACGACACTTCTGGTAGAAATTGTCGTATATGTACTGATACTCATTCTATCCCGTATGTAAAAAAAAAGGAGAATTTCTTAATTTAACTGGGACTAATACTAACTATATATAATAGTAGTTTTATGAAATCGTCGTATATATATATATATATATATATATATATATATATATATATCCTGATCATTCAATCCCGTATCTAGATTAAACAGATAATGTCCTATATATATATATAATATGATGTACATTGTATATTACGGGAGAGAATGAGGATCACAGCTGATGATTCTTTTTTTAAAAAGCTGTAAAACAAATTCTTTCCTTTAATCATATTAAAAAGTACCGCAGTTTTATATATGTTGGAAATCTGCATTTTTCTTCAATCCTGAAATAGAAACACAATAAAGCCATTACTGGCATTAGTTGTTTTGTTATTTAACAAAACCTACGAGTTACTACTATACAATCAGTTGATAGATTATAACCAGTGAAGAGGATAATAATTTAATACTCCAGCGATGTATGTAAAACTCAGGTCTTTTCTACTATAAACACGTGAAAAGTTGAGTTGATAAAATAAAGTTGTCCATCAATTCATGAAACAAACTTATAAATATATATTACAAAGAAAACGAAGCAAAAAGACGGAGTTTTTAGTTTCATGTTGCTCCGTCTTTAGTTTTTTTTTTTTTTTTTGTTGTGTTTTGTGTACTTAGATATAAGAAGATGTGGTATGAGTGCCAATGAGACAACTCTCCATCCAAGTCAAAATTTATAAATGTAAACCATTATAGGTCAAAGTACGGTCTTCAACACGGAGCCTAGGCTCACACCGAACAGTAAGCTATAAAGGGCCCCAAAATTACTAGTGTAAAACCATTCAAACGGAAAACCAACGGTCTAATCTATATAAAACGAGAAACGAGAAACACTTATGAACCACATCAACAAACGACAACTACTGAACATCAGATTCCTGACTTAGGACAGGTGCAAACAAATGCAGCGGGTTTAAACGTTTTAATGGTACCAAACCTTCACCCTTTTCTGAAACAATAGTGTAACATTACAACATAGAAAACACACTATAAAATATCAACTGAAATAGCTTAACTCAATCAAAGGACATACTAACACCATTGAACATACACTATTGTTTGTATTTTCGTCGTTTTTCATTATTGTACTGGCATTGTCAGTTTCTTTCGACTAATGCATTTGAATATCTCTTTGGTACAATTCGCCTTTCTTTTACGTACTCGGGTTCACAATAGTATTTGACGAATAACCAAAATAGTCAGCTATAACAGGCCCCGACATGAAAAATTGTAAAACAATTAAAAAAAAAAAAAAAACAACAGCAAGTTTTAAACAAAACAATAAACGAAAAACAAGTATAATAGCTGGGGGTTGAGCGCACGTCTTTGAACTCTTAACTCTTCCTCTAACCAGAGATAGCGATGTAATTGCACAACATAAGAACTCATCAGATCGGAACAAAACAGGCTATAATCAAAGAATGCAAAGCTGCTAGTGCAATTACAAAAACAACAATAATATTTGAGACTTAAAGATAAAGTGAACGAGGAAAATAGTTTTTATAATCTATACGATTAAGACGCCTGATCTAATTACTAGCAATCTAAGGTAGAAATACACAGGAAAAAAAATTATCCTCATCAATTGTATCATCTTCTTCAGTTTGAATTTTGCAGGCGAGGAGTGTAAGACAACAGCTAAAGGTACGGAATATCGAGGAACGATCAGCGTAACTGTCAGCAATAGGACCTGTCAGAGATGGGATTTAACTACTCCTCATCGTCCTCAAAACTATGCGTTCGTACGTACATTTAGACACAACTATTGTCGTAATCTAGACGATGATAAATCACCTTGGTGTTATACCATGGACCCTGATTACCGTTGGGATTATTGCAATATTCCCTTTTGTCGTGAGTGTAAGACGACATCAGAAGGTAGTGAATATCGAGGAACGATCAGTATAACTGTCAGCAACAAAATCTGTCAGAGGTGGAATTCAACGACTCCTCATCGTCCTGGAAACTTTACGTTCGTATCAGCATTTAAACACAACTATTGTCGTAATCCAGATGGAGAATCCTCACCTTGGTGTTATACCATGGATCCTGATGACCGTTGGGATTATTGTAATATTCCTTTCTGTAGTAAGTATAGATTTTGAATAACAGTAGTTTACCGATGTTAAAACCTCATCAATCCAATCAGAAGAAACGAAGGTAAAACACTTAAATGTGAAGGAATCACATTAACTCAAAAAAGAACGAAACTAGGTGCGATGATAGGGTAAGCGTCTAATTCTATGTTGCATCACCCGATATGCAAATCCATACTAAGTCAATATTCACAATCGAGAATAGGACACAATCAGTGAATGTATAGATCACACATCTCATCTCGTATCTCAAGATCTAACACAGTGAAACGTATCGCAAGTGAATTGAGACACAGACACATCAAATCAGTAAATCAATGAAGGGGATCGTATAACTAATGTAATATCAATTTAAGTTCTTTCTCATTCCTTTGTTTGAAGAGTTTTAGTTTATTAAATTATCTAATATGATCTTTGTTAGATTTGCAAACACCATTTTGTTACTTTTTGTGAAGTTAATATAAATAGTTTGAGATTTTTTTTCAGAAAACCAGTTTAATATTCTTCTTTTGACAAAATTAACCTACTATGACTTTCGAAAATTTTCCATGTTTTCATTATTGTGAAAATTGCTTCAAAGTAATTTTACAAAAATTTCGACATTAATACTTATTTGTCCATTGGACTACAATAGCATTAATACATAACTGCAAAAGCAAAAATAAAAAAAAAAAAAAATAAAACTGAAGTACAGTATATGTATCAGAGTTGTTTCAATTGTATTGATTTCATTTACAGATATGTGGCTAAAAAGCAAAAACTCCTCTAATGCGGTAGTGAGGAGGAATAACGACTGAAATTGATACTATACATTTGTATTAAGGTCACTATCATGAACTAGTCAACGAAAAGATAATTCTATGTCTCTAACAACGCGTTACATATTTGTTTTACATCTTTATACTTCAGACTATTCGTTTGATCAGTAAATTTACCGATCTCCACCTTCTATTGTTTCGTGACATGTTGGATGATTCGCATGGCGGTGATAAATGTATTGAAGGTTGAAACGTCTAGAATTTATATTGGATTTTTTTTTTAATGCAAATTATGTAACTCACTCTAAGAAAGTAAATCTACTAATTAATTTTAAGACATAAAAAGCCTGTACGACAGCAGTTAGAAATTCTTTTATCATTTATTTGATCTAAGTCAATATAGAAAACACAAGCACAAGTAATCTTTCTTTAGTATAGTACAAAATCAGTAAATATTTTATAATACAAGTACACTTTGATTCTTTGTGTTTGTTATCCCTTATTTTAGGGCAAATATATCGAAATCACTTTCTGTAAAAAGTAACTCGAAGTCATATTGTAAAAAGTAACTCGAAGTCATAATGTAAAAAGTATAATAACAAAAATACCGAAATCTGATGGAAATTCAAAACGGAAGGTCCCTAATCAAATGACAAAATCAAAAGCTCAAACACACCAAACGAATGAATAACAGCATATTAGGCCAGCATATTATTGAACATAAGCAATGTGATCACCAGACAGATAATCGTGTAACTTGTTTAATCATGAAAAAAAAAGTTCAGAGAGACGTGCTCAACATACTAGTAATAGCCCTGAAATAATAATATGATTTGTGTTTTCAGATTGTGATTATCCCGAAACGCAGTATCGGGACCCAATAGATACCATTTGTAAAGCAAGTAAGCATTTAACTGTAATTCAACCACAACCCAAAAGCACATGAGGTATACCATGTATAAGATGTGATGTTATTTATTTATAATTTGATACTCTGAATGGTTTGCTTGGCCTTCAGTTTAGTTTCTTATTAAGGCTTATCTAAGAAATACGTGTGGCAGACCCTGCAAGTTGTATCATACATCGCTACTATTGAAAAATTCAGTTATTCTACGTATTCTATTCAAAATAAAATATTGATTAATGCAAATTTGTAAACTTATCTCATCATGCCCAGATAAACTCAACAAGAACAAAAGGTATAGACGGGCAACTGTCCATTAAACATTTAACCACTGTTCCTGTACCGTAACTATTTTTAAAAGTCAGGGTTGCTAGTGATGAACTCAACCTCTTTCGTGGAATGTCGGATTTTTCTGTCCCAGTCATAAAATATTTTTTTTCTACAATTTTTTTCAGCAAGGCAAGGTTCAAATACATATCAAGTAACTTTTTAATCTTTTATTCATTTTGTAAGAGTGATTAGATGAGAAATAAGTCATTTTGAATACGATGAATATGCTCTTATTTGATAGACAAAGAATCTTAATTATCCAAAACTAAATGCAACATGAAGGTTCCGAGAAAACTACTGGACAATATGTCCAGCAAACAATTTTCATAACTAGACCACATTCTTTTTTTACATGACATTTACATATATGATTTGGCCAAAGATAGAAACAGAAATGAAAATTTTACTTTTCAATTGCTCAAGAAATGCATACCACTTAACTGGATTAATCCATTTTTTCTGGTCTTTGCCAAATGTCTGATGATCTTTGGAATGACACATAGCACGGGGAACTATTATGCATATTGTGCGGTAATATAGGTATATTCAATTAAATTTCAAAAGGTCTTGCCTACAATCAGACCATTATAAAATGCTTTTTCTGCTAGTTGTTTAACAATGTAAGGTTCATATTATTGGGGAATTATCAATTTGGGCTATGAAGAAAGTTTTCAAATCTAAATTACAAAAATTGTTAATTGTCCAAATGCAATTTAAAAACAATTAAATCATGTTTGTGTTTTTTTACAGTTGGAAGATACAAAGAAACCTTGTCTACATATATTACAATTTGGATATAATCTTTGGTGAATTCTTTATATTTGATGTTATAAGAATGTATTTTGATTGCATCATTTGATACTGATAGATACTTGACTATATGGCAGCAAACAACTTAGTTTTGAAGTGATTTTTTTAAATACAAGCATAGTTATTACAACAGGTTATCAGTCGAATTAGCGAAGTTACATGTTAATTGGTAAGATTTAAATTAATATCAAATCATTGATGTCTTTGTCAGGGACAGTCTATACTAACATGGCTGGTCACTGATAACAATGTCTGTATACAAATGTGCAGACAGAACTCTGCCGTCGCTGATGTCACGTGACTTCATAGCAAATCATTTCACATTTTATACGAAGTGTTCTCCATAACTATATGTTCAATTTTAATGAAATTTTTTACATTTTGTCATTGAAAAATTCTGTTTTTGAAAAGATTTCTCGGATAGTTTTTAATAAATAGACTTTTGAACTTTGAGATTTTTTGTTATTAAATTTCGAGTGGCGTCCATCTGTTTCAATATGTACCCCCTTTTGCACGACTGGAGTGTTCTTCAAAACGGGATGTCTCAGTTTGATAATTTAATATTCTTTTAAAATCTTACATTTTTTGTCATGGGAAATGGCTATTAATCAGATTTGTATGATTAAAAAAAATTATCAAATTACAATGTACTTAGAAATACGCAAAAAACTAACAGCTTCGTATATTAGAGGAACGAAACTAAGTAAATTGTTTGGTACTAGCTTTACACGGGAGGCGTAGTTATTAAATACAATCAATAATGACCAGCCCCGTTAGTTTAGACTGTTACTGTCTTTGTTCATATTTAAAGAGTGATTCAATTAACGAATGTTATAATTTTGGCTATGATCTAGATTGACCAAGATAATAAGTTATCGATAAATAAATGAAGCATCAAACAATTAAATGTCGATTGATTTTTTACAGTTGGAAGCTACCAGGATCCTTGTTCGACAACTGTAAGAAGTTGTTTCTCTCCTTTAATTTGTGCTTCTAGTATATGTGATTGTGAACCAGCG
The DNA here is from genome assembly GCA_017311375.1 of Mytilus coruscus. Classification (NCBI taxonomy): domain Eukaryota; kingdom Metazoa; phylum Mollusca; class Bivalvia; order Mytilida; family Mytilidae; genus Mytilus; species Mytilus coruscus. The sequence goes on from CM029603.1 coordinate 66,093,514, forward strand.
CACTTCTACAACGAACATGATAATAGCTGTAACCCACGTATGTGTTTATCATTAACTTCACTTGTCCATCAGTTCATGACAAAAACTCATAAACATGTTTTTCTTGTAGTTGCTAACTTCTATATCATTTGGTCTCTGGTGAAGAATTGTCTTATTGACAATCATTCCACATCTTCATATTTTGGAATTAACAAAAGAAAAAAAACCGACGCATGAATACAGTGTTCTTAGTTTCGCGTTGATCAGTCTTCAGTTTTCTACATTGTGTTTTGTATACTGTTGTTTGTCTTGTGGTTGTTTTTTTCATCTTCGCCATTGCAATGTCAGTTTTTTTTCAATTTATGAGTGTGAATATCCCTTTAGTATCTTTTGCCTCTCTTTAACCTGCTCGTCGTAAAACTTATATCTTCAACAAAAAACTAAGCTAGCATCTTGCTTCAAGATAAAGTAAAATATATAGTTATTCAGCAACACGTATTAAAATATATTTTATAGATGATTACTACTTATTAGAAAACTATATCAAATTAGTAGATGTTGAGTGATTTTTAATGAGACAACTATCCAACAGATTCAAAGTGGAACTGATTTTATCAAGATTTTGACAGTACGGGCATCAACACTAAGCTAATTCTATACCAAATGTTCAGCCATAAAAGGCCTTGACATGAGAAATGTGAAACAATTCAACAAAAAAGCAACCTGATTTATACAAAACAATAAACGAAACACAAATTTGACAGACAGCAACCAACGGCAATCACTGACTAACAGGCTCCTGACATGGAACAGGCACATTTAGAAGGTTGCAGGGTTGAGCACGTCTGTGACGTCTCATCTCTTCCCCTAATCTGAGACAATGCCGATTAGTGGTGAAAAAATACAACATAAAACCAATTAAGAAAAAGCTGAAAATAGCATGACTCATCAGATCAGCACAACACAACCTATAATTTAAATCAAACATAGCTGACGATACAGTTACACGTTCAACAATACTATATTAGACTTAGATATGAAGTGAACGAGGAAATACTCTTTTATAATCTTTACGTTGCCGGATCGATTTACTTATGAAAGATACCAATCTAAGGTAGCAATACACAGTTAAGACAAGACAATTATCCTCATAAATTATTATCATCTTCGTTAGTTTGAATATTGCAGACGATGAGTGTAAGAGAACAGTTAAAGGAACGGAATATCGAGGTGCAATCAGCGTAACTGAGAGCAACAGGACCTGTCAGAGGTGGGATTCAAATACTCCTCATTATCCTACAAACTATACATTCGTAGATACATATAAACACAACTATTGTCGTAATCCAGGCGATAAGAAAAGACCTTGGTGTTATACTATCGACCCTGATAAGCGTCGAGATTATTGCACTATTCCCTACTGTCTCGAGTGTAAGACGACAGCAACAGGTACTGAATATCTAGGAACGATCAGCGTAACTCGCAGCAACAGGACCTGTCAGAGGTGGGATTCAACTACTCCTCATTATCCTGACAACTTTACGGTCTTATCAAGATTTAAACACAACTATTGTCGTAATCCATACGGTGATCAATCACCTTGGTGTTATACCATGGATCCTGATTATAATTGGGATTGGTGCAGTATACCATTTTGTGGTAAGTAAAGATTTTAAGTAACAGTAGTTTACCGATGTTAAAATCTCGACATTCCACTCAGAAGATACAAATCGAAGGTTAAAACACTAAAATTTGAGGAAATCGCAGCGGAACCAGGTGCGTTGATAGGGTAGGCGTTTCTTATGTTGCATGACCTGCGATGCGAATCCACCAGACAACTCTTCTCGAATCGCGAAATCTTACAAAGTTAAAAGTATCTCAAGTGAGTTGACACACAGACACATAATATCGGTAAACCAATAGAAGGAACCGTTCAATTTATGGAGTATCAATTTAAGTCGTGATTCCCCATATCTTTGTTGGAACAGCTTTTGATTAACAAATTATTCAATATGATCATTTTAAAGATTTGCAAAATTCCTTTACGTTACTTTTTAAGAAGTGGAAATATATACTGGTTGAGAAAAACATTGGTAAACCACAGTTCAATATTCTTCTGTCGACGAAATCAACTTACTTGATTAATGTCTTTCCGTTTTGAATTTTCCTCGGAGTTCGGTATTTTTGTAATTTTACTTTTTACTATAAATTCTTTGGTGGAACAGGTTTTGATTATCAAATTATTCAATATGATCATTTCAAAGATTTGCAAAGTTCCTTTTCGTTACTTTTTAAGAAGTGAAAATATATACTTATTGAAAAAACAGTCGTAAACCACAGTTCAATATTTTATTTTTCTTTCGACGAAATCAACTTACTTGATTAGGGATTTTCCTCGGAGTTCGGTATTTTTGTGATTTTACGTTTTACTATAAATTAAAAAAAAAAAGTTTTTGTTATTTGGAAATTTGCTACAATGTAATTTTCGCCAAAAAAAACCCAACTTTTGACATTATTACTTATATGGCAGCTCATCCCGAAATCGCAATAACTGTTTCCCGCATAGTTGTTCATTGGACTACAATAGCATCAATTAATGACTGCAAAAGCAAAAAAAAACAAACAAAAAACATCTTGCTTTTTTTATCGTATTGATTCCATTTACAGGCATATGCCTATAAAGCAAAAACTCGTCTATCATGAACTGATAAACGAAAAGATGTGTCTGTGTATCAAATAACGGGAGACATATTTTATCGTACATCTTTATACTTAAAGACTAGTCGTCGTTCGAGTCCTTTCATCGTAACGTGACCTGTTGGCTAAATGGCATGGTGGATGATGCATGCATTGCAGAAGACACTTCCACTGTCGACGACAGTTCTCGCACTATTTGCTTTTCTTTCGATTTCTTTCGAGTTTTCTTTTTTGTCTTGATTTATATACTGTTAACAGATTTACCAGTTTTAAATGACAGCAAATTGTTGTTGTCTCTTGTATAAAATCAAAAGCATGTCATGGTAAAAACCGAACTTCTTTCCAACATTGCATTTGCATTTATTGATATGGAAATGATGGTAAAATGGTAATTTCTAACACTCGCTGATTCCAAAAGTAAGTTGTATTTTCTTGAAAGTGGCGGCAACAAAAAGCGACTTCCGATTTCTTCAAAGTCACTTCCAGTGTCAAATGATTGGTAACTTTAAACTAATTCCACTTGAATACTGCAGATAATTTGCAACAACCGAAATGATAAATATCATCTTAGGTTTCAGGTTTCATATCTATGATAGGTAACTTTACACGGATACTATCTGAAGTTCTTGCCACGGAGAAGTGGAAATCCCTCAAATAATCAGATCTTAATCAAAATGTATATCTACGGAAAGTTCGAAAAACCTATTATAATCAGACAAAAATCAATGGGTTTTTTCCATTGAAAGGAGGAAACATCTATTATTTCAATTAAATTGATATCATTTTTGTACAGATTATGTAACTCACTGTAAGAAAGTAGATCTACTATAAGATCCGAAGACATTACAACATGTACAAGCCTGTTCGACAGCAGTTAAACATTTTCCCATATTTACTTTGACCAAAGACAAACTAGAAAATACATGTTAAGCAAAACTAATCTGTCTTCAGTATATTTCAAAGAAAGCTAATTAAAATATGTTGAAAATCAGTAAATGTATTTTTTTTTTTTTTTTTTTTTAAATACAAGTACACTTTGTTTCTAAGAGTTTGTAATCTCTCATCTAAGGGCAAATATATCGAAATCACCTTCTTGTACAAATTGACTCGAATTCATATTGTAACTTGTTTTATGCCAGTATGTTATTGTCTATACGCTATGTAATCAAATAATCGTGTAACATGTTTATTCCTAGAAAAAACGTACAGAGAGACATGCTCAACACAATTGCTCTTGTAACAATGTGTTTTTTTAGATTGTCAAGATCCTAGAATGCAGTTTCGTGACCCAATGGATAAAATTTGTAAAGCAAGTAAGTATTTTATACAACCAAAAAGCATATGAGGTATAACATTGATAAGATATGATGTAATTTATTTGTAGTTTGAGGTTGTGAAGGTTATGCTTTGACCTTGGCTTTGCCATCTTAGTAAGGCTTATCTTTGAAATGGGTAAATATTATACTATTAGTTTTCTTCATATAGTATGTTATTTTCCCCTGAAAATATTCCTCGCCCCCTTTTTTAATAACATCTCCCCAAAGAAAACCCTTTCTGAAACTTTCATATAGATTCATCAATGCTTCTTATTCTATCCCATAATGCGAGAAAACACTTTCCTACATAAAAAGATACTTTTTGATAGAAATCATCCTCATTATATCCCGTGTGTAAAAAAAAGAAACTTTCTTAGATATAAAAAGACACTTTTAATAGAAATCGTCGTATATATACGGATTCGCATTCTATCCCGTATGTAAAAAAAAAACCCACCTTCTTATTTATAAAAAGACACTGTTTATAGAAATCGTTGTATATTTACTGATCCTAATTCTATCCCGTTTGTAAAAAAAATCTTATATAAAAAGACAGTTTTTAAAGAAATCGTTCTACATATACTGATCCTCATTCTATCCCGAATGATTAGTGAAAAACACTTTCTTATATAAAAAGACACATTTTGTAGAAATCATCCTATATATACTTTTCCTCATTCTATGTCGTAAGTACAAAAAAAAAAAAAGAAACTTTCTTATATAAAAAGACAGTTTTTATAGAAATCGTCATACATATATTGATCCTCATTCTATCCCGTATGTAAAAAAAAAACTGATATAAAGACAGTTTTTATAGAAACCGTCGTAAATATACTGATCGTCAGTATATCCCGTATGTTTAATAAAAAAGAAACTTTCTTATATAAAACGACACTTTTGGTAGAAATTGTCGTATATGTACTAATACTCATCCTATCCCGTATGTGAAAAAAGGGCACTTTCTTATATTTAAATGGGACTATTATACTAACTATATGTCCTAGTATGAAAAGATAGTTTTTATAGAAATCGTCGTATATATATATATATATATATATATATATATATATATATATATATATATATATATATATATATATATATATATATATACTGATCCTCATTCCATATCTAGATTAAAAAGATAATGTCCTATATATATTGTTACAGGCGGGCGAGTAGGTGTCGTGTGTACTTTTAATACAGTATTGATTATCGATAGTGTTCCTCTAGATATTCTTGTTTTAAGTAGAGTTGGTAGACTCCAGCATAATCATATATAAATGAATCCAGCGTAAAATAATGACTTTTATTCTTGTCCAGTATGTATTTATCTCAATAAATAACTCGTATAACAGCAATAACATAGTTAGTATAAATTAGAAGAGTAGGATGCTGGCCTTCCGAACCCCATATGTAAATTAATATATATATTTGCAAGACTTTAACCTATCAATCATACTAGTTCAATAATGAGAAAGTGAAACATACTTATTTCATTAAATTACGGAATTATATAAGGTTGTCAACGTGGTGGGATATCGTATCTATACATCTTTAATAATTGTTATAATTTGCCAAAACTACTATTGGAATTTGTAAACATTGAACTGGTTCCGCATCTAGTCTAATATGAAGCCACTTCCTGTTGAAGACCTGCGTAAGCCGGAATATTTGTAAAACGGTATTTGGTTACTGGAAGTCTGTGAGTAAGATTTTGGTTCAATATTTCGAAAGATGTAAACAGATTGATAATAGCTTAATATAGAACTTGAAATGCTATCGCATAGCTTAAGGTAAACTAACTTTATATCAAAATGTATCCTGTACTTAAATAGCTTTGTTAACTTGAAGGTTTGTTTGGTTTTACGTTCTGATCAGCTTGACAGCCAGATACGATATGCCGAAGTGCTAGTGCGACGCTGTATTTATACTTGACGGTGAAATACATGCGCGACTCACAGAACTAAAAATCTACTATAACTTTGAAATGCTAACAAAAACTCTGGCTCAAAATGGCGTTATCAATCCATAAAACTGCGAAAGTTTGCCCTTATTTCCAAAAGACAAGTGACATATTAAATATAAACCTTAAAATTCCATACTCGTAGCTTTATCACCTACGTTTCTATCTGAAGTCATTGAAATCAGAAAATAGTTCCTTCACGGCGCTTCACAAAAACGTATTTAACGTTATTATATCATATTATTCAGTACTCTAAACAATAAAAAAGAAGGCCAGCAAGTTATTTGATTATATCTTAATAAAACTTTTATGTATTATTGTAACTTTATAAAAAAGGACCGTTACCCGGAAGTGACCATTCATTGGAATGGCAACTTCTAGTACGTAAACAAGCACTCGCCACGATGGAATTTAAAGGGAAAACTACCCCAACGATGTGTCGAATAACACTCAGAATGAATGAATGGGTAACAACAAACATGTTTTATAAACCCCTTACCCCCTGAAGGTGTGAAATTAATGTAGACCCGTGAAAATCGTTATCGAAGTGCCTTTTCACTGCCAGTTGAATTTTACCGCTATGCCAACTTGATAATTTGATAGACGTTATGTTAAGTGATATGATATCTGCTAAAAGTGGTACAAGTTATGAAAATATGCAATTTGATCTCCCTAAATTGAGTTTGCCAAAGTTGTCTTAGTGCATAAAAATCATCTAAGACCGTTATTTTTCAGGTTTTCAGATATTGATCCCAATAAATTTTGAATTATAAAATGTGTTGTTTCTTTGTGATAATGGTAATACCAATTATATGATGTATTTTGTATATTACGGGAGAGAATGAGGATCAGAATAATACACAGCTGATGATTTTTTTTTTAAAAGCTGTAAAACAAAATCTTTCCTTTATTCATATAAAAAAGTACCGCAGTTTTATATGTGTTGGAAATCTGCATTTTTCTTCAATCCCGTACGGGATCACAGTGTAGATACTATTCTGTACGCTATCCGGAAGTCGCGATTTTCGAAGCGAGAACTTTTTGGATCACATTTTAAATTTGATGGATATACTGAATTAAACGGTAAGTTGATCATCTGTACATTGCTTAATGATTAATTCAGCTGACATCGATATTCTCAAATGGTTTAGAATTAAATTCAGCACATTCATTATTCGTATCTTTGCCTTAATCAAGAAATTTTCAAGTGCATCACTCAGGAAAATAAGTCGGTGAATCTTTTACCTTCTTAGTGTACAAATTAACGTAAAACCAGACTTAATTAACTAAATGAATAAATAAATAAATAAATAAATAAAATAAAGTATATTTCAAGTGGTGGTAAAGTTTCAACCAGATCTTTGAAGCCAGAAATAAGAAAATTACACTTGTTTTAATTTCTCGCTGTACGATCAGTCTCGCTTGTATATTTTGAAAATGTATGATCAGTCTTTATTTCACTGTATTCTAGTGGTGATTTCAAAGTTATTTACGATACATTAGAAAGTGGCATTTTCTAAATAACACAAATATATTTCAATAAATTCACATCCTGAAAACTTATGAAACATGCTTTAGCTTGATAGGGTGTACTCGACTTACTTTATTAAGTATAAGGATGTTTAAATGTTGCTAATATAAGAGGAAGGTTTGTTGTATATATAAGTTTCAGAAATGTCCTCCGTTATACTTAAATTGTACAAACACACAGATTTAATTGTTATATAAAATGCATGTATTTACACACATTCGAGGCCGTGCTGTAGCCTATAATTGATCACAGTTCCTTCACTTTGTTTTGGATGTAGAGCTGTCTCTTTGACACTCAATTGTACACCACTTTGTAAAGCGGGGTTTATAGTGATAAAGAAGTCCGTCTTTCCGTTCGTCCGTTGGACCGGTACAATATGTTTCGCCGGTTTTGTAAGCGCATCTCCTCATAAACCACTTAATATACATTGGGGTCCAGCCATTTTTAAATGGAGAGGGTCCAATCCAGGAGAAAAGGGATTCTAAATATATGTTCCCATACAAATGCATTGATAGTTAAAATAGGGTTTCAAACCGCCGGATCCCTTTTTGGATCCGTCACTGATATAACTATTAATTAATCTTTCTCGGATTCCTTATCATAAATGATAATGACTGTATTGTGCACCGTCTATTTCGAATTTTAGTAAAATCTTTTATGGGGTTTCTTTATATAAGATACGGACTTTAACATTGAATTATATGGGGCACCCATCAGGTATTTCAACACCTCCTAAACTAATTATTAAAGTTTTCTGAAATTGCTCCATTTTAATCAATTAATGCATTATGGACCTTCTATTTCGAATTTTGGTAAAACAATTTTGATGTTTCTATATCTAAAATACGGACTTTGCCATAGCCTTATATTGGGCGTACCTTTTTATATCCACAACTTCCTTAAGACACTTGTCATAACTTAATGAATCTTTTCAGATTCTTCATCATTTAATTCAGTTGTGCACCTCTTATTTTGATTTTCGAAAAATCACTGTTTTCTCTTTCCGTGATAAGGACTTTTCCACTACCTTATTGGTGGTACCCATTTACTATACGCAACTTTCCTAAACTTACCGTATATTAATAAAACTTTCTCAGATTCTTTATTAAATGATGCCACTGTGCACCTATATTTTAGTTTTTGGGGTTTATTTTTCCAAAACAGGGACTTTAGAAGTGGCGGGGTATAATTTCGTTAATTCTTTCCTCATTACCTCAAGTTTTAAACAAATCACTGCATGTTGTATAAAGTTGTAAATACTTAACTTTACATATACTACCTCAAAAGAATATGAAATATGATTGCCAATGATACAACAAATATGATTGCCAATGATACAACAAATATGATTGCCAATGATACAACTTTCCTCCACGACCACATGTCGTAAATATAAGCAGTTATAGGTCACTGTACGGCCTTCAACGTGGAGCCTTGACTCACACCACATAGTTTGCCTCTCTTGAACGTTGAATGTGAAAATCATCAATATTATACTTGACCTCCATGTTATCATCAGTAACAACATATTAAAGTTTGAAAAGTTGTATGATTGAACGATTCATGAGTTAACGCACGGACACGACTGGAAACACCATTTTAAATCTTTCAAGAAGCATACCTCATGATCAGAAACAGTAAAATCGTCAATATCAAACTTGACCTCCATTTTGGCATCAGTAACGACAAATTAACATTTTAAAAGCTTTAATTGAACGGTTCATGAGTAAAGGGTATGGACAATGTTTGGCAGCATTCTAACATCACCAAAATAATATAAATAAGAAGATGTGGTATGAGTGCCCATTAGACAACTCTCGATCCAAGTACCAATTTATTTTAAAATTTTAGTACAGCGGGTTTAAACGTTTTAATGGTTGCACCAACCTTAGACTTACCAACCGATTTTTCTGTGGAAAATCCTGTTAAAAAGGGTGAAAGTACATAAGCAAATTATTATCATTTTCACAAGTTGCCACGCAATTAACAAATGCAATCAGTACAATGACATATATGGATTAACCCAGTAAACTGATAAAATCCTTTTCATTTTAAATTCATTCGTTATTGATACAGGTAATGATTTCTGTAAACTTACCCAAATTATATCACATGAATTATCCCCCTACGCAAAGCTTTCTTTATCCATTTTTGTAATTTTAAGAGACAAGCTTGATTGATGTTAACATCAATTAGTCAACGGCGGACGGTGTAAATAGTCTTTAAAATGTAATAGCTAAACAGATAACTGCAACGATACACTATTTCAAAGTCCACAAGCGAATCATGTATTGCTTTTAGGCATTTGATTTTAAATAAGACTGACGGAACAAAATACAATTATTTTGCCGTCTACAAAAATCATCAGAAATATATTTGTATTGTCTGATGAAAGAAATCACACGTTATAGTTCCTGGGCAGTTCATAATATCACATAGACACGTATATACCTTCAAATTGCTGTTGTTTTTTTCAAAATCACGACTGGTCATACAGTCAAAAAATCTGAAATCGCTTCTAGAATACAGTCAGTTCTAGACTGATCGTACAGTAATTTATTTTGGGATCCTCAAGGAAAACATATTTTTTATGGGAAATACGAATATTCTACTTAAATACGAAAAGAATATTGAAACAGTATATATTTAACTGTAAACTGATGCAAATATTTGCAATAAAAGATTATTTGCTTTGTACTACGAGAGCAAAATTGTCCATCGATTTTACATTTTTCTATCAAGTTGATGTGATGCACACGTATATTTTATATTTTAATGCATATTTTTGTTACAGTTACTCATATCTATGATGCTATACATACCTTGATGATGTTCAAAGCATTTAATAAATATAGGAGTAAACAAATGATGAGAAAAGTCACCGTAGGAAAGACCGTCCTGTTAGCCAGTTGGAAATCATCGCTTCGAAAATCGCGACTTCCGGATAGCGTACAGAATAGTATCTACACTGTGGGGATAGAATCACAATATAGCCATTACGGGCATTAGTTCTTTCGTTATTTAACAAAACCTACGAGTTACTACTATACAATCAGTTGATAGATTATAACCAGTGAAGAGGATTTAAATTACATACTCCAGCGATGTATGTAAAACTCAGGTCTTTTCTACTATAAACACGTGAAAAGTTGAGTTGATAAAATAAAGTTGTCCATCAATTCATGAAACACACTTATAAATATATATTACAAAGAAAACGAAGCAAAAAGACGGAGTTTATAGTTTCGTGTTGCTCCGTCTTTAGTTTTTTTTTATGTTGTGTTTTGTGTACTTGTTTGTCTTTTCGTTGTTTTTCATTATTGCCCTGGCATTGTCAGTTTGTTTCGACTAATGCATTTGAATATCTTTTTAGTACAATTTCCCTCTCGTTTACGTACTCGGGTTCACAATAGTATTTAACGAATAACCAAATAGTCAGTTATAACAGGCCCCGACATGAAAAATTGTAAAAAAATTAAAAAAAAAAAAAAAAAAAACGGCAGCATGATTTAAACAAAACAATAAACGAAAAACCAAATATGATAGTCAGCAACAAACGGTAACCATTGACTCCTGACTTGGGACAGGCACATTTGAAATTGGCGGGATTGAGCGCACGTCTGTGAACTCTTAACTCTTCCTCTAACCGGAGATAGCGATGTAATTGTACAACATAAGAACAAACTAAAAAACTTTTGGAAATAACATGACTCACCAGATCGGAACAAAACAGGCTATAATCAAAGAAAAGATAGCTGCTAGTGCAATTACAAGAGCAACATTATTATTTGAGACTTAAAGATAAAGTGAACGAGGGAAATAGTTTTATAATCTATACGATTAGGACGCCTGATCTAATTACTTAGGATTGATAGCAATCTAAGTAAGCAATACACAGTTAGGAAAAGAAAATTATCCTCATCAATTGTATCATCTTCTTCAGTTTGAATTTTGCAGGCGAGGAGTGTAAGACAACAGCTAAAGGTACGGAATATCGAGGAACTATCAGCGTAACTGTCAGCGACAGGACCTGTCAGAGATGGGATTTAACTACTCCTCATCGTCCTCAAAACTATGCTATCGTACGTACATATAGACACAACTATTGTCGTAATCCAGACGATGATAAATCACCTTGGTGTTATACCATGGACCCTGATTACCGTTGGGATTATTGCAATATACCCTTTTGTCGTGAGTGTAAGACGACATCAGAAGGTAATGAATATCGAGGAACGATCAGCGTAACTGTCAGCAACAAAATCTGTCAGAGGTGGGATTCAACGACTCCGCATCGTCCTGGAAACTTTACGTTCGTATCAGCATTTAAACACAACTATTGTCGTAATCCAGATGGAAATTCCTCACCTTGGTGTTATACCATGGACCCTGATGACCGTTGGGAATTTTGTAATATTCCGTTCTGTAGTAAGTATAGATTTAAAATAACTGTAGTTTACTGATGTTAAAACCTCATCAATCCAATCAGAAGAAACGAAGGTAAAACACTTAAATGTGAAGGAATCACACTAATTCAAAGAAGAGCGAAACCAGGTGCGATGATAGGGTAAGCATCTTCTTCTATTTTGCATCACTCGATATGCAAATCAAAACTAAGTCAATATGTCACAATCGAGAATAGGACAGAATCAATGAATGTATAGATCACACATCTCATTTCGTATCTCAAGATCTAACACAGTGTAGTCCAATAGACAAATAAGTATTATTGTCGCAATTTTTGTAAAAAATACTTTGAAGCAATTTTCACAATAATGAAAACATGGAAAATTTTTCGAAAGTCATAGTAAGTTAATTTTGTCAAAAGAAAAATATTAAACTTGTTTTCTAAAAAAATCTCAAACTATTTATATTAACTTCACAAAAAGTGAAAAAATGGTGTTTGCAAATCTTACAAAGATCATATTAGATAATTTAATAAACTAAAACTCTTCCAACAAAGGAATGAGAAAGAACTTAAATTGATATTACATAAGTTATACGATCCCCTTCATTGATTTACCGATTTGATGTGTCTGTGTCTCAATTCACTTGCGATACGTGGACTACAATAGCATTAATACATAACTGTAAAAGCAAAAAAAAAAAAAAAACAAACAAACTGAAGTACAGTATATGTATCAGAGTTGTTTCAATGTATTGATTTCATTTACAGACATGTGGCTATAAAGGAAAAATTCCTCTAATGCGGTAGTGAGGAGGAATAACGCCTGAAAGCGATACTATATATTTGTATTAAGGTCACTATCATGAACTAGTCAACGAAAAGATAGTTCTTTGTCTCTAACAACGCGAGACATATTTGTTTTACACTTATACTTCAGACTATTCGTTTGATAAGTAAATTTACCAATCTCCCCCTTCTATTGTTTGGTGACATGTTGGATGATTCGCATGGCGCTGATGCATGTATTGCTGGTGGAAACGTCTAGAATTTATATTTGAGTTTTTTTTTAATATAAATTATGTACTGTGGAGTCATTTATTTTCGTGGGTATCAATTTTCGTGGATAGAGAAAAAGACGTTTCGTGGTAAATGTAAATTCATGGATCGCTGATTAAAAAAAAAAAAGATAAATTCAGATACGTAATTCGTGAATTTCTGTTTGATTTAGTATGTCATATAACCTCATTGGTTTGATCAATAATGAAAAAGTTTAAATTATCAAAATCCGTGCTTGGTCATTCTAGGTTAAAGTGTTCATTGAAAACTTCGATTATAATCGTGGACAGAGACAACTAATTATATGTTTGTATAAATTTTGTCGGAAATTTTATGAGGCATTAAAAACTCTATGATTGATATATGATTGAAAGCTTATTTCCCTTATCACGGTATAATAAACAGTCATATAAGTAAAAGGTGTGAAAATAAATGTTCCTGTCATAAACAATATCCCCGTGCTTAATCCTATTGATTTTTAATCACCAGCAATTCAAACTATGAAACGGTAATTAACAACTTGCAGTTATTTTCCATGAACAGTTTTAATCAATTTTAAAAAGTAATTTATCACTGATATTCGATTTTTTTATTCTTGATTTAATCAAAATACTTTTATCTTCTGTCAATAAAAACACGTGTTATGTTGCAATGTTTATCGCTAGTCAACACTATACGAGAACTGCATAACATAACCGGAAATAAACATCCGACTCCAAACACTTTTTTTCGGATTATTCTTTGTTGAATTCTTAAATTCGTGGTTCGCTGTGACCCACGAAACCCACGAGAATTGGTATACCACGAATAAAAATGAATCCACAGTAACTCACTCTAAGAAAGTTAATCTACTAATTAATTTTAAGACATTAAAAGCCTGTACGACAGCAATTAGAAATTCTTTTATCATTTATTTGATCTAAGTCAATATAGAAAACACAAACACAAGAAATCTTTCTTTAGTATAGTACAAAATCAGTAAATATTTTATAATACAAGTACACTTTGATTCTTTGTGTTTTGTTATCCCTTATTTTAGGGCAAATATATCGAAATCACCTTCCTGTAAAAAGTAACTCGAAGTCATATTGTAAAAGTATAATAACAAAATGCCGAAATTATACTTTAAAAATTCATCAGGAAGCGGCGTGCATCAGACTAACAAATTCAATGCAAACAGATAGCTTAACAGTCAGTGAAAAAGTTATTGAGGTTTCTTGAAGCAGAAGAAACAACACTTCTATCTTGTGAAAGGACAAGACGGGGACGAGCCATATAAAAACAAGACATTTGATCGATTTCTTTTAAAATGAGCTTCCTATACATAAGTTTTCATGTTTTAGGGCGGGAGACGAGAAGGGGGGAAGAAAGGAGAAGAGGGGCGGGAGAAGGGAGAAAGATACCCCCTGTCCGCCCCCTCATGTAAAGTACATTAAATACATATGGAAGGATTATTTATAACAAAAAAACTTCACAAATTTAAAATTGCTGGAAAATATTACATCTTCATGTAAGGCCCCCCTTCATTCAAAAACCTCTATTTTCATTCACAGGCTCATATAAATTTGACTTTTGAATAATTGTAATAAATCTGATACATCAAATGAGTGTTCTTTTGCTTTTACTACATCATTGTACATGATATATTAAATATTAGGGCATTTAAAAAGTAATTTTTTGCAATTTTTGAATTTTTAAAGCCCCAAATGTTGATAGTTGAAATTCTTCAATTTTAATGTCAAAAGCTACACAGTCAAATATAGTCCCTAGTGAAGACACTGTGTTACTTGCTATTTTTTTATACCTTCCAAATTTATTTCTTCATGTTTCATGTCTCAAATAGCAAGTAGGGGATGAAATTACACTGTAAAAAAAATTGGGTCATGAATTTTAAAGTAAAGTTGTGATTTGGTCCAGCTAAAAAAGGTTAACAATTAGTATTTCGGAAGCTGTCAAAAGAATTCAAGACCCCCTTAACATAAAATTGTCCATATTTCGAGTTAGAGCTGATGAAGTTTTCTATAATTTTGATATAATTTGTCCTAAAAGTATTACACCACATTGTAAAAATATTGTCTAAAAGAAATGCACTATGAAATTTATAACTGTGTTCTCGGGCCATGCTTGAATGCTTTCTCCTACCTAAATAAAAGTTGTTGTAATTGTGATTTTCTTGGAATATAATTTTAGAGTACTTACACAATAGATACATATAAACTAAAGAAACAAGTCCATTCTTAATATATAAATTTATTTTTTTTGTAGATGATTCCCAGCTGGCAGCTGGCTAGAAAAATGAAGCAGTCTACAAATGATAAATGTGCACTTATGATTTGTAGGAAATAAAGATGTCAATCGCTTGGTAGTTGCAAGTTATGAAAGAGTGGATGAATTCATAATTTTGTGTATGTTATTCATTGTTTTGGAAAATGAATAGCTCAAACAGCATTGTACAGTAGTACTCATGAAGTGGTGTTGGGATTAAACTGGACAAGAAGCAAATAGTGCATTGAATAAATAGCAAACTAATAATTTGTTAGAAAGATAATACAACTGGATAGCTGTTAATACCTTGGATAATTATTCATTTGAAATAGCAATTTGGAATTATAAAAATTCAAAGTTTTAGTGCATATTTTTGTAGTGCATCATACATGTATCTGAATTTGATTAGTGCCTTGGATAAATATTTGTTTGAAATAGCAATTTGGAATGACAAGATTTTATAGATGCAGTGAATATTTATATTATAGTACATAGTCACCAAACTGGCATTTTATTCTGGTCAAGCATGTTAACAATCATGACAATACTTCAAAGTATCATTTTATTTATATGACCATTGATCACTGCTGCTTGTGCTATTAAACAAAATTAAGACAATTATCATTCAATTACATGTACATGTTATTATATTCATGATGTTGTAGTCTTGTATAATATAAAATAAGGAGATGTGATATGATTGCAAGTGAGATAACTATCAACCAGAGACCAAATGAGATAGATGTTACATGTAGCAACTTAATGTTGTCACTGTACAGTCTTCAAGGATGAGTAAAACTGATACTGCATATATATAGCAAGCTATTAAAGGACAGATATAAAAAAAAAAAAAACAAAACAGTTCAAAACTGAAACCCAACAGCCTTGTTTATGTACAATATGTATGAAAAACAAATATGATGTTGCAACAAACAACAACCGCTGAAAATTTGCCTACCAAATTTAAGTAAGGGTGATTGTAAATTAGATTCTTATTCTAGACTTAAAATTAGTATTTGCTACTCCTCAGTATACATGACAAAGCACATAGCATTCAGGAAAAAGTTGAATGTCTTTCAGCAAACTCTTTCTTTTTGCAGTAGCATGCTTAAAATCTAGTTAAACCTAGATCGGTCTACTACAAATTAAAGCAGGTTTCTTACATACATGTATAAAAATGGTGTCCTTAATATGCATAGTGTTTTCCATTGATGTAAAGCTAATTCATTGGAACAGAAAAAAACGTGAATACCTGTGTTAATAGGGTCACCAGCTGGGGTCGAAGTCACATTTTTAAAAAAGTTCAGTAAAGGCTATGATTCAATACCAGTAATTCATAGATGGTAATAGTATGTCCCATTATTTGACCGAATTGAAGAAGTCCAAAACTTTCTTGTAGTCTGGATGGAGCTCCTTGAACATGTTAATTTCTGTATTCTTTAAATTTGTAGACCATTTTCATCATCTTTGAAAAAGTGTTAATTCAGTTGAATTCTTTTGAAAACCATTTTACTATTAAATTTTATTATACCCTGCTTTAAAAAAGTGGGGTATACTGTTTACCTCCGTCTGTCCGTCCGTCCATCCATCCGTCCGTCCGTCCGTCCGTCCGTCCCATGAATATTTTTCGTCGCATCTTTCTCAGGAATTACACTACAAAGATTTCTGAAGTTTGGTTTCAGGGTTTATATAAGTCAGCTATACCGTGTGATGCGTTTTCATATTCATCACTCAACAACTTCCTGTTTACCTTCAAGTATTTGGGCGGGGTATCATCAGTGAGCAGTAGCTCACAGTTTCACTGTTATGCCCCTGCGATAGCGGATGGGGCATTTAGTTTTACCCTTGTCCGTCTGTACGTCACGTCACAAAATTGGTTTCCGTTCTCTAACTTTAGTTTGCCTCATCCAAATGTTATAAAACTTATACACAATGCTTATTACCACAAAACACAGATCAAGTGTGAATTTTGGTAGCGTCACTTTTACTGTTCTTGAGTTATGCTCCTTTACAAATGGAAAAATTGCTGAATTTTTCGTTCCGTTCTCTCACTTTAGCTTGCCTTAACCAAATGTTATAAAACTTATGCACAATGTTAATGACCACAAAACTCAGATCAAGTACAAATTTGGGTAGCGTCGCTTTTACAGTTCTTGAGTTATATCCCTTTATAATGTTATATGCAAGCAAGGGCATCATCTGTGTCCCATGGACACATTCCCATTATTTAATTAGTTATACAAGTATATGATTTCTTTATTCTGTACATCATTCATTCCTGTAATCAGTATTGTAATTTTTATTTACAGCCGTTATTCTTTATACTTTGGCACCCCATTATTCTCTATTCTTTATATTTTTGCCATTATTCTAGATTGATTTAACCCCATCCAGACCTACGTTACTGCAGTTCTTATATTTTAGCAAATTCACTTCAGGAAAAATTGTATTCTTGTGGATATTTAATTTAGTGGGTTTGCCAAAGTCTAACTTACAATACAATTCTTTAGAAAATGTGTACTTCGTTGAACTTTTAATTTTGTGCTGTATCTATTACCACGAAATCCAATATTTGGTATCCCAAACACTAATGAATCCAAAGTAGCAGAGATCCACCCATCGGATGTCAAAAGCAAAACTAATGAAATCAGGATTTAAGTTATTTTTTGTAAATAATTTGTGAAAGGGAACCCCCACGGGCTACGATTACCGGCAAAGAGTAACAATAAGAAATAATTATTGTTACTTCCGAAACTAGTTGTCGAAATGTTTTTAAGGACAGGGACCTGATTTCACACGGAAATTGCAGGAAACAATAATATCGTTTAAATACAAATATATGATTTTGATTTTGACACCATTCATAAGATATCACATTTTTTTCTGGTTCAATAATCACAATTTACGAAAATACCGTTACAGATCCGGACACTTGCCAAACTGCCCCTTTATATTTGATTTTACAACTTTACAAGAGAAGAAAGGCGAAGGATACCAAAGGGACAGTCAAACTCATAAGTCGAAAATAAACTGACAACGCCATGATTAAAAGGAAAAAGACAAACAACAGCACACAAAATTAACCTAGAAAACCAAAGACTGAGCAACACGAATTCAAACCCCAACAAAAACTTGGAGTGATCTCAGGTGCTCCTGAAAGGTAAGCAAATCCTGCTCTACATGTGGCACCTGTCGTGCTGCTCATGCAAGTTCAAACCCGGTGATATGTCTAATCCTGTAGGTCATATATATGTGAAACAGATATTCCATAACGGTCAACCAACTCGTGATGGCGTCCGTAAAATTTATAAGATACGCAATTATTTCTTGATTATATTGAATTTTGAACATTTACTCAATAGCTACATCCAATTCACAAGTGTACGATGCATTTAAAGTTGTTTTAGTTAATAGTGCATTTTAGATGCACCTTAATATCACCCTTCCAGTCTTAGCAGGTCGTAGAAGTTCAAGTAGCCTGGCATCCTGGTCAACCTCCTTTTGCGTCGGTACGAATCAAATCGACATGTAACAATTTAAAACATTCCAAACAAGGTAAAATGATCCGTTCGCTGTTTACATGTAACAGATCGGTATAATATAGCTCGGCATTTCTATGGGTTACACGTCAGTATGACAGCAACCGAACGACAGAAAACAACCAAAAGATATCTTGAGAGCAGCATGGAGTATTCAACAAAAGACCGGAGTATTAGACATGATCATGATGATAGAATAGCAAGCTCTAAATTGTCCAAAGTTTACAAAAAAAAAAAAAAATGAAAACAACATGTTAATAATTTCATGTGTATTAATGTCATTATCAAATTGTGAATAAGTCAAACAAAACAATCAAAAATCTGCATGAGACGATGGTCAGTTTCTTTCTTTGAAACAGGTTTACGTCTATCAAAATCGATCACAAGAGTTTTGTGTCTGACATATATTTGTATCCATTCAAGCACGGTATTTTAAAAATAAGGAGATGTGGTATGATTGTCAATGAGACACCTATCCACCTCAGTTCTTAGGAAGTGGATGTAAACCACAATGATCGAATTCGTTCCAGTGAAGTTTTAATATGAATATTGTGGATGGTTAAATGTTAAATCTATCGATTGAAGAAAATAGTAGACAAAAGGTATATGTTAACAAAGAATACAAAACATTTACCATTACAAACCGAACCACAGATTGTGAAAAAGTGATGCGTCATAAAATCGACATAACAAGCAGGGCGTAGCTGCCGTTAGGCACTTTAGAAACGTGCCTAAACATAATTTTTTCACAAATATTTTTTGTATTAAAAAGCTAATGACAACGTTATCTGTAGATACACGTGAAGTTGTCAAATTTCTTTGATTATCAAATGTAATTTGTACACTAGTCTATCATTCTTATTGAATGGAGTATTGGGTAGATTGTATGTACATTATATTCCACCTTGAATAGAAACTAAAACTTGAACTTTGGTTCATATCATTTCACTTCTATCAACAAATACTCGAATGAGCCTCCACATGCTCAAAACCATGACATTTTATTCTTAGATCCATGATTTTTTTATTAGTTGTTGTTGGCTTTCAACTAGCTTTTTTCCACTTGGTCTTCATCCGATCTACAATAAAAATCCTTGTCAAAGTGGGACGTTCGCTTGGCAGTGCGGGATGTATAAATACGCTGTCTTGTCTGGTCAGAAAGGGGACGTTAACTCCGATGCCTAGTGTATAGAAAATGCCACGCTTTTGCACGGTAAGAACACTTGCAACAACTCTTTGAGGGGTCCGTAGGTGGTCTGCTGAAAGACAAAATGTCTGTCCCTATCCTATAAACCATCATTTACCTACCTCCGCTAGGTAAACTTAATTTGCGACAGTAAAATCTACGTTTTACGAAGGCCAAGCTTAAAATACAATACAGTTATCTCCTAATTTTCTAATGTCATTTTCAAATTTTCAAACCTTCATCCTGGATGACCCCTATCACAGAACCTAGTGGCTACCTGTTGTATTTATTGTAAATTTGTTTTTTGTCCTGAATATGCATAACTATTTGCCACTGGACGTCAAGTTGGCAATCAGACAATCAACTGGCTTTCAGTAACTTCGAGTACTCTCAGATCTACGTATAATGACCATAATTATTCCTAAGGCTAAAGCAGGTAGGGATTTTACAGTAGAGGATATAAGAAAATATGAATTTCTTGAATTTTGTGACGATAGTATGAGTAGAACCGAACTTCTGCATTGGGAATCAACTGTGTGTGAGTGTATGTGTTTGTTTGGCCGGGGTGAAAGTTTAAGAATCAAAAGATGGATGGTCGATGTCTAGCCCAAAGGATAGTATTATTATATATAGTAGTCTCAGTGTTTATTCAGAGTTTCAATGACAAATATATCAGCAAGTATATGCCTTCAACCAATACAGACATGTACAGACCGAATAATCTGTCTCTTGTGTGTTTATACTTGTCATTTCATATTTAATATTTGTCCACCGACCAGAGGAGGGACGACATTCTGCATACGGCACGCATATTGAACTTATATTATCGATCGGTCGCAGTCACCTGGACAATGGAAATTTGTTGGATGATATTATACACATAAGCAATAATATACAGTTGTGATGATTATATAATATACATACATGTATACATGTACATAATAATTGAATTTGGTATTTGTCATTATTTGCCGGGCATATACGAATTTATCCCTTTATCAAACTGCTATTTTCCGGGTGCTTTTTTGTACGGCATGGACATTATAATTGAATACTCGTTTATTAAAGTAATTTAACAAATTTTGGGTTTTTATTTTGGTCAAAATTTTATTTTATACAAAATTATAAATATTAGACTCTTTTTTTTCAATATCCAAATTAAACATGTAATTTAAAAACAAAAGCTATCTTACATGTTTTGTTTTGTTTTTCGGGGGCCGGGGGATGGGGGGTGATCATTTTTATTTCAATTATCTTGAATATCTAAAATACACAATACATGGTATTTGTTGCTAAGGTTTACGTATTTACGTATTTACTCACGGATTTGACAACTATTTTTGACATTTTATTTGAATATCGTCGTTTTTAGCGACTCATTATGCAGCAACGAATGGAGCCTTAAGGAGCCTTTTATGTTTTATGCTGTATAAACAATATTCTTTAACTGATATAAATTTCGATTTTTTTTTTACTTGCTAACTAACGAAGTATTAATAAAAGCTTGTGTCTAGTATTTTTACAGATCTCGAATAAAAATTCCTGTCATTACGGAACATAATCTTTATAGATACAATTTACCAAAAAGAAGTAAAAAATACATTACAGTTTTTATGTAAAAGTTATTTTCGATCATCAATATTTCTTTCCATTTGAAAACTTGCTATATTTTTATGATTGCAATAGAGTATATTTGATATTAAAACATGAACAAATATACATTGCAAATTGAATGATATTCTATGAATTTTAATCTCATAAAACTACATGTCATAGTGAAATTTATTGGTTTTACAATAACAAAGTCTAATTGTCAAGTCCGATTTAATCAATTGAGTATACATTTTTTAAAGGTTAAAAGTTGTAGAATTTTACCGAAAGCCGTTAAAGCTAGGTAAATTTGTACGCAATTCCGAAAACATATTTCATTTTAGTTGTAATTTATGCTCATTTAACCCTCACATATATTTTATTTTGGACAATTGAACAAAGCAAACAAATTTTCACGGAAGGACATGAATATAATTGAGAGATCAGGGTATTACAAACAAGCTCGAATAAAGGGAGACAAACCTTATGAATCTGCACAAACAATTTTATGTCAAAATTGATAGATTTACCTGGTACTGGATGCTACTGAAAATTCCCAATCAACTATTTTATCGATGAACTGACGTGTACTAAAATGTACTTAACAGTACTGGATTTAACGCTACGGGTTTTTTCTTAATTACCTAAACCAGTACTGACTGGTACTTAATCGATCGCGATAGTAAGTGTACTGAACATGTACTGAACAACTGAAAAAGATCTTGACATTTTTCCTTGCGGTAAATTCAGGCATTTAAGAGTTGTTCAGTTTAAAATGACCGTTTCAGTAGTAAAACCCGTTACTAGTGTAACTCGAAGTCATATTGTAAAAAGTATAATAACAAAAATGCCGAAATCCGATGGAAATTCAAAACGAAAAGTCCCTAAAATCAAATGGCAAAATCAAAAGCTCAACCACACCAAACGAATGAATAACTGCATATTAGGCCAGCATAATATTGACCATAAGCGATGTGATCACTAGACAGATGATCGTGTAACATGTTTAATCATGAAAAAAAATATTTTAGAGAGACGTGCTCAACATACTAGTAATAGCCCTGAAATGATAATATGATTTGTGTTTTCAGATTGTGAATATCCCGAAACGCAGTATCGGGACCCAATAGATACCATTTGTAAAGCAAGTAAGCATTTAACTGTAATTCAACCACAACCCAAAAGCACATGATATAAGATGTAATGTTATTTATTTATAGTTTGATACTTTGAATGGTTTGCTTGGTTTCTTATTAAGGCTAATCTAAGAAATACGTGTGCAGACCCTGCAGAATGTATCATACATCGCTACTTTTGAAAAATTCAGTTATTCTACTTATTCTATTCAAAATAAAATATTGATTAATGCAAATTTGTAAACTTATCTCATCATGCCCAGATAAGCTAAACAAGAACAAAAGGTATAGACGGACAACTGTCCATAAAAACATTTAACCACTGTTCCAGTAACGTAACTATTTTTAAAAGTCAGGGTTGTTAGTCATGAAATCAACCTCTTTCGTGGAATGTCGGATTTTTCTGTCTTTTTTTTAGCAATGCAAGGTTCAAATAAATATCAAGTAACTTTTTAAGCTTTTATTCATTTTGTAAGAGTGATCAGATGAGAAATAAGTAATTTTGGTTACTGTGAATATGCTCTTATTTCATAGACAAAGAATCTTAATTATCCAAAACTAAATGCAACATCAAGGCTTCGAGAAAACTACTGGACATTATGTCCAGCAAAAATTTTTATAACTAGACCACATTCTTTTTTTACATATATGATTTGGCCAAAAATAGAAATAGAAATAGAAATTTTTCTGGTCAATTGATCAAGTAATGCATATCACTTAACTGGATTAAACCATTTTTTCTGGTCTTTGCCAGATGTCTGATGATCTTTGGAATGACACATAGCACGTATAACTATTATGCATATTGTGCGGTAATATAGGTATATACAATTAAAATTCAAAAGGTCTTGCCTACAATCAGATCATTATAAAATACTTTTTCTACTAGTTGTTTAACAATGTAAAGTTCATATTATTGAAGAATTATCAATTTGGGCTATGGTGAAAGTTTTCAAATCTAAATTACAAAAAATTGTTTATTATCCAAATGCAATTTAAAAACAATTAAATCATGTTTGTGTCTTTTTTTTACAGTTGGAAGATACAAAGAACCTTGTTCGACAGCAGTAACCAGTTGTTACTCTCCCCTTATTTGTGCTTCTAGTTTATGTGAATGTGAAACTAATCATTACTACATCGCAGATCACAATACCTGCAATGCATGTAGGTGTTTATTATTAAACATGTAAAAGTTGAAATAATTCAGTATGACAAAATTCATTAATTATCCACAAAGTCGAATCGAGCGAAAGTCTCAATTCCTTTCGGATTTTTCAGTTGAAATAAACTATAGGACGATGTTTTATATTGCATTCGAATTTTTTTGCCTTTTCGGCCTACACATTTTTGGTCAGACTTTTCTGTACGACTATTGAACTTCCTATTGTTCTGTTAATTGATAATATAGCGATGAGTTTGTTTAACTGTCTCACACCTTATTCCTACTTTTCCTTAGTAATAATGGTATGCTTAGGAGACAATGCGTGCAATTTCATGCTTTTAGTCTGCACTTATGCTTTTTTATTTAATCTGAAGAAAACAATAGTGTAAACTGTTCATTAAAAAAAAGGAGATGTGGTATGATTACAAATTGTACAACTATCCACAAAAGTTGATAAACAATGGATGTAAGTAATAATAAGCAACCGTACAGCTATCAAGAATGAGAAAAACCCATACGGTGTAGTCGGCTATAAAAGACCACGACATGAAAAACAACTAAATTGACAAATTAACATAACAACCTAATTTATAACAAAACATTTTACAAAAAAAATATCACTGCCAACACATAGCACTTGGAAGTATCATGCATATTATGTGGTAAAAATGGAAAAGGAGAGGGGGGGGGGGCAATGCAAGGTTCAAGTAAATATCAAGTAACTGGGTTTTCTTTTATTCAATTTGTTAGACTGATTTATAGAGGGATTATCCATTTTGAAACGGTAAATATGATCCAATCTAATCGACAAAATATTTTCAATTATCAAACAATTAATTTATGATTGCCTTTTCTTATAGTTGGAAGATACAAAGAAACTTGTTCGACATCAGTAACCAGCTGTTACTCTCCCCTTATTTGTGCCTCTGGTTTATGTGAATGTGAAACAGATCATTACTACAACGCAGATTACAATACCTGCAACAAACGTAGGTGTTTATTATCAAAGATAAAAGAATAAAGTATGACAAAATTGATTATTTATCCAAAATAGTGAATTCATCGAAAATTCTCAATTCCTTAATTGAATTGTGTTAATTCTGTTGAAAAAAAAGTTTTTACTATCTTACACCTAGTTCGTATTTTTTTTTTCTGTGAGTAATAGTATACTAAGTAAAAATTTTTTTTAAATCTTGAGAAAACAACAGTGCAAACTGTATTAGTGGTTCTCAAGACTTAGATTAAACTACTGGAAAACGATTTTTTCAAAACTAGACCAGTTTCTTTTTTAAGGACATTTACACGTATGATTTGGCCAACAATAAAAAATTTACCGGTCATTTGCTCCAAAAATGCATATCACTTGACTTAATTAAACTAATTTTACTAATCTTTTCAAATATCTGATAACCTTTAAAATGATTGCTGTATCACTGTCTACACATAGCACCGGGAACTTTTGTGAATATTGTGTGGTAAAATAGGGATACGCAACTAAAATTGATATGCTCTCTCATATAAAGACTGTCATAAAATGCTTTTTCTACTAGGTGTTTGACAATTTTAGGTTCAAATTATTGAGTGATTATCAGTTTGGGTAATGGTGAGAGTTTTCAAATCTAAATTACAAAAATTGTAAATTATCCAAAACTACAATGTAAATGCAACTTTATTTAAAAGTGTGCACAAAACTGTTTATGATATTTCGAATAGACAGAAAAAATAGTAGTCATTATATAATTTAATTTTAAATTCCATTTTCAAGGAGTAAATTTGAACAAAACGTTTATGACGTCACAGTCACATGACAAAATTATGTCTATGCGCTGATAAACAAAACACTTTCAGCCACTCAGAAGACGTGTTGAGCGTTCTTGGTGAAAGTAAAACCGATAAAGCGCATCGAACGCAAGAAATTAAAAAAGTGTTATTTTCTTATTTTAAGAACTTATAATACAACTATAAGAGAGGAGGCTATATTACAGTCACCCGTTTCGTCCATTTTGCCTACAATTATCTTCTCCACACTTTTCCGTACGACTAATGACCTTCCGATTTGGTTTGCATATTTATTATGTAGTGATGAGTTGTAACATGTGTGCGCTTTTTTGAACTGTCTAACACATACTTTCTATATTGTATCACTGCATACTCTTAGCTCGGGGAACTATGCATATTGAATGGTAAAACAGGACATACAATTAAAACTCAATAGAGCTTACATACATTAAAATCATAATAAAATGTTTTTCTACAAAATTTTGGCGATGCAAGATTCAAATAGATATCAAGTGATTGAGGGTTCTTTCGTACATTTTGTAGAAGTAATTTTTTGAGGAATTGTCAATATTGGCAAAAGCGAACATGTTCTAATCTAATTGACAAAGTTATCTAAAACTAAATGAAACACCAAACAATTAAATCACGATTGTTTTTTTTTTACAGTTGGAAGATACAAAGAACCTTGTTCGACAGCAGTAACCAGTTGTTATTCTCCCCTTATTTGTGCTTCTGGTTTGTGTGAATGTGAAACGAATCATTACTACAACGCAGATCACAATACCTGCAACACACGTAGGTGTTTATTATTAAAGTTGAAAGAATAAAATATGACAAAATTCATCATTTATCCAAAAAAAAAGCAAATCGAGCGAAAATTCTCAATTCCTTTCGGAATTATGTTAATTCTTTCGAAAAAAAAGCCTTTAGGACGATGCTATATTGTATTCACCTTTTTCGTCCATTTAGGCCTACAAATTATTTCGCCAGACTTTTCCCTACAACTATTGAGCTTAAAATTAGAGATTTACGGAAAGGTTCGTTATCGAATTTGTACATCAATTTCGATAGGCGAATGAAGGGAATCGTCTCAAAATTGTAAAAAGAAATGCACTTAACAATTTGCATTTCAAGGAAAAATAATGATTTTTTTTTATACAATTATACAATCCCATCCACTTTTGTTAGCTCATTTGGGTCAAATATTTATGTGTGCTATGTAGAGAAAAGGAATAAAAAAAACTAGTGCGTACCCTTTTGTCATGTCTTTGGCGTTGCCAATGAATTAATAACATGAATAAAGGATAACAATATTATACTTGTAAAAAGTGCACCTACGTGTCAGAAACCAAGAACACAGAAGAAAAAAATTATCACTGCAAACAACGGAGTGTAGTTCTTCCACCTTTTTTCAATTTTTCAATTTCGACATTTTATTTTTAAATGACCCGCATAGACTTGCTCTATCGTTTGTTCCCCAAAGAAATTATATGACAGCCCTATCAAATTTTTAAAATGGCAATCACAGCCTATTAGCGTCAACTTCTCGTTAAAAATTACTAAGTGTAGGTTTAAAATTGGTTGACAGATTTTCGTAAAAAACTGATTGACAGATTCAAACCAAATTTTATAGAAATTCCTCTAGGTTGGCATTTTCCCGAATTGTGTCCGATGGCCCTTGAAGGTTGTCAGAATGGCCACTCAGCCTCTTTAACTAATCGGTTTCACAAATTTAATATAAATTTTATCAGCACTGATCCCGCCTCTCGCACCTCCTGATTTATTAGACTTAACTTTATTTTCATATCTGTGGAATAAGAAATGTTTCTTTCAAAATTTGGGATTTTTTTTTGTATTTGTACACTGTAGCACTGAGTTGCAGAAAATCATTCAAAAGTACATATCTGGCGTCATATATAATGTCCATGAGCTTGACATTACATCAGATTAAATTGTGCTGTTAAGGAAACTGAAATCAAATTTTGCTGCATATTCATGTCATTATCGGTAGAGCAATAAACATGTTTTATTTTCACAGAAATGCCTTATGAATCAAGTGCGCCGTAAATTTATATTTGAGACGACCCCTTTCATTTTACCTGTCAAAGTCGGTGTCAACAGTCGGTAAAGAGTCTTTTTGTAAATCCCTATAAGTCAGCATATTGGTTATATAGTAATGAGTGGTAACATATTAGCGGGTTTTATTTTAACTGACTTACTTCTATTTTTGTCTAGGAATAATAGAATAGTGGTTAGTAGACAACACGTGCAAGTTCGGGTTTTTAGTCTGTACTTATGTTGTTTTTTTTTAAATCTGAAGAAAAGAATAGTGCAAACTGTAACATTGCCTACACATAGCACGTGGAACTATCATGCACATTGTGTGGAAAAAATAGGGATACACAATGAAATTCAAAAGAGCTTCATCTAATTTTTTTTTAAATTTGGCAATGTAAGGTTCAAGTAACAGTCAAGTAAATATCATGCAATTGTTACAGTGATTTATTGCGGGATTCTCCATTTTGGAAACGGTGAATATGTTCTAATCTAATTGACAAAGATTTTAAATTATTCAAAACTAAATTTAACATCAAACATGTCAAACATTTAATTCATGAATGCTTTTTTTCACAGTTGGAAGATATAAAGAAACTTGTTCGACAGCAGTATCCAGTTGTTACTCTCCCTTATTTGTGCTTCTGGTTTATGTGATTGTGAAACAAACCATTACTACATCGCAGATTACAATACCTGCAATTCATGTAGGTGTTTATATAAATGTTGAAAGAATGAAGTATTAGAAAATCCAAAATGTATCCCTGAAAAGCAAATCGAGCGAAAATTCAGAATTTCTTTCTGAAATATGGTAATTCTTTAAAAAAAAAAAAAAAAAAAAAAAAAAATGTAGGACATATAGGACGGAGCTCCATCATCTGATCATGTTTATTGCATTCACATTTTTTGTCAATTTTAGCATACACATATTTTTGTCAGACTTTTCTGTATAATCAATCAGCCTCCTATTGGTCAGCTGTAATATATGTGCACTTTTTTAAGTGTCTTACACCTAATTCCTATTGGTACACTAGAGTACTAGTAACAGTATGCTTAGTAGACATCGCATGGAAATTAAGATTTTGGTCTGCACATATTTTTTTTTAAATCTTTAAAAAATAATGGCGCAAACTGTAACATTGCCAACACATAGCATGAGGAACTATCATGCATATTGTTTGGTAAAATATTGATGCTCAATAAAAATTGTTAAAACTGTTTTAAATGCTTTGTTTTTCTACAAAATTTAAGCAATTTAGGGATGAAATTATTTTCAAGTAACAGGTTTTTCAATGTTTTTGTAAGAGTGATTGGTTTGGGATTATCAATTTTGACAAAGGGGAATATGCTATATCTAATTGACAAAGATTTTAAATCATCCAAAATTAAGTTTAACATCAAACCTTTAAATCAAGATTGGCTTTTCTTACAGTTGGAAGATACAAAGAACCTTGTTCGACAGCAGAAACCAGTTGTTACTCTCCCCTTATTTGTGCCTCTGGTTTATGTGAATGTGAAACAAATCAGTACTACAACGCAGATTATAATACCTGCAACCCATGTAAGTGTTATTATTAAAGTTAACGAAATAAAGAATGGCCAAATTCATTAATAAGGCAAAAGAGCGAATCTAGCGAAATTTCTCATTTCCTTTTGATATGTTTGTTCTCTTACAAAAACACTATACGTTGGGTATAGTTGTATCAACTCGTCTTGTTAGTTCCAAAAAGTCTCTGTGTAGTAATTCTTTATCATATTTTGCATTGCTGGTTTTGAATGCGTTTTATTTTTTTATCTTGATGAAGTTAGATTTTATCAATAGCGTAATTATTTTTACTCGCATCAATTGTTTAGTTTATATTTGAACATGCTATGGCGCGAGAGTGTTGATTTAATTTTATATTGTCGCTCATATATCAATCTTAATTTAAAATCTACAAGCTAAAACATTTTCAGGCGTTCTATAGTTTGTTTTAAATGCAAAAAATTTTAAATCTCATTAATGTTATCTGACAAATTTATTTTAGGAGTTTATTTCTTTGTAGAAACAGACATTTGTAATTTTACATGTATTGCATTAATATGGTTTTATATTTAAATGTATTAGAAAGACTAGTTGAGTGTACCATAGTACTACTCTAGGGGTAGTCCAACATATATTTCATCACACTTTTCTGTGAACCTAGTTAGCTTCCTATTAGGTCTGTATAGTATACTTAAATGTATCATTAATCAATTACAATAATCTAGCAAATTAAGATCAAGTTAACATCAAACATTTTTATATATATTGATAATGCTGAAAAAGGCATTAGGGCTGTTCCATAGAAACATACATGGTACCGAGGGAAGGCACTTTAATAATGGGGTAACCACCTATAGAGGTAAATTTCGAATTTCAATTACATGTCCACTGTACTTGACACCCACCCATAGTAGAGATTTCAAAGTGCCTTCCCTGGGTCCCATGTATGTTTTTCTGGAACAGCCCTTAGCTACGAAATTAAAAAAAAAAATAAAATATGATTTTTTGTTTGTTCAATCATTAATGAAAGTGAAATAGTTAAATAATAATTTGTTTTAAGCAGTCAGCTTGGTTCAGTTTTGTCAAAATAGGCAAACAGCAAACATCATCATTAATGAATTATTCACTTGCAAGTGAATAACTCCACGTTATTGAATCCGTTTTCATGTGAAATTTAATTGATCCCTATAGCTAGAGATCTGTTACGCGTGAACTAGGCGTGTTCAGTTATTAAATGAAAAAAAAAAATGTAAACATTGGACGTGAAACAAGGGTGAACCATTTGTTTGACTGATTCGATCTAGAAAAACACATTCTCATGCAGGTAAACACGATTATTAACATTTTTTTTTCAACCTATAATATGAAATAAATTATACCTAGAAAAAAAAAAACCAAATTGGACGAGTTTGCAATCTATTTATATCTTTTTTTATGTTTATATCGGGTTAAATGAACGGCCGCAATCATTGTTTATTTAGATGGCGTCTAATCTAAAATACACACGACATGCTGATATTTACTTTTGAGTCTATGCATCGTAAATTGTTTATTTAAGACTGTATTGTAATTTGGATATGCGTTTTAGTATCTTAAAAGTCGAATATTAGAATTTGAGTCAAATCGGTGAACAAGAATTTGACAGCTAGTGCCCTTTTAAATGCGTTTGGGCTAAATGGTAAAACATGTCATTATCATTTCTGTCTTTTTGTAATAACAGACATTAATAAATTTACATGATTTGATTTCAGATGATTTATAATAAAATTTATAATTACGTTTAGCATAGTATTTTATAATACAAATGTAGGAAGGGGTACTACATTTGAATTTTCCTTTTTCGTACATTTCGACCAACACATATTTTCGTCAAACTTTCCTGTCAACTTATTGTGCTCCCTGTTTGGTCTTTATATTAAAGTGAAATATATTAATGTTTTCTGACATATTTGGATCTTGTTAACATCAAACAAATATTTGGTGATAAATTGATAATACGTTTTTAGCTTACTGGTTAACACATGTAATTATCATTAATTTACTGCTTCTTTGCAAAAACAGAAATTTGTAAATTTACATGATTTGATTTGATAAAACTTTACGTGTAAATGTATTGCTAAGTTCAGTTAGGTGTTTTATAATACATAATAGGGCTATATTGCATTCAGCTATTTCGTCCAATTTTGGCTTACAAATATTTTCGCAACATTTTTCCGTAGGACTAATGATTTTCAGAAGATTGATAATAGAGTGATGAATGTAACATGAATGCGCTTTTTTGAACTGTCTAATACCTAATTCCTATTTATTCCATATATGTAATAGAATGCTTAGTATGCCAATGCGTGCAATTTCAGGTTTTAGTCTGCATTTGTGTTTATTTTCTAAATTATAAGAAAACAATAGTTCAAACTGTTTCACTGCCTACACACCGCACAGTGAATTATCTTCATGATAATATGCTTTTCTATAAGCTTTTTATCAATGCAATGTTCAAATAAATATAACGTAACAGAGGGTTCATTTAATCATTTTGTATGAGTGATTTATTGAGAGATTATGAATTCTGGCAATGGTGAAACTGTTCTAATGTAATCGACAACTATTTTAAATTATCCAAAACGTAATGCAACATCAAATAATAAATCATGATTTCATTTTTTTTTACAGTTGGAAGACACACGGACCCTTGTTCGACAGCAGTAAACAGTTGTTACTCCCCCCTTACTTGTGTTTCTGGTTCATGTGAATGTGAAACAAACCATTACTACAAGGCAGATTCTAATACCTGTAACACATGTAGGTGTTTATTATTGAGGTTGAAAATTGAAGTATGATAACATTCATTATTTAGCCTAAAAAGTGAATCTTAACGAAAATTCTAATTATCTGTCGGTATTAAAACAAATGTACAATGCGTAAAGTGTTATCAACCTCTTAAGTCAGTTAATAAAATCCTGTCGGTTTTTGATTCATGTTTCATATTTGATATAAATGGCCAAAAACGCATTCAATAATTTGGTCTTGTTGAAGTCAAGTTGAGCAACAGCTTTACCATTTTTTTTTTAACTCGCATCAATATTTTAACTTTGGATTTAAACATCTTGTAGCAGGATAGTTGTGATTTGATATTTGATTGTTGCTCATTTATGAATCTTAATATAAATTCTCCAAACTTCCGTTTTCAGGCGTTCTAAAGTGTAATTTAATTTTAAAAAATGAAAAAAGTTTAAAATCCAACAGCGAAAAAGAAAATACTTAAGTATATTGAATCATTTCATTGCTGTTATCTGGCAATTTTTTAAAATCAACTAAATATTTGTTTGGTAGATTGATAATACTATATTTCGTTTGATCTAAATGGTATACAATGTCATCATGAGTCTTTCTTCTTTGTAGAACCAGACATTTGAAATTTACGTGTATTGAATAAATATCATGGCTTTATATTTAAATGTATTAATAAAACTAGTTGAGTGTACCATAGTACTACTCTAGGCTTTGGGCTATACTGTTGCCAACATATATTTTTCGTCACACTTTTCTGTGAACCTTATCAGCTTCCTATTTGGTCTGTATTATATATTTAAACATACCATTATTATTATCTGCTGAATTTAGATCTTGCTAACATTCATGAAACTATTTGTCGAAAAAATGTTGGTAATACCAAATGCGTTTTGAGCTTAATTTAAAAAAAATCATTATTATGCCTGTTTCTTTGTAGAAAGAGACATAAGTAAATTTACAAGCTTCCTATTGGCAATAAAAGAGTTGTAACATGTGCGTGCTTTCTTGAACTGTCTAACGCCTACTTTTTTTTTTTCTATAAGTATTAGTATTCCTAGTATGACAACTCGTGCAATTTCCGGTTTTTAGTCTGCACTTGTGTTTTTTAATCTTAAGAAATCTCGGTGCAAACAGTATCATGACGATCACTGCCTAGACAAAGCACAAGGAACTATCATCCACTTCCTTTTTCACCACGAATGTGACCTACCGAATTAGACTATTTACCGGATTTGTAATAACATGAGCAACACGACGGGTGCCACATGTGGAGAAGGATCTGCTTACCCTTCCGGAGCACCTGAGATCACCCCCAGTTTTTGGTGGGGTTCGTGTTGCTTAGTCTTTAGTTTTCTATGTTGTGTCTTGTGTACTATTATTTGTCTGTTTGTCTTTTTTTTTTTAGCCATGGCGTTGTCAGTTTATTTTTGATCTATGAGTTTGACTGTCCCTCTGGTATCTTTCGCCCCTCTTTCATGCATAATGCATAGTAAAATGGGGATACACAATTAAAATTCATAAGAGCTTGCATAAGTTAAGGCCGTCATAGAATTTTTGTGTTACATTATTATTTGGAAAGCAAGGTTGAAATAATTTTCAAGTTACCGAGTGTTCTTTGAATCTTTTTGTAAGAGTGATTTACTTAGGGACTTTCATATTTTTGCAATGGTGAAAATGTTCTTATCTTAATGATAAAGATAGTAAAATATCCCAAAACAGATGAAACATCAAACAATTAAATCATGATTGCTTTTTCTTACAGTTGGAAGATACAAAGAACCTTGTTCGACAGCAGTAACCAGTTGTTACTCTCCCCTTATTTGTGCCTCTGGTTTATGTGAATGTGAAACAAATCATTACTACAAGGCAGATCATAATACCTGCAATGCATGTAGGTGTTTATTATTAAGAATAAAATATGACAAAATTCATAATTTAGACAAAATCGAATCAAGCAACCATTTCTAAATTCTTTCGAATTGTATTAATTCTGTAAAAAAAACAAATTATAAATGGGTTCTATTTTTATCAAAAGACAGGTTAGTTAATAAAAGCCTGTGTTTGGCATAACAAATTTGACGTACGTTTGTAGTAGACATAGAAAGCATTTAATATTTTGGTCTTGTTAAAGTTACAATTTAGTAATGGCTTAACCAAAAACTATTTGACTTGCATCAATAGCTTAGATATAAACATACATGATTGCCGCTAATATATGAATCTTAATAAAAAGGCCACAAACTAAAGCATTTACAATCGTAAATTTACTTGTTTTGAATAATAATAGCTTTATATTTTAATGCAACAGTATATTTAGTTTATTGTATAATACTGCTACTCTAGGATTGGGACTATACTGCATTTGCCTTGTTCGTCTGTACAGGCAAACGCATATTTTCGTCACACTTTTTATGTGAATATAATGCGCTTCCCATTTGGTCTGTTTAGTATATTTAATAAGACTATAATTTTTTTCAGTCTGTGAAGAAGTAACATAAAAAATGTGGTGCAAACTAAATAAGCTATTTGAAAGTGTGCACAAAACTGTTTATGATATTTCGAATAGACAGAAAAAATAGTAGTCGTTCCATATAATTTAATTTTAAATTCTATGTTTAAGGAGTAAATTTGAACAATACGTTTATGACGTCACAGTCACATGACAAAATTATGTCTATGCGCTGATAAACAAAACACTTTCAGCCAATCAGAAGACGTGTTGAGCGTTCTTGGTGCAGGTAAATCCGATAAAGCCTACAGATATTTTTTCCACACTTTTCCGTACGACAAATGACCTTCCGATTTGGTCTGCATATGTATTATGTAGTGATGAGTTGTAACATGTGTGCGCTTTTTTGAAGTGTCTAACACATACTTTCTATATTGTATCACTACATTCTCTTAGCTCGGGAACTATTATGCATATTGAATGGTAAAACAGGACATACAATTAAAACTCATTAGAGCTTACATACATTAAAACCATAATAAAATGTTTTTCTACAAAATATTGGCGATGCAAGATTCAAATACATATCAAGTGATTGAGGGTTCTTTCGTACATTTTGTAAAAGTAATTTTTTGAGGAATTGTCAATATTGGCAAAAGTGAACATGTTCTAATCTAATTGACAAAGTTATGTAAAACTAAATGAAACACCAAACAATTAAATCATGATTGCTTGTTCTTACAGTTGGAAGATACAAAGAATCTTGTTCGACAGCAGTAAACAGTTGTTACTCTCCCCTTATTTGTGCTTCTGGTTTATGTGAATGTGAAACAAATCATTACTACAACTCGGATGATAATACCTGTAACACGTGTAGGTATTTATTATTGAAGTTAAATGAATAGAGAATGACAGAATTCCTTATTCATAATAGCATTTTAATGAAAATTCTTTGGACAAGTATTGTGAAAATAATTGTAGAAAGTTGGAGATTGCATGTTAGTTACGTAAGCGCATCACTGTTTTTTTATATCTTGTGGTGTTTGTCAATGATGAAATATGTTCGTTGTTGTTCTGAAGTTTGCATGTTGTGTCGACTATTATATTATTTGTTTGTGCGTTTCTCTGTGATGAATGTTCGTGCGTGTGTTTTGCTGTATTTCTGTCACTTGGTGTTGTCATTTCAGCAATATTTTTTAACATAGTCATAAAGCGGGAGGTTTGTCTGGCCATTAAACCAGGTTCAACCCACCATTTTCCATTAAAATGTCCTGTACCAAGTCAGAAATATGACACTTGTTATCAAATAGTTCGTTTCTATGTATGTTAGCGGTTTTTTTTTGTTCACTTCAGTGTTCCTGTTGTTCGTTTGTTTTCCTCTTATAGTTGACGTGTTTCCCTCGGTTTTAGTGTGTAACCCGGATTTGTTTTCTCTCAATCGATTTGTGACCTTTGAACACCGGTATACTACTGTTGCCTTTATTAGGCAAAAAATGAATCTAACGAAAGTTCTCAATTCCTTTAGAAATTATGTTGATTTTATTAAAAAAAAACTAATCAGGGGGTATAGTTATATCAACTATTCAGGTTAGTAATAAATGAGCATATGTGTTCCTATTCATTTGTAATATTTGACATTGTTGGCCGAGAATGCATTTAATAATTTGGTCTTATTGACATTAAACTTTAGCAACAAATTAACTTCTTTTTTTTATCTCGCATACATAATTTATCTTTGAATTCAGCCATCATGGAGCAAGACAGTGCTGATTGTATATTTGATTGGATTACTTCAAAGGCGACATATTATAATATTTTCAGATTATCGAAAGTTTAGTTTTTATGCATCATAACTTTTATCAGGCAATTTCATACACTTTTAGTATCACGAATATATTGGTAATGCTTTAGGGCTGTTCAAGAAAATACTATATCCCCCCCCCTCCCTAGGGAAGGCATTGTTTTAAAAATTTATATGTGGGTGGTTGTATTTGAAATTTGAAATACCAAAATGCAAAGGGAGTGTTGTTTTATTTTATCTTTATTTCTGTGGGTGGTGTGGGGGTGGGGGCAT
The DNA here is from genome assembly GCA_017311375.1 of Mytilus coruscus. NCBI lineage: Eukaryota > Metazoa > Mollusca > Bivalvia > Mytilida > Mytilidae > Mytilus > Mytilus coruscus. The sequence continues at coordinate 66,130,017 of CM029603.1, forward strand.
AGTATTTTTTTTAGTATTTTCTGGAACAGCCTTTATTGCTTTGATCTAAATGGAAAAAATGTCTATGTCGTTCTTTTTTCTTTGTACAAAAGACATTTGTAAATTTACATGTATTGGATTGATATGGCTTTTTATTGGAATGTATAAGAAAATTTAGTTTAATTTATAATAATACTACACTAGGATTGGGGCAATACTGCATTTACCGTGTACATCTGTTTGTCTGTATGGGCCAACACATATTTTCGTCACACTGCCCTGTGATACTAATGAGCTTTTTAGTTGGGCTTTATATTGAAACATATTATTACTGTTATCTTGCAAATCTTGTGAACATCCAAAAAAAATTGATTGATAATTTTATAACACTTAGTGTGTTTTGACTTCATGGTTCAAAAATGTCATTATCATTTCTTCTTCGTTGTAACAACAGACATTTGCAAATCGTCATGTTTGTGATTCACAAGGGCTTTATATTAAAATATTTTACTTAGTTTAGTTAAGTGATTTTACAAAACAAGTATAGCAGAGGGGCTTTATTGCATTCACCCATTTCGTCCATTTTGATTCACAAATAATTTCTTCACACTTTTCCATACGACTTCTGAGCTACTGACTTGTCCAGCAAATGGATTATGTAAAGATGAGTTATAACATGTGTGGGCTTTTTTGAACTGTATAACACATAATACCTATTGTCCTTACGTGAAATAGTATACTAATTCTGCGTTCAATTTCAGATTTTAGTCTGCACTTATACACATAGCTTGGGAACTATCATGCATATTGTGTGGTAAAAGTGGGATACTCATTTAATTCATAAGAGATTAGATACAGTAGAACCATCATTACATGTTTAATTGTGTAAAATTTTAACAATGCAAAGTTTTAATCAATATCAAGTAACTGAGGGTTCTTTGATTCATTTCGTAAGAGAGATTTATTGAGGGATTTTCAATTTTGTCAATAGTAAGAATATTCTTATCTTATTAACAAGGATTGTTAATTATCCAAAACTAAATGAAACGTTAAACAATTTAATCATGATTGCTTTTTCTTACAGTTGGAAGATACAAAGAACATTGTTCGACAGCAGTAAACAGTTGTTACTCCCCCTTACTTGTGCTTCTGGTTTATGTGAATGTGAAACAAACCATTACTACAAAGCAGATTATAATACCTGCAACGCATGTAGGTGCTTATTATTGAAGTCGAATGAATAAAGCATAACAAGATTCATTATTTTTTCAAAAAGTGAATCAAGCGAAAATTCCGTAAATAATTATGTTAGTTCTGTTGAAAAACTATACAAGGGGTATAGTTTCATCGAATATTCAGGCTAGTTAAAAAACAAAGCCGGTGAGTTGTTATTCAGACGTCATATTTGAAAGACTAAAATGCATTACATATTTTTATAATGATGAAGTTAAAATCAAGCAACACCTTAACCATTTTTATTGCATTACTAATTACACTTTAGATTTAATCATCTTGAAGCAAGCTAATGTTGATTATATATTTGAAATATTTTCAGACATTCTATAGTTTGTTTCAAATGCAAGAATTAAAAAATCCTACAGCAAAAGAGAAAATACTTTAGTACGTTGAAATATATCATGACTTATCTGGCAATGCTTATATAATTGTAGCATCAACAAAACATTTGTTCATAGATTGATAATACTTTATTGCTTTTGATCTAAATGGAAAAAAATGTCAATGTTAGTCCTTCCTATGTGTACAAAAGAAATTTGTAAATGTGCATGCATTGAATCAATATGGCTTCATATTAAAATGTTTTTGCAAATACAGTTAAATGCATAATACTACTATTTTACGAGTCGGGCTAAGCTGCATTTATCACAATCGTCTTTTTTTCTATATAGACCAACACATGTTTTTGTTACAGTTTTCTGTGAACCTAATGAGCTTTATGTTTGGTCTGTATAGTATAGTATATTGAAAGATATCATTGCTGTCATCTGACAAATTATGATCTTGTTAACATCGGAAAAATAGTTGATGATAAATTGATGATACTAAATGCGTTTTGACCTTATGGTTAAAACGTGCAATAATCTTTCGTGCTTCTTTATAAAAACAGACATTTTCAAATTAACATTGATTGATTGAATAGTGATCAGTAGTAATTGATTTATTGAGGGGTTATCAATTTTGACAATATTAAAAATATTCTTTATATTTAATTAAAAAAATGTAAATCGTCCAAAACTAAATGAAACATCAAACAATTAAATCATTATTGCTTTTTCTTACAGTTGGAAGATACAAAGAACATTGTTCGACAGCAGTAAATAGTTGTTACTCTCCCCTTAGTTGTGAATCTGGTTTATGTGAATGTGAAACAAATTATTACTACAAGTCAGATTCTAATACCTGCAACACATGTAAGTGTTTGTTTTTAAAGTTGAAAGCATGGAGGATGACAAAATACATTATCTAGCCAAAATAATCGTCTAGCAAAACTCTCAATACATCAATCATATTGATTAAAATAAGCCTGTGTGTTATTCAAACGCTATATTTGACAAGCTGGCTTGCATACATTAAATATTTTTGTCTTGTTGAAGTTAAAATTTAGCAACAGCTTTACCATTTGTTGATTACTGGAAGAAATAGTTCAACTTTAGATTTACAAATCTTGTAGCAAGACAGTGTTTATTATTGATTTGAATGTCTTACTTAAAAGGCTACAAATCAAAACATTTTCAGACGATATATAGTTGATCTTTAATGCAAGAAGTTTGAAGTCTTACAGCAAAAAAGAAAATACTTTAAATATACGATTACTGGCAATTTAACATAATTTTAGCATCAACACCATATGTGTTCATAAATCGTTTATACTTTACTTTTTTATGTAAATAATATAAAAAATGTCGATGTTGTTCCTTCTTTTTAGAAAAGACATTTATAAATTTACATGTATTGAATTAATATGTCTTTATATCAAAATGTATTAGTACATTTAGTTAAGTGTATAATACTACTACTCTTTGACTGCATTTACCTTGTTCTACTGTTTGTTGACCCTAACATATCAAAAACTCCTCTCTTTAAAATTTGTTATCCGAAATATCGTGAGCCACAATCTATCAATATGAAATACAACTTTACAATACTGATGGATTCAGTCGAGGATTATGCCAGGCAATGGGTTAAACTTGAGGAAGTAGACGTAGATACTCTCTCCTAATGGATTAAGGCTGTGAGGTCGTTGATACAATAGAGAATTAAAAAAAAAGACTGAATGGGTCAATGAATACCCATGCTACATGTACATTAATTTTTTAAAGATCCTAATGGTGCAAAACACGTGTCCTACCTCAATGACAAATATGCTGTTGTACCCGCAGATAAAGCCCAAACAGCATCGTTTTTGTGTGTAAATCACATTACATAGTGTAGACTAGTTACCGGGTTTGTACTACCAGGAGCAACACGACGGGTGCAACATGTGGTGCAGGATCTGCTTACCCTTCCGGAGCACCTGATATCACCACCAGTTTTTTGGTGGAATTCGTGTTGCTTAATCTTTATTTTTCTATGTTGTGTTTTGTGTACCATTGTTTGTAATTTTCTTTTTTAGCCATGGCGTTGTCAGTTTGTTTTCGATTTATGAGTTTGAATGTCCCTTTCGTATCTTTCGCCCCTTTTACATAAAATTGAGAATGGAAATGGGGAATATGTCAAAGAGACAATAACCCGACCAAACAGCAGAAAACAGCCGACGGCCACCAATGGGTCTTCAACACAGCGAGAAAATCCCGCACCCGGAGGCGGGCTTCAGCTGGTCCCTAAACAAAATGTGTACTTGTTCAATGAAAATGGACAGCACAGTAAACTCCCAAACATATAAGTGAACTAAAATTAAAAAACGTACAAGACTAACAAAGTCCAGGCTTTTGACTAGGAACAGACAAATAATAGTGCAGATGACACAACATAGAAAACTAAAGACAAAGCAACACGAACCCCACCAAAAACTGGGGGTGATCTCAGGTGCTCCGGAAGGGTAAGTAGATCCACCTCCACATGTGGCACCCGTCGTGTTGCTTATGTTATTACAAATCCGGTAAATAGTCTAATTTGGTAGGTCACATTCGTGAAAAGGGAAGGGTATTGTAGTTACGACATAAGGAACATATTCGATATCATCTGTGAAACGGTTATTCCATAACGGTGTCTGCATGTTGATTTATATTTACGAATGAGGTCCTTGTACCGATGATAAAATTTAGTAAATGTTTTGACTAGTTTGTGATATCGAAAACCCTTGTTTAATAATTTTTCAGTAATACAGCGATTTCTTTCGTTAAAATCAAATACGTTGTTACATACACGAGCGAATTGAACAAGTTGAGATATATAAACACCATAAGATGGTGACAAGGGAACGTTACCATCTAAAAATGGATAATTAACAATAGGAAATGAAAAATCATCTATTTTATCATAAATTTTGGTATTAAGCTTCCCGTTAAAGATATAGATATCAAGATCCAGGAAAGGGCAGTGAACATTGTTATTATTAGCTTTATTTAAAGTAAGTTCAGCAGGATTTATCTCTTTAGTGTACATACTGAAGTCGTCATCATTGTGAGCCAATATATCATCCAAATATTTAAAAGTGTTATTAAATTTTTGTATCAGATGTTGTTTCGATGGGTCTTTGCTAATTTTAATCATAAATTGTAACTCATAACAATACAGAAACAGGTCCGCAATAAGTGGTGCACAGTTAGTCCCCATTGGAATTCCGATAACTTGACGATATACAGAATCTCAATAGCGAACAAAAATATTATCTAGTAACAATTCAAGGGCAGTTATATTATCAAAGCAGGTCTAATTGACATAGTTCTTTTGTTTTTTAATACTTAAAAATGACCTAAAAGAGTCTGAACATATATTTTCGCATTCTGACTTTTAAATGCTCATTTAATTAGGTGTGTGAATTTTTTCTTAATAAGATTATAAGGCAAAGTAGTGTATATGGTAGAAAATTCAAAACCGTATTTTTGGTGGAAAGTTGGGGACATGTAAGTAATTTTTTGGCATGACACTAATCAATAGAAGGATACCCACGATTTTTATTAAAAATGTTAGCAATTGTTGTATTTTTAGATAAGCGATTTTGAAGATTGACATAAACTGCTTAATAAATGAATTAGGTTTTAAAAATTGACTTGGAAACTCAACATATACCAAATGACGCTTGCCACGGATAAATCCTGGATAATCATATGTCTGTTCTATGTCTGTTCGGTGTGAGCCTAGGCTTCGTGTTGAAGACCGTACTTTGACCTATAATGGTTTACTTTTATAAATTTTGACTTGGTTGGAGAGTTGTCTTATTGGCACTCATGCCACATCTTCTTATATCTATTTACTGCAGGGTTTGTTGCTCGTGCTGTGTGGATGCAGTAGAATGTGTCCCCGTGCTTGTGGTGTATGCCCTTATATTTTCAATTATGGGTTGTTTGCCTGTGAGAGAGCTTTCACATGTTTATTATATCTTTGTTCTTAATTGTCTATTATATATTATGGTGTTTGGATGTATAAATACTCATCCACGCCTGCTATTTTATTATTGCCCCTGCTATGGTTTTACTTAGATTTCTCACAATCTCTGTTTTTGCCCTGTGTTTGTTATATGTCAGTATTGTAATACTTAAGTCTTTACGTCGGGCCTTTTATAACAGTTTTTGTAAGAGTTCTTTACTGCTTTGCCTATTATTTCCTATTCCGTAATTGTGATCCCTTTGAATTTCAAGCAAATATTGAGAACTGGATCTTCCATCACTGTATTTGATACCCAAACAAAATAAGTGCCCTTACAACCGATGTTATATTGCTGGGTCTTCCAAGTGCTCCATGAAACATCTTTCTAGATTATCAACATCAATTTCATCAGAAATCAAAGCCGGGCGTCCAAATTATTGTGAAACTACCTATTCTAGTGGGGCGTGAATCAGATGGTGCAAAAATCTTAAAATATTTGACAAACAAATGCATTTCCATTCCAAACTTAAAGACAAATCAAGTGCATTTCATTCCAAACTTAAAGACAAATCAAGAGAGATATTTTATAGTGTGTCTTTCTATGTTGTGATGTTACACTATTGTTTCAGAAAAAGGGTGAAGGTTTGGTACCATTAAAACGTTTAAACCCGCTGCATTTGTTTGCACCTGTCCTAAGTCAGAAATCTGATGTTCAGTAGTTGTCGTTTGTTGATGTGGTTCATAAGTGTTTCTCGTTTCTCGTTTTATATAGATTAGACCGTTGGTTTTCCCGTTTGAATGGTTTTACACTAGTAATTTTGGGGCCCTTTATAGCTTACTGTTCGGTGTGAGCCTAGGCTTCGTGTTGAAGACCGTACTTTGACCTATAATGGTTTACTTTTATAAATTTTGACTTGGATGGAGAGTTGTCTCATTGGCACTCATACCACATCTTCTTATATCTATTTAAAATGTTGAATACGAAAATCAAATTATGTTCATTACTGAATTAAAAAAGAATCTAAAGATTTTTGTGAGCTTTTTCTCGTTTTGGTCAAGCTTTGATATTAACATCTTTACACTTCGCCATAATTAAAAAACAAATCGAGAGTTGGTCAAGCTTTGTTTCATAAAAAAAGAATGGTCAACGAAATACAAGCTTCTTGTCTTAGGGAGGGATAAATCGTACTTTGAAAATTCCGCTGAAACTGACATTATCAAGATGCTTGATTTCTTGATTGACAACATATTTGTCACGTTTTGAGGACGATTGTTTCAACAAAATTTGGTCATTTCCATGGGAACCAACTGTGCTCCTCTTCTTGCTGACTTGTTCCTTTATTCATATGAGTCTGACTTCGTACAGGAACATCATAGGAAGAAAGAAAAGAAGTTATCGTATCCTTTTACTTTACTTACCGCTATACAGATGCGGTTCTCTCACTAAATGACTCAAAATTTGGTGACTATATGTTGAACATCTATCCCCATCGAACTTGAGATAATGGATACAATAGATACAGTAAAGTCTGCCTCATATCTCGCCTAATATCTAGAAATTGACAATGAGAGCCAGTTGAAAACAAATATTTACGATACAAGGGATGATTTCAGCTTTCCAATCGTGAACTTTCATTTCTTTGTAGCAACATTCCAGCAGTGCATGTATACGGAGTATATATCTCCCATTTGATACGATATTCCAGGACCTGTATTTCCTATCATTATTTCTGGGATAGTAGGTTACTGCACACAAGGAACCTATTAAACCAAGAGTTCTAAGTGGTGAAGTCGAAGTCATCCTTTATAAATTTTACCGACGTCGTCACGAGTTTGTTGACCGTTATCGAATATCCATTTCGTGGATGATAGCGGATACGTTCTAATTGTCGTAACTACAATCCCGATCCCCTTTTCTCGAAAGAGACCTACCGAATGACACTTATTACTTGTTTTGAATTCATATGAATAGCAAGACGCCTGTCACAGGTGAAGCAGGATCTGCTTACCCTTCCAGAGCACGAGATCAACGCAGTTTTAAGCTTAGTCTTTAGTTTTCTTTGTTGTGTTTTGTGTACTGTTGTTTGTCTGTTGGTCGTTTCTACCCATGGCGAAGTCAGTTTATTTCTTAACTAAACAGTTTGAATGTCTCTTTGATATTTTCGCCTCTCTTTGTCTATATAGGCCACACGTATCTTTGTCACACCTTTCCGTGAACCTAATGAGCTTTCTATTTGGTCTATATAGTAAATTGTTACCATCGGAAAAAAAATGTTGATAAATTGATAATACTTATTACTTAATGCGTTTTGACATAATGGTTAAAAAAGTCATAACAATTCCTGCTTCTTTGTAGAAACAGACATTTGCAAATCAACATATTGTTTTTTTATTTTATTCATTAAGGCTTTTATGATAAAATGTATAACTTAGATAAGTTAAGTCTAGTGTTTTATAATACAACTATAGGAGGTGGGCTGTATTGCATTCACCTATTTCGTCCAATTTGGCCTACGAATATTTTAGCCACACATTTTCGTACGACCAATGAGCTTCCTATTTGGTTAGCAGTTTGATTATCTAGTGATTAGTTGTAACATTTGTGCGTTTTTTAAAAGCTATCTAACACCTACTTCATATATTCTCTACGAGTTATAGTATGCTAAGTTCAAGAACGCGTGCAATTTTATTTTATGTTTTTATTTTATTTATCTTAAGAAAACAACAGTGCAATCTGTAAAGGAAACAATAGTGCTAACCGTATCACTGTATTTACATAGCACGTAGAACTATTATGTATTTTGCGTAATAAAAACGTTGTACGCAGTTAAGTCATAAGTATGGTGGCCGGTTCAGGCCATTTCGCGTTTTGCGTTTTCGCCCTTCATATTCTATAGGGCGAAAACGCGAAATCTGTTTTTCTTTCAGATTTTGCGTTTTCGACTTCGCGTTTTCGCGTTTTCGACTTTGCGATTTTGCGTTTTCGCGTTTTCGCGATTTTGCGATTTCGAGATTTCAAGATTTCGCATTTTCGCTTTTCGTATCGTTATTTAATCAATGCATTTAATGATAAAAAAAAAACACCCTATGAACATTGGACCGTTTTGGCTATTGTTTAAGGTTGAAAGCGCGCGTGTATTGATCTTAAATATATACGTAATATGCATTGCATATTAAGGTTTTTTTTTTTTTTGTTGACTAGTAAATATCCATGTTTTGTGAGTAGTCCACCTTCCCTATGATCTAAAATTGTGTTGAACAAATCACAAAAACTAGCGCACAATAAAATTAAAACCAGAAAAGTACTCAACTTATTAAATAATGTTTTATAAACGATAGAAATTACAAGTACAATACCAATGGCAAATCAGCCTTTAGCGTGCATTAACAAATGTCAAACAATTTGAGTTGCAACTTAGACGCACAGGTTATTCATCTATAAAGATATGTTTTTGATTAAAACATTGCTTGATTCTAAAATTTAATGAAAAATTGTCTCAGACGGGAAGTGAAAAATGATTTGTTGCCATTGAAAATAAGGGAATAATGCTATGACATGTTGATAAATTCGAAGAGAATCAGTTTGTCCCTCTATCCCTCGAGTAGATTACTTCCAAGACAAAAAGGCGAAAACGCAAAAACGCGAAGTCAAAAATGCGAAATTGGAAAGACAAAATATTTAGCGTTTTCGCGTTTTTGACTTCGCGTTTTCGACTTCGCGATTTCGCGTTTTTGCCCTATAGAATATGAAGGGCGAAAAAGCGAAAACGCGAAATGGCCTTAACTGGCCACCATACATAAAAGCTTACCTACATTCGGACCGTCAATAAAAAATTTGGTATTACAAGGTTCAAATAATTATCAATATTGTAAAACACAAAAATACCAAAGTCCAAGGAAAATTCAAAACCGAAAAATCAAAAGTTCAGACACATCAAACGAATTGAAAACAACTGTTATATTCCTGAATTGAAATCAACTGCCATATTCGTGAATTGAAAACAACTGTCATATTCCTGACTTGCTACAGGCAATTATTTGTGTAGAAAATGATTGATTAAATCTGGTTTTAAAGCTAGCTAAACCTCTCACTTGTAGGACAGTCCCATAACATTCCATTATATTTGACAATAATGTGCGTACAAACCAAACAGACGTTAAAGGTACAAATGTCAAAATTAGGGGTACAGCAAGTAACTTTGTGTTATGAATTATACAAAACTAAATGAAACATCACACAGATAATTATAATTGTTTATTCTAACAGTTGGAAGATACAAAGAATCTTGTTCGATAGCAGTAACCAGTTGTTACTCTCCCCTTATTTGTGTTTCTGGTTTATGTGATTGTGAATCAAATCATTACTACAAGGCGGATACTAATACCTGCAATACATGTAAGTGTTTATTTTAAAAGTTGTAAGAATGGAGAATGACAAATTACATAATCTTCTATTAAATATTCTCAATTCCTTTTGGAATTATGTTAATTCTATTGATTAAAATAAGTCTGTGTGTTGTTATTCATATGCTAAATTTGACAAAACTGGCTTAGAATGCATACATATTTTAGTATTGTTGAAGTTAAGATGAAATACCAGCTTTGTCCATCTTTCTGTTTTTTTGTTTTGTTTTTTTTTATAAAAATACTACTCTAGGATTAGGCTACACTGCATTTGCCTTGTTCGTTTGTATGTCTATATATGCCAACACGTATTTTCGTGACACTTTTCTGTGAATTACTTGCTTCCTTTTCGGTCTGTATAGAGTATTGAAACATATTATTACTGTCATGACTGTTATCTTGCAAATTTAGATCTTTATAACATCAAACAAATATTTTTTGACAAATTTATAATACTTAATGCGTTTTCACCTAATGGTTAAACAATGTCATTATTATCCCTGTTCTATATATGTAAATACGCATGTTTTGATCTTTAAGGCTTTATATTAAAACGCTTTTTTTTGTTTTTGAAGTGTTGACCACATACTTCCTATGTTTGCCTTAGAGTAATAGTGTGCTTAATACGACCACGCGTGCAATTTCAGGTTATTAATTTGCAATTATGTGGTTTTTTTTTCAAATCTGAAGAAAACAATAGTGCAAACTGTTACACTACATACGCATAACATAAGAAACTATTATTCACATTGCGTGGTAAAAGCGGGATACCCAATTAAAACTTACCTCAGACCGTCATCAAATGAATTTTCTATAAAATTTAGCGAATGCAAGGTTTAAATAAAGATCAAGTAGCGGAGTGGTCTTAGATTAATTTTCTATTGGTGATATTTTGAGGGATTATTGGCACTATAGAAAATGTTCTAATCTTATTGACCAAAAAAGATTGTAAATTGTCAAAACTCAAGATGCAACATCAAACAATTAAATCATGAATCGATTGTTTTTTTACAGTTGGAAGATACAAAGAACCTTGTTCGACAGCCGTAACCAGTTGTTACTCACCTCTTACTTGTGCTTCTGATTTATGTGAATGTGAAACAAATCATTTCTACAATACAGATCATAATACCTGCAACACATGTAGGTTTTATTATCATAGTGGAAATAATGAAGTCGGATAAAATGAATTATTTCGTCAAAATTGCGAATCTAGCGAAAATTCTAAAAGAAGGAATTATTTAAATCTGCAACGATTTTGAATTCTGGAAAATTGGTAAGATTTGTATGATAATTTTTTATCGAACTAAATAAGGTTAGCCATGTGCAGACTTCATATACAGGAGTGTGCTCTAACGCAGAAACTGCTCCAACAAAGTTATGAGGGGACAGATTAAAATGACACTCCGTAAATATTATGGACATCATCACGAATTGGTTGATTCATACGATGTGTCTTTGTCCAAACTAACAAAGGACATTTTACCACTTGTTAGATTGTGGTCTGCCATTACGTCGTCTGATCTTTTAAGTACCGAACGCGACTTATTCCCGATTGTGACTGTTTTGCTGAGTGTGAATTCGCATTGCTATAAGACGTGTCACGGTTGTTTTCTGTCCAAAATCCATGTGTTTAGTTTTGATGTTATATTTGTTATTCTCATCGGATTTTGTCAATTGTCTTATCGTTTGTAGTTGTAAATCTTATTTTTTTCTGTTCTATTCGTGTGTTACGGTAAAGATAATTAATCACCCAGTTCATTGATAAGATTTTAGTTTGGGTCAACTAAATTTATACGATGTATTTGGTTTACAGTTTGATTTAGAAGAAATACCGACATAGCTTGATAATACAATTAATTATCTAATTACTACTACAATTTTATATTAATAAGTATTGTAATTTTCATTGTTATTAATACTTGTTATATCAGTAATACAAACCTAATCTTGAACTCTATCCTATTGTTTTGGAAATTAATAGAAATTTAACTGTGACGTCACATTGTGCGTCGATTTCTTCGGCTAACAAATAATACGTTGTTCGGCTGTGCCTTTTGTGTGCTGATTAAGGTTGTTTTACGTATTCGTTTTTATTCTGTAGTTAGTCACCACATCGATGTTAACATGTATATATATTATATAGTCATTTTATAAATTTATTTGCAAAACTATGAATTATTCTAAATACTAAGGATTTCTTATCCCAGGCATATAACCTTAGCCGTATTTGGCACAACTTTTGGAACTTTTGGTCCTCAATGCTCTCAACTTTGTACTTGTTTTGGCTTTCGCACCTTTTGATCTGAGCGTCACTGATGGGTCATATGTAGACGAAACGCGCGTCTGGCGTATTAAATTATAAGCCTGGTACCTTTTGATAGCTATTATTTGTGTGTGTCTCTGTCCTGTATGTTCTCCCATTTATTTGTATTGTAGTCCTGTTATGTAATCTTGTCATTTTAATGTTATATTTAACATTGCCATAAAAGCGAGAGGTTTGGCTAGCCACAAAACCAGGTTCAACCCACCATTTTTTCTTAAAATGTCCTGTACCAAGTCAGGAAAATGGCCATTGTTATATTATAGTTCGTTTCTGTGTGTGTTGCATTTTAGTGTTGAGTTTCTGTTGTGTCGTTGTTCTCTTTTATATTTGATGTGTTTCCCTCAGTTTTAGTTTGTAACCCGGATTTGTTTTTTTTTCTCAATCGATTTATGAATTTCGAATAGCGGTATACTACTGTTGTCTTTATTTAGCTAGTTCATCCTGAAATACTAGTGAAAGAAAAATTAACCATAGCAATGCACACATGGCTTACCCTATTTAATTGGGTTAGTTTTCATCATACTATTTCTCATCAATTTTTCAGAATTAAAAAAAAATCCAGAACCAAATAATTCCTTGTTCTAATTCCTTTAAAATTTATGTTAATTCTGTTAAAAAAGGGTATAGTTTTATCAACCAGTCAGGCATTTAAAAAAAATGTGTGTTGTTATCACTACAAACCAGTAAAAGTCTGAAATGGCCTATATCTGTACTCGACTGTACTGATTTTTACTCGACCAGTCTGAATTGGTCTGAAATTTACTTGATAATACTCGACTGTAGTCTGAACCATACCTAACAGTCTGAACTTGTACTCGACCTTTACTCGATCGGTACTTAACCATATTATAGGCGTCTGAACCATGCTCGACCTATTCTGAACCATGCTCGACCTAGTCTGAACCATACTCGACCTAGTCTGAACCATACTCGACAATGTATTAACCAACTTAGACCTATTTTTTGTTATCTATCTATTGTATTTCATCAATTTAGGAACTGTTTTAACAACAGCTATTTCCCTGGCTAGAAATTTGAACAACAATTTGAAATTAGAAATGTATTCAATATAGCATTGAAACCAAAACTTTACAATAAACATAATATAACTTCAACACCATATTCATCAACACTTATATATATATATATATCACCTTTAAAATAAAAATAAAATTAAAACAAGCTGATCAAATAATCTCAAAACTGAATTGTGAATAATATTTTCAATGTTAATAAAAAATTTTGAATGTTTCAGATATATTTAATGGTTACTGGACAATTTTCACCATTAACTTAAGCCTAGTATAGATTTATGGTGTCAGTTGAGTTTAGTATATAATGCAGTGAACATTTTTTTATTCATATATATATAAAATAGTATATAAAGCAACTAATTAATAAATTTTAAGAATGACACCTTTGTTTTGTTGAATCTAATATAATCATGATAATAGAACTTCAATAGCAATCATTGAAAACCTTTTAAAAAGAAAATGTGTTCCAAAGTTACAGTAAAAATTTATTTCAATTAAACTTAAATATTTTTGTCAAAATTAAAGACATGGCATACAAGAAGCACTTTCATAAGGTTTTATTACCTCAGTACATGTGTGTTTTACAGGTGAAAAGAAAGCCCTTTTTCTTAAACTCGTGCATTACTTATCTAGTGAATTCAAAAGACGTTGCGATTAAAGTTAAACAGGATGTTGCAATTTTGAATGAATGTTATTTAGAATTTAATACTCTCTGACCAGGTATGATCTTTTTAATGAGTTTGCCCCAAGCAGGAGGTACATGTATTATTTTATACTTCACCACTAATCAGAAGAACAATTTTATGAATTTCTTTAGTTTTTATCCCTTTTTATATATATTATATATAATATATCCCAAATTATAATAAAAGATATATTTCTAATATAAGGTTAAACAATTTCAGTGATTTTGTTGGCTATTGTTACCTCATTAAAAGATAATTATATAACTACTGTATGTAACCATGAAACTTATGTAGTTTTTATTTAGGAATTTAGGCAAATTAAGTTTAAAAAAAACACATGACAAACAAGAAGCACTTTAATAAGGTTTAATTACACTCAGTTTAGGTGTGGTTTTAGGTAAAAAATTTTTTTTTTTAAAACTCTAAAACTTTAAAATTAATATAATGAAATTATCATATAAGACAATCTGATTTAACTATCTTTTGATAAATCTGAGAAATATGTAAGGATGTAAAATCTGTTTTATATATATCTTTATTTTATTGTGGCTGTTGTCAGTTAAAAGAATTTATTTTAACAGTTAAAATTAAAAGAAAAGTAGAGGTTATTTGGTCAAGTATGATTCAGACTGGTCGAGTATGGTTTAAACTGTAAAAATAGGTCGAGTACAGGTCGAGAACGGATTAAGACTGTTTCAGACTGGTCGAGTAACAGTTCAGACTATTTTCAATGGCAAAGATAAGGGTCAAGTACAAATCAGTACAGTCGAGTAGGTTAAGACTGGGGTCAAGTAATGTCGAGTAAAATTCAGACCAATTCAAACTGGTCGAGTAAAATCAATACAGTCGAGTACAGATATAGGCCATTTCAGACTTTTACTGGTTCGTAGTGTATTCATATGTCATACTTGACTTTGTACTTTGTTGTTCTAGAATGCATGTAATATTTTAGTCTTGTTGAAGTTTAGCAACATATTTTACCATTTTTTACATGCATAACATGATAAATAGTTTAACTTAGTTTGAACATCATGAAGCAAGATAGTGTTGATTGTGTATCTGATTATCACTAATATATGTAGCTTACTTGAAAGGATATAAACTAAAGCATTTTTAAGTGGTGTTCTATAGTTTATTTCATCTGCAAAGTCTAAAATCCTAGAGCAAAATAGAAATACTTTCGTATATTGAAATGTATCATTGCTGTTATGTGGCAAAATTATATCTTTTTAACATACAAAAAATATTTGTTGATAGATTAATAATACTTATTGATTTTTATCTAAATAGTATAAAATGTCAATGTTGTTCCTTCTCCTTGTCGAAAAAAAAACCATTATAGATTCACACGTATTGAATTAGTAGGGCTTTAGATTGTAATATATTAGTAAATCTAATTTATTGTATAATAATATGTATATATAGATATATCCACAAGACACCAAATGATAGATATATCTACAAGAGACCAATTGACACAGAAATTAACAACTATAGGTCACCATACGGTCTTCAAAAATGAGTAAAGCACATACCCCATAGTCAGCTTTGAAAGGCCCCTAAATGACAAATGTATAATATTTCAAACAAGAAAACTAACAATATATATATTGAAACATATCATTAATGTTATCTGGCAAATTTATTTCTTGTTAACATCGGAAAAAAATATTTGATTTGATAGATAGATAATACTTCACGTTTTGGGCTGAAAGATTAAAAAATGTCATTATCATTCCTGCTTCTTTGTAGAAACAGGACATATGTCAATAACATGTTTTAATTAATTCAAGCTTTATATTAAAATGTATTGCTAAGTTTAGTTTTATTAGTGATTCATAATACAACTATAGAAGGGGCTATATTGAATTCACCAGTTTTATTCATTTTGGACTACATATATTTTCGTCACACATTTCCGTAAGACTAATAAATTTCCTATTTGGTCAGCAGATTGATTATAAAGTGGTGAGTTGTAACATGTGTGCGCCTTTTTAGACTGTTTTACAACCATTTTCTATTTTTTTCACTATGAGTGATAGTATGAATAGTAAGACAACGCTTTCAAATTTAGGTTTTAATTCTGCACTTATTTTACTTTTTTTTTTAATTTTAAGAAAAAGAATTGTGCAAACTCTATCATTGCCCACATATAGCACAGGAAACTATCATGCATATTGACTGGTAAAATGAGGATACACAATCCAATTGATAAGAGCTTACATATACTTAGACCGTTATGAATGCTTTTTCTGTAAGATTTTAAGCAATGCAAGTTTCAAGTAAGTATTAAGTAACTGAGGTTTCTTTTTTTTTCGTGTTGTGATTTATTGAAATATTTTCAATGTGGACAAATGTGAAAAAGCTCTAAAATAATAGGTATTAACAAATATTGTCAATAATCCAAAACTACATGCAACGTCAAATAATTAAATCATGATTGCTTATTTTACAGATGGAAGATACAAAGAACCTTGTTCGACAACAGTAAACAGTTGCTACTCTCCCCTTATTTGTGCCTCTGGTTTATGTGAATGTGAAACAAATAATTACTACAATACAGATGATAATACCTGCAACACATGTAAGTGTTTGTTATTTTCTATATTGAAACCCATCTTTACTGTTATCTGCCATATTCAAATCTTGTTAACATCGAAAAAATATCTATTGATAATATATAATGCTTGATTATCACAGATGTGTTTCGAGCTAACTGGTTAAAAAATGTTATCATCATTCCTGAGTTTTTTTTTGTAGAAGCAGAACTTTTGTCAATAAACATATATCATTTATCAAGGCTTTATATTGAAATGAGCTCCTATATGATACAACTATAGTGGGGGTTGTATTGCATTCACCTATTTTGTTTTATTTTGCCTTAAAAATATTTTCGTCCGACTAATGAGCTCCCTATTTCGTCAGCAGATTGATTATATAGTGATGAAATGTAACATGTGCCCGTTTCTTTTTATCCGATAGTATGTTAAGTACAACAATGCGTTAAATTTCAGGTTATTTGTTTGCACTTGTGTTGTTTTTATATCTTGAAAAAAACCAATAACTCAAACTGTATCATTGCCTACATATAGCACGGGATTCGTCATGCATTTTACGTAATAAATGGGGTTGCACAATAAAATTTGTCAAGTATTACCTTCATTAAATCCGCCATTCATTGCTTTTTCAACAAGAATCTTATCCATGCAAGATTTGAAGAAATATTAAGGAACTTAGGGTTCTTTTATTCATTTTGTATGAGTGATTGATTGATGGATCTTTAATTTGGGAAACATCAAATAATTAAATCATAACTGCTTTTTTCTTACAGTTGGAAGATACAAAGAACCTTGTTCCACATTAGTTAGCAGTTGTTATTCTCCCCTTATTTGTGCTTCTGGTTTATGTGAATGCGAAACAGATCATTACTACAACGCAGATTATAATACCTGCAATTCATGTAGGTGTTTTATAATTAAAGTTACAAGAATGAAGTATGACAAACTATATCATTGAGTCGAACAGTATTTTTTTTAAAATTCTACTTTCCTTTAGGAATTATGTCAATTTTGTTGAATACAAAAACTATTAAGGGGGTAGTCTAGTTATTTAATACAAGCCAGTTTGTTGTTATTAACATTTCATATTTGACACAGTTGGTTTTATAATGCATTTAATATTTTTGTCTGTTTAAAGTTTAAATGCAGCTACTGGTTTTTCTTTACTTGATATGAGTGATTTATTAAAGGAATTGTCATCTTATTTTTTTGACAAAGATTTTACATTTTCTAAACATAATTGCACAACCAATCAATAAAATCATGTTTTAATCTTCTTACAGTTGGAAGATACAAAGAACATTGTTCGATGGCAGTAACTAGTTGTTACTCTCCCCTTATTTGTGCTTCTGGTTTATGTGAATGTGAAACAAATCATTACTACAAGGCGGATTCTAATACCTGCAATACATGTAAGTGTTTATTTTAAAAGTTGTAAGAATGGAGAATGACAAAATACATAATCTTCTGTTAAATATTCTCAATTCCATTTGGAATTTTGTTAATTCTATTGATTGAAATAAGTCTGTGTTGTTATTCATATGCTAAATTTGACAAAACTGGCTTAGAATGCATACATATTTTAGTATTGTTGAAGTTAAGATGAAGTACCAGCTTTGTCCATCTTTCTGGTTTTTTTTATAAAAATACTACTCTAGGATTAGGCTACACTGCATTTGCCTTGTTCGTTTGTATGTCTATATATGCCAACACATATGTGTGCTTCTGGTTTATGTGAATGTGAACCAAATCATTTCTACAAGGCAGATTATAATACCTGCAATACCTGTAAGTGTTTTTTTTTTATTTTTTTATTAAAGTTTAAAGAATGGAGAATGACAAAATGCATTATATTTTGTCTTTGTTTGTGCTGGTTTACTCGGCTCACTCGCCGAATTGTACCTCAAGGCCTATACTTAACCATATTACCCCGTAATATGAAGAAATCTTGATAATGTACATGTATACTTTTAATTCCTTCGTCTTTTAGAAACATATATTTGTAAATTTCCATGTATTGAATCACGATGGATTTGTGATAAAATGTATAAGATAGTTTAGTTTCGTGTGTAATAATATGCTATGGGAGTTTGACTATATTGGATTTACGTTGGTTGTCTGTTCGTCTTTTTAGGCAAACATATATTTTCGTCACACTTTTAAATGAACATAATGTGTTAAATCACCTTCTTCCTATTTCATCCCTTGAAATGAAATTATCCTTAGTAAAACAGCGCATACAAATTCAAGTTTCATGTGTTTAGTCTGCACGTATATTTCTTTTTGTATCTTTGAAAAAAATAATGCAAACAGTGTTCCTTTTTAAATGTAAAAAATATACTAATTACCTATAGCACGAACAACTATCAGCGATATATTAATTCATGATTGCTTTTCTTACAGTTGGAAGATACACAGAACCTTGTTCAACAGAAGTAAAAAGTTGTTACTCTCCCCTTATTTGTGCTTCTGGTTTATGTGAATGTGAAACAAATCATTACTACAATGAAGATGATAATACCTGTAACATAAGTAAGTGTTCATTATTAAGGTTGAAGTATGACAAAATTCATATGTGTGGTTAAAATGCAAATCTAGCGAAAATTATCATTTCCTTTTGAAATTATAAAATAGAGAATGGAAATGGGGAATGTGTCAAGGAAACACTACCTCTTCCAAAGAGTAAAAAACAGCCTATGTCTTTTATGTTAACACAACTGTTTAAAGGGTATAGTTTTATCCACTAGTGATGTTAGTTAATAAAAGCTTGTGTGGTGTTGTCCATTCGTAATATTTGACATGCCTATAATGCAGTTAATATTTCAGTCTTGTTGAAATTCTACCAAAAATATCTAACTTGCATCAATAGCTTAGACTTAAACATACATGATTGTCGCTTATATTTGAATCTTAATTAAAAGGCTTTAAACTAAAGCGTTTCAAAACATTCTGTTCTTTATCTTAAATGCAAATAGTTTTAAATCCTACGGCAATAAAAAACATACTTTAGTATATTGCAATGCATCGTTAATTTTAAAGATCCTAATGTTTTGGTATCCGTCATTTTAGTGTTACTAAATCAAATCATCTTCTTTTGAAACGTGACTCGAAGTTAAGTTGCAACTTTCTGGAGACCATAATATAATTGTCTATTTGCAATGTGATAAAATAATCATGTTATATGTTTATTTATAGAAGAAATAGATAGAGAGACTTGCTCAACACACGACCCCTGTTCCAATAATATGGTTTGTGTTTCTGGTCTTTGTGATTGTGAAAATCCTGGAACGCAGTATATCGACCCAAATGATAACAGTTGTAAAGCAAGTAGGTATTAAATAAATAAATAAACACAAATAAAAGAATATTACATGAATTAAATATGGTGTTATTTATGTATAGGTTGATGGTATGACTGCCTTTACCTTACAGCCTAATTATGGATATTCTAAGAAAAACGTGTGGCAGTCCCGAAATTTGCATCATGCATTGTTACTATGGAAATTTCAGTTGTTGTACTTTTTTTCATATCAAAATATCAATCCGAAATTTGTAACCTTATTTGTCATCATAAAAAAATTATCACTAAGCTTATAAGATCCCTTTTCTTCAAACGCATGTTAATCTGTTCACCATAGCCAAGATGAGGGAAACAAGAAAAAGCAAAAGACAGCCAAATGTCAATAAAAATATACATAAAAATACATATATTGGGTAACTTGAATCCCGTGTGCTATACAAGGATACCTGTACTTTGGAGATACTTCTATAAAAATCTGTTGATAAATTATACATGTTACTAGTGAAAAGAATATTATAAAATATACTCCAGCGAGTTATATAATACTTTGGTTTTCCCTTCTATAAACAGAATTAAAAAGCTGAATTCATTTGATCTCAATCGACCCTTATTGCAATTTCTAGCTGTATGAATATTATGAAGCACTCTCTACTGTGTATGTGGTATTCTTTATGTCACATTCGATAAGATAGATTGATTCAAATTTGAATTGATAAATCATATTATGAATAAAAAGCTTTTTTAACATTGTTATCGTCAATACTCGGTGATTCATGGTGACATTTACATATACAAGTGTTGTTAACTGTTAATCGGTTAGCTGTCGGAAGGAACAAATATCGAATACCACAAACACTAGTAACCGGTTATCTGGACTTTTAAAAAAAAATTTAATAGATTGAATAAAAATGTGTATTGAGATGATTAATCACTTTTGTTGAATTTTAAAATGATCGTCGTGGTAGTTAATTTGACAGATCAATTATCCAGTATAGTTGTAGCTATATATCTTGAAAACATTCCAATTTAGCACAATTGATTAGTACAAAAAACAACTGGTCTATCAGTTTGAGGCAAGATTTAAAGTAAACATAGTCAGCGTACATGTATTTAAAACGTTGTTTTCAACCTATGCCAATATTTGATAAATATATATTTAGCTTATGCATACAAACAACAAACAATAGGTGTTGTTATAACAATTATAAAGCTTGTAAATTTTTCCAAAAAACATAATGCTATATCAAACAATTAAATCATGATTGCTTTTTCCTACAGTTGGAAGATACAAAGAACCTTGTTCAACAGCAGCAACAAGTTGTTACTCTCCCCTTCTTTGTGCCTCTGGTCTGTGTGAATGTGAAACAACGCAATACTACAACAAAGACGATAATACTTGTAACACACGTAGGTATTCATTAGTACAGTTGCAAGGATTGAGTATGACAAAATTCATTATTTGGCCAAAAAGTTAATATTGTGAAAACTCACCATTTCTTTCAAAATAGAAATGCATATACTATTTAGGTTTGGGTTTGATGTTAAATTTGAGTGTAAAGTTCTTAGTATGACAAGTCTGCATTTTGCGCTTTTAGTCTGCACTTTTGTTGCTTTTCATTCTCAAAAACAATATGATGTTCAGCTGGTTCATTTAAAATCTAAAAAAAAATTGGAAATTGTATATACATAGCATAGAAACTAGCATGTTGCATATTGTGTAGTAACATTGGGATGTGCTATGCAAATTCTTAACAGCTTACCTACATAGGAACCGTCATACTCCTTCAACAAGATTTGTATGTGCGAGCTAATTTAGATACTGTAAATTCAGAAATTATTGCGATGTTTTTATTATTGCGAAAAATGCGACAGGGTTATAATCACAATAATTTAAACTCGCATTTTGAAATATTTTATATGAAATAAACAGGATTTTTCTCAATATCGCAAAAAATAGAATCGCATTTTAGTCTAAAATGACAAAATCGCAATAATAAGTGCACGCAATAATTTCTGAATTTACAGTATACTTAATATTTTCCCAGTTAATTTTGAGACAAAATATTGTCAATTTGAAAGTGTAAATCGAAAAGAATAATAACCAAGACAGTAAAAAACCAGCTTAAGTTCACTTTAGTATTCATTTTGGATAATCATATTTCATTTTCTACTCAAATCGTAATTTTCATCCAAAAGTCCAAAGTTGTCAATGAATAACCTACTTCAGTGTGTTTACCTCCATCCCTGGCAAAATAGTTTATAGTCAATGATTAAGAAGTACCTGAATACAAGTTTAATCGAAAAACATTGTTAGTTTTACCACCGGAGGTTCTTTCCAGGCACCCCGGCTTCCTCAACCAATACAAACTGACAATAATGCTGACGTTAAACACCAATCAGTCAATCAATCCATTTAGTTTAAATTCAATTGGATAGATAAGATCGACGTTTGATTGATCAAAGATTATCATAAAATATTTGTTTTTAGCTCACCTGACCAGAAGGGTAAAGTTACCTTTTCTCATCATTTTGGCATCTATCGTAGTACGGTTTACAAAAATCTTCCCTGAAACTGTACTGCACCATTGGAACCAATATTGTCCAGAAGCATCATACGAATATCTTCATTAGAATACAAACACGTGTGTTTATTTCGTGGTAAAATGGGCATAAACAAATGAAATTCATAACAACTTACCTACATAAAATGTATGACAGTCTTTGAATGTTCTGTCTACAAGATGGTTAGACATGCAAGATTTAAAAAGAAAATTCAGTTTCTGATGGTTCTTTTATTCATTTTATAAGAGTGATGTATTTTTTTATGTGGGTTTATCAACTTTGTTAAACATGGTAAAAGTCCAAAAATTTATCCAAACCCAAATGCAACATCTAATACTTAAATCATGATTATTTTTCTCTTACAGTTGGAAGATACAAGGAACCATGTTCGACAGCAGTAAGCAGTTGTTATTCTCCACTCATCTGTGCTTCTGATTTGTGTGAATGTGAAACAACACATTACTACAACGCAGATTATAATACCTGTAACAGACGTATGTGTTTATAATAAAAACTGAAAGAATAAAGTATATAATTAAATTCATTATTTGGCAAAAAATGAGAATCCTGCGAAAGTTCTCCATTCCTTTTGGAATTATGTCAATGTTGTCTTGTTGTACCTAAAAAATTAGCAACAGCTTTACTAAGATCTATTCAGTTCGTATCCATAATTTATATTTTAGTTTAGATTTTGTGGCAAGATAGTGTTGATTTGGTATATTATTGTCGCTAATGTCTACATCTTTATCAAGAGGCTTTAAACTAAAGGATTGTCAGAAGATCTGTAATTTATCTTAAACGGAAAAAGTTTAAATCCTACAGCATAAAGTTAACATACGTAAATAGGCAATAGCTACGAGATATCAAAAAATAAAATATCATTTGTTTGGGGTTCAATCATTAATCATAAGTTTGAAATGGTGTAATTTGATATATAAGAATATAATTATTCTGATTTCAAGTCGATTCCGTTATTTGATACTGAGAGGGACGCGAATGTATGACAGCAAATAATTTACATCTGAAGTGATTTCTTGAAACTTAGACGTGGTAACTACAGGTCAACATTTGTATTAGAACAGTTGCATGCTAATCTCCATCACTTTTAGCAATGCAAGGTTCAAAAACATATCAAGTTACTGATTTTTTAAAATTTGGTATGATTGATATTATACTAAAGGGAATGTCAACTTGGGCAATGGTTCAAATACTATGAAATTACTTTTATATGTGGATATCAATTTTCGTGGTTTGAGCAAATGTAACATGTTTGTGGATTCTTAAATTCGTGGATTTTAGGTTTTTAAAAGAAAAGATGGGTGAAGAATATGAAGCCATCTGAAATTTAAAGTAGTAACAATAATCATATGTTGTTTTATAATAACTTCTTTCATTTTCACTTACGTGTTCGTTTTCATCACTGGCAGCATTCATCAATCATTTACTAAGATAAGTAATTTCTAAAATAAGACGATTCATCTATTCTTACAAATGTTCTTGATTGACGGAAATTGCAGAGTTAACATTTTAATTGTTCCACACATGTAATCAGAAGTGATGATACTAATTAACCCGAGATTGTTCAATCAACAGACTAACCTTCACATAAGGTGTTAATTTGGTCATAAACATGTCACTTAAAGAAATTGGTTACATAAAAAAGGTACACAGTCATGTACTTTGAATTTCAGAATAAATTCATTTAAAATAAAAAAGCAAGCCCAATATGAAATTATTAGTGTTTTCGTATGAGAATTATGGGGAGATAAAATGAACACTTCAACATAGCATGGTATCATCACTGGAAATTCTGACTTTTATCGATCAAAACTGATTTTCGTGAGAATTAAAGGTTAAAAGTAGTACAGTTTAGAATGTAAAAAGACTTAATTGTCAGAAATCTGTCTGAAATTTCATCTTCAGTATGTAGTGCGTTTGCTGATGTAGTTAAAACTCCGGTAATGGGAATATTTCCATGTCCTAATTTGGACAGCAGTTGTTATATTTTTTTGAACACTTAAATTCCTGGATGAAGCCATCCACGAAAACTGGGAAAATTGGTACCCCATGAATAAAAGAATTTTCACAGTTATCTAGTTTTTCTTTGTAGTTTTTATAAAGATTGTTACTTATCCAAACATAATTGCACAATCAAATAATTAAAACATGTTTAATTTTTTTTACAGTTGGAAACTACAAAGAACCTTGCTCGTCATCAGTCAACAGTTGTAACTCTCCTCTTATTTGTGCTTCTAGTTTATGTGACTGTGAAACAACGCAATACTACAACGAAAACGATAATACCTGTAACACACGTAGGTGTTCATTACTAAATTTGAAAGAATGAAGTATGACGAAATTCATGTATATTGCATGGTAAAATGGGTATGCACAATTAAAATTCATCAGAGGTTACTTACATAAAACCGTCAATATGATTTTTCTACGAGATTTTTAGTAATGCCAAGTTCAAATAAATAGCAAGTAACTCATGGGTATTTTGTTTAATTTAAAAGATTGATTTATTGAGGGATTATAAATTTGAGCAATGGTGAAAATGTTCTTATTTAGAATAAAAGATTGTTAACTATCAAAAGCTAAATGCAATATCAAACAATTACATCTTGATTGCTTTTTCTTACAGTTGGAAGATTCAAAGAACCTTGTTCCACATCAGTAAGCAGCTGTTACTCTCCCCTTATTTGTGCTTCTGGTTTATGTGATTGTGACACGACACATTACTACAATGCAGATGATAATACGTGCAACACACGTAGGTTTTATTATTAAACATGTTAAAGTAAAAGGAATGAAGTATGACATCACTATTACAAGGCAAAAAAATGAATCTACTGACATTCTCATTCCCTTTGGAATCATGTAAATAAAGTTAGTAACTTTTGTCAGGTCAGTTAATAAAATTATGTGTTTGGTTATTTATATGTCATATTTGACATAGTATGCACAAAGTACTTAAATATTTTGGTCTTGTTAAAGTTAAAATAAAGCAACAGATTTACCTTAAATTGATTAACTCTTATCACTATTTTAGATTTAAACATCTTGTGGCAAGATAGTGTTCAAAAAGTATAAAATCCTACAGTGAAAAAGAAACATTCTTTATTATATTGAAATTATGGTGTACTATTACAGACAGACCTTATAACTTTCATTTTGTGCAATAAAGGATATAACTCAAATTTATTTATAGCGAAAACTTCTTTTGAAGTTGTCACTACCAACTGGCAATTGACACAACGCCACTTCATAACTTTACTTTAAGAACGGAAGTGTCCATGAGTAAATTGAAGTATATCATTACTGTTATCTGGCAAATTCATGTCTTGTTAACATCGAGCAATATTTGAGTATAGATTATTTTAATACTTAATTATGTTAATGGCTTTTAGGTTAAATGTAGAAAAAGTGTCATTATCATTCCTTCTTTGTAGAAATGATATTTGTATTGAGTTTTAAGCATTTATACTAAATGTATAAGTTAGTGTAGATTGGTGTATAATAAAACAACCCTCGGAGTTGGTCTATATTGCATTCACTTTGTTCGTCCGTTCTTTCATCAGGCCCAGGATATGATTCAGTCTCAATATTCCGTGGATCTAATAAGCGTCCTTTTCGTTCAGCAGAGTATATATATTGGTGAGTTGTAACACGTGGATTATTTTCTCTACTATTTAACAACTACTTCCTATTTTGTTTTCTCCATTGATTTATTGGGAATACGCAATGAATAATTCATAACAGCTAATGTGCAGTAAGACCGTTATTGTAGTAGTGTGTATATTATGTATAATTTCCCTCCACGTCCTGTGCTTTTGTTACATGTTTTCTATATGTATCCATCTGATGAGTTAAGTTCTTATGTTGTACTGTTACACCACTGACTCATGTGAGGGTTTGAGCGTTCACAAACATGTGTAACCCCACCACATTCATTATGTACCTGTCCCAAATCAGAAGCCGGTAGTTTATTGGTTGTCGTTGGTTCATGTCTGTTAAATTTGTTTTTGTAAACTGTTATTAATAAGGCCATTAGTTTTCTCATTCTCAATTGATTTGTTACATATTTCTCATGTCGGGGCCTGTTATAGCCAACCATACTGTACGGGTTTATATACGCCCGTTTACGGTATACCGTTGTCCGTCCGTCCGTCCGTCTGTCCGTCGTAAACATGTCGCACCGTAACTTGAGAACAACTTATCAAAATTTAATGAAACTAAACATAGTTGTTTCTTATGATGGTTAAACGATCTGTATACTTTTTAGTGAAAATAAGAATAAAACTTTTTGAGTTACGGGACGTTGTAACTAAAACAGGGTGTTTTATTTTTTGGGTTTTATCTCAAAACGATTTATAATTATTGCTTAAAACTTTACACACTTCTTAGTTATATTAATCTAAAGATCTGTATAATTTTGGTGATGATTCAAAATTTCATTTTAGAGTTCTTGAGTTTTTGTAAAAAAGGGGGGTTTCACATGTCGTGCCGTATCTCAGAAACTATTTATGATTATTGCATAAAACTTCACACACAAGACAACGGGCGTATCATGCGCTCTTGGCGCAGCTTTTTATTGTTTAGATAAGATATTTTTTATGAAAAGTTAAAGTGATTGGAGAACAATGGATAACTGTTCTCCTTAATGTGTCCTCAATTTCTGTGTAGATAGTATTTCCTGTCCACCACAGAGAAGTCAATTGTAAACAGATGGCACATTTCTACTAAACACTTTTTATCTAAATCACATTAATTCTGTTTGGTGCAAATGCCATGAAATAATTTGCAAATTAACTGCTATTTAAAAATAACTGCCAAGCTTAGCTGGAATACAATTATAACCTTCCTCAAACTGCTTGAATTAACAGTAATCATTTACCAGTAAGCAGTTACTTTAAACTGCCTAAACGGTTCCAACACTGCTAAAAATTCAAGAAATTGCTATTAAACTGCCAATGAACTGCTTAAATAGGCAGTTTACTTTGACTTGGGTTATCAACTTGTGCAATCTTTAAAATGTTCTAATCTAATTGATTCAGATTATAAATTATCACAATCTACTGATAAGAAATATTTAAACTGCTTGAACTAAAGAAATATTTAAACTGCTTGAATTAAAGAAATATTTAAACTGCTTGAATTAACTGGTGTTAATATGTCTTTTGATTGAGTTAAGCCATTTCAATTGATATTTTATAGTGTGTCTTATAGTGTGTCTTATAGTATGTTGTGATGTTACACTATTGTTTCAGATAAGAGTGAAGGTTTGGTACCATTAAAACGTTTAAACCCGCTGCAATTGTTTGCACCTGTCCTGAGTCAGGAATCTGATGTTCAGTAGTTGTCGTTTGTTGATGTGGTTCATAAGTGTTTCTCGTTTCTCGTTTTTTATATAGATTAGACTGTTGGTTTTCCCGTTTGAATGGTTTTACACTAGTAACTTTTGGGACTCTTTATAGCTTGCTGTTCGATGTGAGCCAAGGCTCCATGCTGAAGACCGTACTTTGACCTATAATGGTTTACTTTTATAAATTTTGACTTGGATGGAGGGTTGTCTCATTGGCACTCATACCACATCTTTTTATATCTAGTTCACTTTGACTTGGGTTATCAACTTGTGCAATCTTTAAAAATGTTCTAATCTAATTGATTCAGATTGTAAATTATTAAAATCTAAAGGTAACATCAAATAAATAAATAATTAGTTTTCTTTTTGTTTCAGTTGGAAGATACAGAGAACCTTGTTCGACAGCATCAAACAGTTGTTTCGCTCCCCTCATTTGTGCTTCTAGTTTGTGTGAATGTGAAACAAATCATTACTACAATACAGACAATAATACATGTAACACATGTAGGTGTTTGTTTTATTTATGTTGAAAGATTAAAGTAGATAAACTTCTTCATTTGGCCCAAAAGTAATTATTGGTCAAATTCTCTATTCTTTTTCTGAATTATGTTAATTCTTTAAAAAAAAAAAATATCAAGGGTGAATATTTTTACTTACTTCAATAGTTATGATTTAAACATACACAATTAATATTCATAACATCTTATGTACATTAAGACCGTCATAATATGCTCTGTTATTCAGACCAACTCATGGTTCGAATACATTTCAAGCTACTTTTCTTTCTCTTACTCATTTTGTTTGAATGATTTATTAATATTATGAAGAATTATCAACATGTGCAATAATCAAAGTGTTCCAATCTAATTGACTGAGATTTTAATTTATTTAAAAATAAAGGCAACATCAAATAACTAAAATATGATTGCTTATTTTTTACAGTTGGAAGATACAAAGAACCTTGTTCGACAGCCGTAACCAGTTGTTACTCTCCCCTTATATGTGCCTTTGGTTTGTGTGGATGTGAAAACAATCATTACTACAACTCAGATGATAATACATGTAACACGTGTAAGTATTTATTACAAAAATAAAAGAATGAAGTATGACGAATTCATTCTTTGTCAAAGAAAGTGAATTTTATAAACTCGCAATTCTTTTTGTAATTACATGTATGTTATTTCTTTTAAAAAAAATGTCTAGGGAATAGCAAAATTTCAGGAGAGTAATTTATTATCAGATCTTCACAAGCAAAATTAAATAATCAGAAATAATTAAAAGAAATATGGAAATGTAAATAAAACAATCTTTAAATACATAAGAGAAATGCATTTAGGATGAAAGAAAAAAACAGTGGTTAATTAGGTTTTGAAATTTTTGTAGGGAGAATCTCAAAACTTTTTTTTTTTATTTTACAAATAAAAAATATCAATAGGAATTGAATTGCACATTTTTATTTGAAAAAAAAAGTTTTCTAGTAAAGACTTGCAAATGAAAATACTAATTATAAATCTGAATGGGAATATCTCAAAACACAAATTGAATATTTAAAAAATAAAATGTAATGAAATACCTTTTTTGCATAATCAATGAACCATGAAGTTGATTAGAGGGGTTCAATTCCAGAATGATATTATTTATACTCTGATGCATATAGGTTCATAAAGTTTCATAATGATAGCACAATCCTTTATGGTTAAATAACTTCCACCTGCAGTTTAACCCGAGTTTGTACCAATGGACTGACGGACACAGAGATGTAAACACTATAATCCCCCTACTTTTAGTAGACGTGTATAAAAAAAACTAGTGAGGGGTCAACTATAAAAACAGATATCTCATACAGAATCCTGTTTAAATCATCAAAAGCTGGTCTTTATAGCCAGCGTGCCTGGAGGCTTGGGTACACTTTTCAGGCCGTGCGAACTCCTCTCTGGGAATTAACGAGTCTTGTTTTCTGTCATATCATTTATCTTGATATTTTGCTGTGCCATTGTATTTAACTGTTTTAATTGTTTTTGAGGCAATATGGAGCAGACTGTCAGTGGCCAATTCCAATGTCATTGAGTGCAGATCATATAGTGAACTCTAGCAACCTTTTATAGCTGACTGTGTTTCATTCGTAATCATACCACATCTTCTTTTTTTTATATCTACTGCACCAGGTGACTTGGTGATGACTTCATGCATTTGTTCCAACAATGTTCATTACTACAGACAGGACTAACATTTCCTGATCTATTTTTTTGTTTCTAGGCCAGATAAACATAATAAAAAACAATCTTCTTACTGCTTGAGTATTTAATAATTTCAATATTAACAATATAACAAATAACATAAATTCACCAATGAACACAAGGTAACTGTTGTTGTTCTGCCATGTATTAACCTCTTATCATCCAAATAAATCTTTTACACATAAAAGCTCTTTAGTTTGAAGCTGCAAACCAAATTTTAATATTAAAACCAAAATACATGTGACAATCACTATATCTATGTATATGAAAAGATTTTTGAAGTCCCTAAAACATAAGGTTGATAACTGACAGCAAATGAAATTGTGATTTTTATACAACATTATAGGATGAAACTTATTTACTCGACAGATTCGGTTAACTTACAAACAAAAAAAAAAGGACTTTTATGTTAAATTTGTGAGTCAGAGACCAGATTACACAGCAACAACCTCTAAAAAAACGTGCTGAATCCTGACAATTATTAATTGATACATTTTTAATATTTGTTTTCCAAATTTTATCTTTCTTCAGACCTCGAATTCTTTTCATGTGTACTGCGCATGAAGATATTAAGGAAGTAGTTTTGGCAAAGGTATTTATTGAAATACCCAAATTCCTTCAAGCATACAGTCCCTGTAACGTAAAGTTAACACTTTTGCATTCGGGAATCGTACGTACTGCGTTCGGGAATCGTTCGTATAGCGTTCGGTCATCGTTCGTACATCATTCGTATAGCGTTCGTACAACGTTCGGTCAGCGTTCGTTCGTCGTTCGTTCATCGTATGGTAAATGTCATCGTTTAGGGTTTTGTATATCGTATGGTTCATGGTATCGTTAAGCGTTTTATTTGTCGTATGTGACATGATATGGTTTAGCGTTTAACGTTTCGTTTATCGTATGGTTTAGCGTTTAGCGTTTCGTTTATCGTATGGTTTAGCGTTTCATCTATCGTATGGTATATCGTTTTGTTGAGCGTATGATATATGGTAGGGTTTTATTTCAGAAAGTTATTTTGTTTATTATTTTGATTTGAAATAATTTTATATAAAAAAATGCGAGATAAAAAAAAAATACAAGATTGGATTGATTAATAGTTGGTTGCGTACTTGTACATCCCAAACAACCAAACGGATACACCACTTAAGGAAGATTTTTTACTGTCAGCCGAAAGACGACCTGTAGTGACCATATTTCTATCCCCTTGTCACCCTTTGTCACCCTTTGTACTTTATCATATTGGAAAGATTGGATTGGAAACATGTAACTTGTTAATTAAAACAAGTTATATTAATTATTATATTTTTTGTTTAATACTAATTTCGTCATTAATAACATTTCAAATTTGATCTTATAAAATGTAAAAAAAAATAACCTCAACAATAACCTTAGTTCAATTGAACGTAAACTATCTATTTTACATAAAACTTATTTAGTCGTAAAAATAGCATTGGTTGTAACGTTTTATCTTGATTGAGAAACGTTAAGCAATGCAATAAACTTACTTTAAATGTATTATAACTTAATGTAGATTTCAAACTGTATACCATTTCTTACCGATTGAAAAAATGTTTGCAACTAATATCATTACACTATGGAATAGCCTGCTGTATAAAACGAAGGGTAAACTTTTCCTTCCATCACATTTTGACAGTAGTACATTTATTGTAACACGAGACCAAGTACGGCGAAATATATTAGTCTTTTTCTCCTCCTCCTCCACCAAATATTTCTTTAATCCAAATATTTCCTTGACACAATAAACTATATATAACTTTCTATAAATGAGGCTTGATATGAGATACACGTAGTATATCTAAATGTATTAAAAAAAAGACAAGATATCCATGGTATTTGTTCCCCTCAATGTCAGAGTCTGATTTAAATCGAAGATTGCGAGGGATAGATAAAAAATCGTGAAGACTTCGTTTAAAACCAGCGTCGCTTGCAGTTGCTGCTGTTGGTGTTAAAACTTTTATTTTGACTGTACAAATTGTTTAAGTCCATGTATGAGTAAAATACAGAATGAAAAATAATAACTCTATTTTTTTTCATACATTTATTTATTTTAGAGGTAAGCTTCTGTCCAAGTTTCATAAATTTTAACGCAAATCATTTAGATCGAATCACCTAAAATAACCAATCAATTGTATATTAAAAGTTATTGATTTGTTCTTTGTACGAATTAATGAAATATTTGTCACTGGACGTTATGAATGCAATCAATGATCAATTACAAATCTACAGTATTTATAAACATACTGCAATTGTATATATGAAAGAGACAAAATAATATGAATATTAATCTTTCATACATATTTGAAGGATCGAAACAATCAGTTCTACAACTGGTTGTTATTGAAAGACTTAATGCAAATTTTACAAATATAACATGCCTCTGTGAAATTTCATATCGACGCACCAAACTATTTCCTTTTATCGTGCAGAGCTCATTTTCCAAATCACTTAAGGTTTTACCGATCTTCCTAATTGTTTATTACATTCTGAAATTAGAATCCTACACAAATAGCCAAAACTTTTATTCTCAGGCTAGCCTGATAGCGTAAAAGATGAATGTACTTTTGTCAGTGTACAAACGGTGTTTTGAAGGCCGATATCCATTTGCGCTGAAAAAGATTTAATTTGCAATACATACAGTACGCTAATTCTTCTTTTGCAGCATTCATTTGCGCCAAAAAATGTAGAAATATCGCAAAGTACCTCATAAGTGCACCAAGAACAAAGTTTTACACTAATTTTGAAATCAATGATAGTATTGACTCAAAGAACATGGCATATAGAAGGAGACTTTCTTAAAGTACATAATTTCAAATTTGAAAATCATATCTTGAGTAATTATAGATTAATTTAATGTTTAATCGACACGCGCCACACTCCGTTGATTGTCACCTGTGTAATCGATAGAAATTCATGTTCGTTCAACCTTGATCCCTTTTAGATCCACTTGTATATTGATTAAACATATTTATGGTATTTTAATTTTCTCTGATTTTTTTGTTTCTGGGACTGCCGTATTTATTTTGTTTTCTGTCTGTTATATTTCATAGTTCTATGTAATACTGTATTTTCCACTATTTTTTTTTTATTTATGTTCCTTTTCTTTTGCTTCTTTGTTAAGCTTACTCTTTTATAGTTCTCTAGTATTTTTAATAAAAATATTTTAGAATGCATATACTTGTTTACCAGCACATAAGATACACATGTTCAAAGTATTGTACCAGTGACACGCGCTGATTAAAAATTCAATAAGTTTACAAATACGTACCTAGGTGTATTTAATAAAGCAACATTTGAACTTATTAATATCATTTTTTATTGTAATTCTATTTTTATTTTTTAACAGTTACTTACATTTTGTCGAGCCTGCGACTTTTGTCGCAAAAGTGAGACATACCGATCCTACATTCCGTCATCGGCGTCGCCGTCGGCTGGCAACAAACACAAATATTCAATGTAAGGTTAAAGTTTTGATATTTTAATTACTTTCTTAAACTATCCAGGATTTCTACCAAACTAGGACAGAAGCTTGTTTATGATCATAAGATATTCAGGAGTAAATTTTGTAAAAAAAATCATGTTTATCCGTATTTTACTTATAAATGGGCTTAGTTTTCTGTCAGTTAACACAGAGACATATAATACATTATATGTCTCTGGTTAACTATAACATTCACTCTGTCGTTAAAGTTTTAAAATTTTAATAACTTTCTTGAAATATCCAATTTCTACTAAACTTGGAAAGAAGCTTAAAATCTATTTATCCGTATTTTATTTATAAATAGACTTAGTTTTTCTGCCATTTAAAATTACATTCACAGGCTGTGGTTAAAGTTTTTAATTTTTGAAAACTTTCTTAAACTATCCTGGATTTGTACCAGTGACACGCGCTGATTAAACAGTGAATAAGTTTACAAATACGTACCTAGGTGCATTTAATAAAGCAACATTTGTGAACTTATTAATATCATTTCTTTTATTGTAATTCTATTTTTATTTTTAATTAATATTACCCGATAAAATTCACTTGAATGAGTATTTCTACTGTAAATATCATGCGTACTATCTACAATATACGGAATTGACACGGCTGCGTATTGCAAAGATACTGAAGGAAGATTAATGTCAAAGTCATATCCCGGGCGACGAAATTACCGGTTTGTCAGAGAATATAGAAAATGGAGAAATATAATGCGCGCTGTTAAATCATGCTTTGCAAGGATATTTACAGATGACTTCTTTTTTGGCGTCAATTACTTTAATTTTTTTTAATGGGCTTCTTCATAGATAAAAAAAAAAAAAAAACGCACACATTTTAAACCTAAAAACAATCACATGGCATTGAATGCTTTTTCCAACTCAAAACTTTTCATTTTCTCGTTGGGTTGCTTGTCCATTGACGTTTACGCCATATCTCTTTTTTTCCGGTATTTGTAAAAGTTGCTCATCGATCAATTTCACAAGAAATATAATGAGAAAAATACTCGTAAGTCATGCACATTAAAGTATAACTTGCTACATATATCACTAGATGTCCTTATGCGTTTTTGTTGTTTGATTGCTGTCTTACTGTCGTTACCCAAGGTGATCTCTACTGTTTAATGTTTGTTTAAATCGGTTTAAAACAAATCATATTTGAAATAGTTTTGCTCAGATGAAGAGAAATAGATTGAAGAGGTTTATATATAAATTCTTGGTGCAAAGTAAACATTGAAAACTTTTTTTCAATTTTAACTCCGCAAAATTTTAAACTATTGATTTTAAAGATGTGTCTCATCTAAACGAAGTCTGAATGGTCTCCAACTCACCAGTTTATCGTTACCCTGTTTGGCACATAACTTAATATAAACTTCATCACATTTGATCCCAAAATTGTCAATAAAATTTAATTTGTCGTAGTAAATTTCATTGAGCACAAAACAAAAAAATTTAAATTATATGGATATTCAATTTTTTTTTAAAGAAATATGAAGAAAAATAATAATTATCTTGTTTGACTTTGAAACACGGAGTTAATTCTTTAAATTACATTTTGCACAACAAATCCTTAAATCTCCCTTGGCCCGGATGAGAACTCTTTCTTCATGGAAATGTATGAAATAGTTTACACTGGACATTAAACAACCTGAACAACCAAGCAACTAAAATATATCCAAGGGATTATTTTTATGCATGTTCATGTACATAAATGCCAGATACCATATAAATATATTGAATAATCAACAAAATATATTGTTGTCAAAAAGAAACATTATTATCAGAATATCAAAATAATTCACAGTTTTTTTAAAAATGAATCGCATACAATCCTCTTTCCGAAGCATTTTTCAATTTCCGTACTATCGCTCCGTGTCGGTTAATTATTTTTAGCATAAAGTTTATAAATCGATGAAACACATTATTATATATAGAAGTCACAGTAAACATTAAACATGTTAAACTTATGCATGGCGGAAAAGAAACATACGAAAACAATTGGTGCAATGTGCATGCAGCCTCGCAAATAATATTAAACATTAATAACATTTAATTTATTTTGATGGAATGATGAAGTTTCCAGAACATAGAAAATACACCAGAAAATCTTTTATTACACTATAAAATGTGCTTGGTGTCCATTTTACAATATATTGTTTAAGAATTTAGTGTATTCTTATTCATTTCGACATCTGTGTTCCTGGATCTGAACAAGAAATTGCGAGGACGTTATGCCTATCAGTTTACCTTTTTACATGATTTGTTAACAGAATGTTATAAATATAAAAAATATATTTTTTGTTTTCTTCGCGAAACAAGATGGCCTTAAAGGTAAATGTCATCGTCAGATGTATAATGAAAGGCGATAAACACTTTAGAATATATACCACCTGCTGGTTCTAATTGTTACATGGACACTTATTTTATGACAAGTACGAATGTAAAATTATCGATATGGTATATCCCAGTCGAATATACACGGTATCTCTACCTGGGGTATTTAAGATATTTTGAACTGACAATGTATGTTAAGTAATCTGTGATTTATGTAAAAAAAAAAATGCATATAACCATCGTATTTTCACAAAATCTTTAAAATGTGTTGACTTTGAGCATATATATTAAAACCGGAGACAAATCACTGATTTCCAATTATAGACAAATCTCATTATTATCAGCAGTGGGCAAAGTATTTGAAAAAGAGTATTTAAAATGTATTAAATCACTTATTTAATAATATTTCAAATAGACAAGAAAGCGTTTTTGTTTCAAGTTCATATTCCCTTTAGAGAATACTAATGCAGGAGTTCCACAAGGCACCATAATAGGTCCCTACTATTCCTTATTCATGTATATGACATAGCTGGTAATTTGATAAGTCTAATTCGATGGAGTGCTAATTAAACATCCCTTTCTAATTTATGTAATAGTCCTTACACAATAAAGGATGTCTTAAATAGCGATTTAGAACAAATAGTCTAAAGATTGGCTTATTGATTTAATTCCTAACAAGACAAATGCTAAATATGCTATTCTCCTGTATTTTTCCCCAGATGATATTAGAAATCAAGTAGTAGAATTGTCTTCTGTCATAAACACTTTGGGATTACTTTTGATTCCAATGGTAAATTCTATACACATATAGGAAACGTTTTAAATTGTGCAAGCACAAGATTAAATTTGAAAAAAAAAATGAAATATTTACTGACTAGAAATGATCTTATTCGCATAAACTTAACTTTTATAAGACCAATTATGGAATATGTATGTGAGTTATGGGATGGTTGAACTCAACAAGATTCCGACAATTTAGAACATGATGTTATGTTGGAAGCTGGATGATTAGTCACTGGGTCGCCCGTTTTTGCTAGTCGGGAAGTTATATATTTTCAGAAACACAGGCTGACATTTGCTAGTGGACAGAAGAAAGTCCATAAAGCTCAATAAGTTTTATTCTTCACATAATGGGACTGCCTCTACGATTTTGCCTCTTTTTGGTCAAATATCTAAATTATTATTATTTGCGAAACAGTAATAATTATGTGATACTCAGCATGCAGTTATAGATAGATATAACTATCGAATGAAATAGCCTCAACCCCGACAAATGTACGACCAGAAATATGAATATATTTATCTAAATTGATACTATTGGATTCAAACACAATTGCACGCCAATCTTTATTATGAAGGACAGTTGATTGGATGAAAGTGATGGATTACCACGCCTATTTTAAAACTGAGGTCCTATGAACCGACTGCAGATAGCTCCCAGTATTCGAATTTGATAAAAAAATATAAATATCTCGTTTTGTTTCAATATTAAAAGTGTTGAGTAATGTAGTTGAATTTTAGATTAAATTTAAGAAGTCTTGTACATCCCCATTTTAAAATTATTCTACAAGAAATACAAGAAAAAAAAAAAAAAAAACAGCTCGTTTTGAAATTTTTAAGAGTTTCAAATATTAAACAAATTAGAATTATGATACAAAATGATTTTTTCCTCAACAGTGTTTGCTGAAGCATTTTTCCTCCGAATCCCGAAAAGTTAATCATATATATATTTCAGAGTTTAATACGTGTAAATTTCGAATTGAAACAAATAACAAAGTCCCTGCCCGACGTTCGTAAAGGTCTGTTCTAGAGTTTGGTTTTATTTTCAGAAATTAAAATCAAACAAAGTGTTTTATACAAATCCGTTTTCAGACCAGTAAATTAATATAGGTTACTGTAGGTGGCCTGGATTGTGATAGAAAATATCCAATGAAATGCATAAATTTTTTTAATGTAATATTTCACGCATAGACTGTATTACTTTATAGAGATGCCCGTGTGGCACATCGAAGGTAAGATTGATTTACCCATTGTACTTTAGAATTGCAACAACTTGAATACATTGACCTGTTATCTTGTAGACTTGAAAGCCAGTCAGACAGATAGCTTATATCCTAAGAAGAGACCTTGATGACATTTCTAAGTTCAACAAATATTAATTTTCAGGGGAACGAATATTTTGTAAAAAAATTGTAGTGATCAGATCATCAATGACGTAATTTAGAAAAAAGATGCGAAGGTCGAAAATAGTTCTAGCTCATAATGAAGAAAATATCAGCCGTCTTATACGTAGCAAGAAAGTCTTCTCACGTACCTGTAGCTTGTGGACATATGTTGCTGGTGGATATAGTCACACCGACTTACACTTGACTTTTTCTCTACGGTTAAAAAGTTCGTTGTCGAAATCAACTAGGGAGCTACGTGAGATATGGAACTACGTATTTTCACGTCAGACAAACTTCTTCGTGCATGAGACTTCATATTCGATTAAGTAATTTCAAAAGGGAATCGACTGCCCATCGATTGATAAAGGGAAACCGTAGAAAAAAATAGTCCATTCGATCATTATTAAGCTAATGTATAAACGTATATGTTAATTTATCATTGTGCACTATTTAATATGGTCAACAGGAATGTCACTTGCTGAAAGTCACAAATGATAGCTAAAACATATCATGAAACAATTACCACGATTATGATATTTCATTTGACTTCTCGGGTCGGTTGACCATGAAATAGTGCATTATACTTATAGTTTTAACAAAGAAGTACTTCGGGATAAGAAATGTCTAAATTGATAAGTTCTACAATGCATTTAAAAAATCCATTGCAAGAATATTGTATAATTAGAAATCATCACCCGCTGTTGAAAGTTCAGTTTCGCCATTTTTCGTGCTTGTCATGAGACGATATTTCAGGGATTTCGAATGTTAAACTCATCAAATCAAATAACGAAAATATTCCATCTCAACCTGAGAAAGAATGGCTCATTCACATCTATCAATGTTTATCGTTTATAAGATGTTGTACTTTCAATGCTATTTATAAATGCAGAGTAAAATTCTATATGATTGGTATACAAATTTTAAATTATTCATCTTAAAAAAATCAGAAGATAATGGGAATCCGTGGCTTCATTGCAAATTTTGTTTTGTTAAGAAAATAAAATACACAATGAAAGAACCTTAGTGAGCGCGCTCACATACCCCACGTCCCCACATTGTCATTGGAGAGATAAAATAAGTGTAAGAAAAAAAAATTGTATCAGAAAAAAAAATTGAATCATAATTTCCTGTCAATATGCACATCTACATAGTATGTCCTTATTATCTACACAGTTTCATGAAATTCTGTTATGTGGTTTCAGAGGAGTTGCGATGACAAACTGTTGCAGAAGTACATTGAGGCAAATAAGTTCAAAGGGGCGTAACTCCTGGAAAAAAAATTGAATCATAAATTCCTGTCGATATGCACATCTACGTAGTATGTCCTTATTATCTGAAAAGGTTTCATGAAATTCTGTTGTGTGGTTTGAGAGGAGTTGCGATGACAAAAGGTTGCAGTAGTATATTGGGCAAATAAGTTCAAAGGGGCGTAACTCCTGGAAAAAAAATTGAATCGTAATTTCCTGTCGATATGCACATCTACGTAGTATGTCCTTATTATCTGAAAAGGTTTCATGAAATTCTGTTGTGTGGTTTGAGAGGAGTTGCGATGACAAAAAGTTGCAGTAGTATATTGGGCAAATAAGTTCAAAGGGGCGTAACTCCTGGAAAATAATTGAATCGTAATTTCCTGTCGATATGCACATCTACGTAGTATGTCCTTATCATCTGAAAAGGTTTTATGAAATTTTGTTGTGTGGTTTGAGAGGAGTTGCGATAACAAACTGTTGCAGTAGTACATTAAAGTAAATAAGTTCAAAGGGGCGTAACTCCCAGAAAAAGAATTGAATCGTAATTTCCTGTCGATATGCACAACTACATAGTATGACCTTATTATCTAAAAAGGTTTCATGAAATTCTGTTGTGTGGATTGAAAAGACTTGCGATGACAAGAAACAGGACTGACGGACGGACGGACGGGTCAAAAACATTATACCCTCTGCAACTCGTTGCGTGGGGTATAATTATTTGTGTGTAAAATTATTTTTATGGAAGCTTTCTGAAGGCACTTGATAGGACGTACGCCAATTCATGAGGGCGTGACGCATTTTCACGAATATCAATCAGCTTTTCTGTTGTACAAAGTTTGACGTGCGGGATGTTTGAACAGTGTAAATGACATTGTCATAGTTTAATGACATAGTACTGACCATGCAAGGACTGTATAGCCAGTCAAGGTCGTTAAAACATCCATTTGTTGTATGACATTGTCTTTTAACATGAAAGGCTATATACTGTATATACTGTGTAACCTGATTCAAAACTTAATTAATTTAGAAAAGTACTTTGCAACCGTTATTCAGTCTATGGTTAAATTCTCTCATTAGACATTATCCCATCATAGTTGACCAGGTGTAATATAAAAGGAAACTACATTATCGTATTTCGAATACATATCTATTACATATAATAAAGAAAACTTTAGTAAGATTGAGTACAACAGAAGCTTTGCCTTATTAAATTTTTGATACTGTCTCCTTCAGACTGTCATACTTGCCAACCTCTGACAATGAGAAATCATGTCATGACATGACATGACATGTCAAAAAGCGTGTGAAAACGCGTGACGTAGATGCGGACTATTTAATATGTAAAAAAACAATATTCTACTGTAAACTTTTATTGTATTCAACAGTGGTCTTGCTGCTTTTAAAGCAACACCAATAGATATAGGCACATATTCAAAACAACTTCCAGTTTGGTTACAGTTACTTGATATTATCAGATAACAAGGCACACAATATATCATTGTCTTAGTTCTAGTTCTTATCAGAAGTCAGTGTAAATTTCTTTATAATTGTAAATGCTCTATCACAGTCAGAATTGATATTTGGCTGAACTAAAATAGCTTTATCAAGCTTCGTAAGAGTGTGATAACGTTTTTTTGCCATCTAAAATGTCATCTATTATCTCTGCCATTGTTCCAAACAAACTATCGTCTTGTCAAAACTGGGTAGTTCATCAGAAGACAGCTGGTACTATAAGAAATGATCCAACAGTTCAGTGATATTTCCATCCCATATGGCCTGTGGAAATCTGTTTGCTTAATTTGAAACTGAAAAAGAAAAATATTTTATAATTTGATTACCATGAAACATGTTAAATGCTTAATCAAATAGCTACATTGTATTTCTCCTCTCACTGTCACATGTATTGTTATGATTGCAACATAGGGTGCACAATGCATTACTCGTCCCTCGATCATTTAAACTCGAACTTCCAAATAATTTATAAATCTTGAAATTATCTTGGTACGTACACATCGTTTTCGCTTAGCAATCGTCTTTAGACGACAGTACAGGTCCTGAAAGCGACCTCTTTCTGTGGACATTTCCCCGAAGTGAATTTGAAAAAAAGAAAGTCACAAAATCGTAAAAACTAATCACAAAATACTTACCTTAAAGGCTTTTGCTGTTCGTCTATATAGAAAATTAAACAATGGCTCCCAAACAATTATTTCGAAATTTTCGGTATTTATCGTCTGATAACGAAAAAACCCGAGAACCGCGATATCACTAACGACCAAAAAATCAAAACAACGAAAAAGCGTGTAATTGCGTGTAAAGTGGTGAAAAGCGTGTACACGCCATGTGACAAAATCCTCGCGTGTAAACCGTTGAAAAAGCGTGTATTACACGCGAATATCATGTCAGTTGGCAACTATGCAGACTGTCAAACACCGTCACCCTTACGCTTAACATGGTTTTATATGTGATAAATTGCCGTAAACAATAGTAAACTGAGTATTTATTCACAGTACGCACTTCCTATTATAGTTCTGGTGATAGAAATTTTAATATCATTGATACACGTTTGAGAAATATGTGAAGTTCTTCAAATGCAGATTTAAACCTTGTTAATATTTAACACAATCCCGCATGCAGCTGTGGCCATCCTGTTCAGGATAGTATTCACTATTTTTTTTGGTGCCCTTTTCACATTGAAGCAAGAGAAATATAGTTTTCAAAATTAGAAAGATTTACTATATTCTTTTTGCTTCTATTGGCTGATGACCTTTCATTTCACCAAAAACAAAGAAATTGTTGAGTCTGTACAATCATATATCAAAAATACACAAAGATTTAGAACATTCAATTAAAATTCAGAATTCTACTTTCAAACTCTTCACTCTAGTCCAGTTTTATATATTACTCTATATTATATTGTATTTTTTTTGTTTTTGAGACAAGGCCATATTTTGTCAAATGAGAAGCACAACTACTCCAAGGCGAATTGCGAGAAGTGGTTTCGTATTTCGTTATAGAAAAATCCTAGTAGTTTATGTAAAGTAACGACTCTCGTACGGTGTCGCATTAATATCTTTTTAATAAATTGGTGCAATTGGATGCAAAAAATAATGACCATAAAATGTCAAGTTTGCGAGATCAGACAGTAATATTTAACATTCGCCAGCAATAAGCTATTTTCATAAATAAAACATAATTTAGTCGAATACTTTGTGAGTAAAGAAAAAGAGACTACCATAGATTTGTTATTAATCCCAAATGCTTGATGGGTACAAATCAGTATTCAGGAGTTACCTTTTGCATTAACCACATTACAACAGAAATTGGAAAATATGGCCTGGAAGTATTTCTATAAGACATTGTTGTTTTCCTGTTCTATGTAGCTTTCTTACTGACAAACATGGTGATAGAATTTGTAAATGATATCAGGCACCGACCATTGAAAAACAATCGATCTGTTTAAAAATAAGGAATGAAAATAACTGTTTGGTTGTGTTTTTTTTGCAAATTAGTAAAATTACCGTTTGATTTAAAATTATTTAAAATGTTTTGAAATAAAATAATGAAAATAATTTATTTACATGTGAAAAGGCTAGACTTTGTGGCGTAGGGATGTGATTGAGTGGTTTTGTTTACAATTATTTTCCATTATTTCGGCAGTGAAAATCTGCAATTGTTTCATCATGTTGTATGATTTACACATTATAAAAAACTAAGAATATAATGGATGAATTTATAATTAGCTGTTTAACGTCCAGTGGCAACTATTAAACGTATTATTATGTGTATCACGGCACAAGCGATGACATATAGACCCTGTGAATCATATGTATATTTAGGGTGGGGTTGCTCGAATAAAGGAGGTATATAGATACAGGAAAATAACGAAAAAAAAAATATAAAATAAGAATAGAGTATAACAGGCAAAATAAAGAATACTAGAAAATGGTCTTAGAAAATTAAAGATTTAAATTTGTTGTTGTTACAAAATACGAAAATGAAAACGCTAAATTATAATTTCACTTACGAATTAGAAATTTTCATTTGCCGGACACGCTCTTTTTGATGATTGTTAAAGTCAAGTGCATTAGTA
Organism: Mytilus coruscus; assembly: GCA_017311375.1. Classification (NCBI taxonomy): domain Eukaryota; kingdom Metazoa; phylum Mollusca; class Bivalvia; order Mytilida; family Mytilidae; genus Mytilus; species Mytilus coruscus. The sequence continues at coordinate 66,173,347 of CM029603.1, forward strand.
GTAAAAATAATACACAATCGTCTATACATTGGTATGAATTTATGTTTATGTTGATGAGGCACATAACGGAATATTGTTTCTATTTGAAATTTCTTGAATATTTGTTTTTTTCGACTGATTTGATAGATGAATAAAAATATATCTATAATCTAAAAAAAATGTTGACTAAACACCCTGCAGACTACAGTTTACTCGCACATTCAACAAGTACGTATTTCCACGGCTAACAAAATTCATAATCGTATCTTTTAATTTGTTTTAATCTATTTCAGTGTTTATTTTCAAACTTTTATGTAAATAGTTTTGGATCAACATCGAGACAGAATAAATTATAATTTATTTAATGAATGATTAAACACCGAAACATGCATCAAATCTAAATTTTAAGTCTATTATCACCTATATAAAAATATTTAACAGAACACAATTCAAGTTTTATATTTTTTAGAAAATATATACGCTAAACGAAACTATGCACGCCAGGAAACGGTGTACGCTTAACCATACGATATACGCTAAACGAAACGATGTACGCTAAACGATACGGTATACGATAAACGAAACGATGAACGCAAAACCATACGATGCACAATAAAGGGCGCTTATGTTATGGTTTAGGGTATGGTTTATGGTACATGGTTTCGTTCGTACATCGTTCGTTCAGCGTCCGTACAACGTTCGGTCAGCGTTTCGTTTGCATTCGTACACCGTTCGGGAAGCGTACGTACATCGTTCGGGCATCGTCCGTATATGATTCGGGCATCGTTCGTATTGTTAACTTTTACGTTACACGGACTGTACCCTATCAATTTAAACTGAACAGATGGTCAGACAAGCGATTCAAATGTTTCTACTCGTTTATCCAAGATATCCATTAGTATTACACAAATTTACTAAAGGTTACCAAATATAAAATCATTGTCTTGTATAGAAGCCAAGAAAACTTTGTACAAAAATTTTCCTTATACAATTGGTAGTAAAATTTCAAACTACCCTCTAACAGGAAGTTGCTGCACTGAAGATCTAATTATTGCAGCTCAACATGTTAAAGGTCTGGACCAAATATAAAATTATTCCCTTTCATAGAAGCTTAGACAATTTTGAAGAAAAACTTTCCTTGTACAATGAGTAGTTACATTTCAAAATATCAGAAACAGGAAGTGGCTGCACTGCAGATCTAAAAATTGCTTAAACGTTACAACTCAATATTTTTGGGCCTAATATAAAATCATCCCCTTTCATAGAAGCCAAGAAAACTTTACAAAAATAATTTCCTTGTACATTTAGCAGTCATATTTTAAACTGAGTAATTAATTTGGCTGCACTGCAGATCTAAAAATTGCTTACCGGTACACGTTACAACTCTCCATGATCAAGCTCTGGGCTAAATATAAAATCATTCCCTCTCATAGAAGCCAAGAAATCATGATCGAGAGATTAATACCCAAGGTATTTTGGTTGAACAGACAGATAGAAAGACGGTTGGACAGAATGACAGACGGTGATGCAGGTAAAAGCAAGTGCTTACTGATAATACCCCCACCCGAATATTTCCTTAAACAGAAAGTTGTTGAAATTTCAGAAATCTTTGTAAATTGTAGTTATTCCTGGGGAAAATGTGACTAAAATTTTCGACGTTGCTATCATGTGTGAAATGATACAAGTGTTAGGTAAACAGGAAGTTGTTGATTAATGAATCTGAAAACGAATCACATGGTATAGCTGACTTATATAAACCCTGAAACTAAATTTGTAAAATCTTGTATAGTCGTGTGACAAAAAATTTCAACTTGGCTATCATGTGTAAAATTATACAAGTTTTCGGTAAACAGGAAGTTGTTGAGTGATGAATCTTAAAATGCATCACACGGTAAAGCTTACTTATATAAACCCTGAAACCAAATCTTAGAAATCCTTGTCTTGTAGTTCCTCAGAAAAATGTGACAAAATATATTCATGGGACAGACGGACAGACAGACAGAGGTAAAACATTAAACCCCTATTTTTTAAAGCGGGGGTATAAATATTAAATGCTGCCCTATTTATCAATACATGTACATGTTTATACAGTGATAACATCATTCTTCATTAGAAAAAAGTCGGCTATCTTTTGAATCACTCTTCGATTGTTACTAATTCTGGCCTTTCCACTGCCTGTCTTTTCACTCAACAAATAGAACAGACCATCAAATCCATCTCTATGATAAGAAATTTTCAGATGATTGTAAGTCAATGATGAATCTTCAAGTTTCTTGAAAATAGTTCTAGAGAGGACTTTATTTCTTAACAAGTGTTCTAAAGACTCTATATTCGGTTGCACATCATGAAATGTAACTTGGTGAGTGCTGTAAAAATAGTCAGATATGAGAACATCAATTTTCTCCGTCTTTTTTACAAGAGACATAAGCATTCTACAATCATCTAAAGCGTTGTGAGCGGAATAAGCTTCATTTAACAGTTTCTGAGCAATGTACTCTTGCTTGTAATTTTCAAATTCTGGATATAACATTTTGATGAATGGTAAAGTATCAAAGAATCCAACAAAATATCTAGAAAAATGATTCCATAATTTATAAAATTGTAACTGATTAAACAGCATGATACTGTCAAATCGCCTATTGTTATGAGCAGCAAGCACAATGTTTTTGTCACTGGCACAAAGTGACATTAAAAACTGTATGAAATCTACTTGCTGTGGGTGTTTATGAGAAACTGGTTCATCATTGTAAAGAAGCTCATTTGTCGCTGTATTAAACTTAATTCCTGTCACTCTATATGCATCCTCTGAAATTTCTTGAGTAGGAGTTGCGTATCTGTTAAATTCCTATTTCTCACAAACTGTAAAAATTTGTGTAATTGAACTTTGTCTACCTATAAAAAATAAGAAAGTAACTAAATATTCTGATCAAAATAATTAGATTGATTGATTGTCATGCTAAAAGTTCAATTGCAAATATCTTCTGCATAATAAAACCAAGAGTAACAATAGTGGACACAGACCAGTGTGGATAGTACTTAGCAGTCTGAGAGTATTGCATAGGACTATGAGTCAACTTACTAAAGGATACCCCACATCACACATTTGATTAACTAAATTATTTCAATTATCTCCCTTGGAATTTCTTCAGCCCAGGATTATTTTTCTTTATGCATATTCCAATAAATGTGCATCTATGACTAAAATTTGTGAAAGTTTCATAACATTTCCTTGATGAGGCATTCTTAAAAGTTGCAGATAAAAAATGTGGAAGGTCATTGTTTGATGCAACTAATGAATTCCTGATTGTCTAGATTTTTTAAAATCTTAGTTGGGTTTTTTCAGAATAAAATAATATCATTGTTATACCTCGGTGTGTTTTTTTTTAATAGATAGAATTATAAACGAACTCATAAACCTTTTTTAAAAAAATTTCTGTAGACTATTCATCTAATAGTTTAAAAGACTTAAGCAGCAAATAGTTTTTAACCATTTCCTGAACTTTTTTCTTTCGATAAAAATGACATCATAGTCTGATAATACATCATTCTGATGCCATGGTTTTCTGTATAAAAAAACACTTATTGACTGGCTTTTTCAGACAATAGCAAGTTAAACTATTTTCCACTCAACCCTACCCATTCAATCAATTGTCCTAATAGCCAGTCAATAAGTATATAATAATGTTAGAAAATATCAAGTTTTTGTGAATACTTTGCTAATAGGTGAAATTGTTTGGCAAGTCTTGCATATTCTTTTGCTCCTAAAGCTTGTACAAATAAACTTGATATTTTCCTATTTCCAATTTATATTTATATCATAGTTACTTAGTCCTGTGGTCTCTAAATCATAAAAAAACTACAACTTTCTCAATATGTTCACAGTTGTCCGCTGATGGTCCTGGGATAACTGTCAAATCAGGTTCTTGTGCATCAGCTAAAATATATAATTGAGCTCAAATTACATCTTGTAAGCAGATTTATCAGGAAAAATTCAATATAATAAATAAACTTTGAAAGAAGGGATGTAATAGCACTGTTTTCGTTTTTGTGTTATAATCCAATGTCATATGAAAAAGTAATGGAAACACTTTCTTTTTGTTAAATCTTTAACATGTTTAAAATACATTTTGATTTCAAATTTTTTCTTATTTTGTTTTTGTTATATATTGGATATTTGGATATTTCAAAAATCACATATTATTAGATGTGAAATACAAACCCCAAAAAGAGTAACAATCAATCATTATTATAAAATTGATCAATAATGTTAGCAGGAAATTTTATTAATGGAAATTAGTCAGGTTCTTTCATTGTCAAAGTTATCTTAAAAGGTTGTTTATCATGAAAGTTCAATCATATTCCCCAAATATCCATCTTGTCAGAAAACCGCTAACAAGAATTATCTTTCTTTGTTAAAAATGGTAAATCCCAAATAAATCTATTATAACTATAATTTTATATTAATTTTATATTAAATATTTTAAAATATATTTAATATAGTGTTTTAATAAAATGTGGTAGGAACAATTGTTGTTTTTAAAATTCTTATTGAAAACGTATAGATAAAAGATGGCTAATGTACATTTGTTAACCCATTTAGCTATCTTAAGAACAATTTATACATACCAATGACATCTGAGCAGTAAGTGTCCCCTTCCCTGATTTCATGACTTCTTGTTTATGAAGATCTCTGACTTTTAAGTTTTAAACGTTGTAACTGGAAAATATAAGAAATAATCATTCCTTTGCATTTTTCATGTAAAAGTAAAGTTTACACATTCTAAAGCATGACAAATGTAATGTTTATTAACATAGTTATAATGATACAATAGGAAAATATTTTATATAAAATTTAAAAAAAACATAAATTTAAAGGAGTTTTTTATTTTAAAATTTTCTATCTATATGATCAAAGGGATATAACTCCCACCAAAAAAAGGGATGTTTAATTTCTTTTTTTGAAAATAAGAAGTTTCAAAAGGCAGCATAAAAACTGTTTTAACTATGATTAGAATTAATCAATCTCCTTCAAGGTCATTCAATGTATAAAGATTGTGTCCAAATGAAAATTCTTAAATGTTTTTAAATCAAACCTTAAATTCTTTTGTCTTTGCTACAGTCCTTTTCCTGTTGACATCCTTGTCTCTTATTGCAGCTGTTACTGTTTTGGCAATTCTAGGACTAAAACCAAGCTCTTCATGGACCTATAAACACACACACAAGAACTTGGGAGCTGTGTCTTACATTTTGTATGATAAATAACATTTTCATTATTCTTTTTAATATATTTTTTTTCTCTATGAGTTTTATGTGATTATGGTATATCTTTAAACTTAACCTGAACCAGTTTGACAGTTTTTAAAGTTTATAAATCTTTTTACATGTGATTTCAAAATGTTTGCAGACAATAAAATATGTCACTTGCATGTTCCTACATTTTCTTTCTAAGTACAATGTACTCATTATACAACTCATTGGCCGTCTCTCTTTTTGTTATAAACTCATATACTGTGATTCCTTTATTTTTGTGGGTATCAATTTTCGTTGATTGCTGAAAACTTGCATTTTCGTGGATATTTGATTTCGTGGTTTTGCCAATCTCTGTATACAAAGCCTAATGAAAATATGTTATTCGTTGAACATTTGACTTTGTGGTTCACCTGAACCCACGAAACCCACGAAAATTGGTATCCAATGAATAATAATGAATCCACAGTATATATATTCAAACATATTTATAATACTATTTTACTTCTGATTACAGCTTGTCAAATTACAACAACCGCCATATGATCTTTCAAAAAAAGTAATTTGATGAAGGTTTTTATTTTACTTTATATAAATTAATTATTAGTACCTGTACAACATATTTGTAGCCTTCATTTTTTTTGACAAACAGCAACAGACAATCTGTGAGCTAAACTTCCACTCTCACTGTAGTGCTTGTCTTTTTGGGCCTTTGACCGAACAGTGTTGTTAAAGCTCTCATTAGGATTACTGGAATCTAGTTTGCTCAACTTTCCCGGGTCAAGGTCTGTAAACACCTTTAAAAGATCTTTTTTCATGTTTTCATCTTTGAGATCTGCATCCCATGGTAGATTTATATGCTTGGCTGTGGGGTTGTTTTTCATTTGGCACCAATCTCCATATCCATCGTGCTTACCAAACTGGTGTAGCACTACATATGGTAAACTGTTCTTTGTTCTGTCTGAGTAACCTTTGTTTTGGGCTAACATGAAAGAAAAACTTTTTAGGAGAGCAGTAATTGTTTTGACAGAGAATTCTTTATTTTTGCCTTTTGTTTTGTGGAGCCTATTGGATATGTTCTTCTTAACATTATTGATGTCACTGACTTTTTCCAAACATGAATCGACTTCACATCTTGCCCGATTGAATGCTGTACAATCGTCATCTCCTATAAGCGTAACTATCGGGGTATCTTTCTTTTTGGCGTCTTTAAGTATTTCAACAATCATGTCTGGTTCCATAGATTTTGCTGAGCCACACCAATTTTTACGACATTTATGTTTTGTTGGTAACCGTTTTTTTCAATTTTGCAACATCACATTTTCTACATCTCTTGTATCTAGCACTGTAGCCAACCACCTTTCCTGTCTTTTTCCCAATCAATGAAGCTGTTCCTACAAAAATGTTTTCAATTGAATATTTTTTTTATGTTACTGGATTTGATTAAGTACATGTAACAACCACTTTCATGCCAAAAAGAATCTAGCTCCTCAAATATAATTGGTATTTTGCACATAATTGTACCATTAATAAAACTAGTTTATAGCAAGAGTATTTTTAATGTATTTTCATAACCCTGTTCATTTTTATTCGCCCGTTTTTTCTGCTGGTGGGAAATATGCATTCAAAATATTCTTTTTTTTACCTCTATGCCATTTTCAATTTTGTTTTACCAACAAACATAAACATATTTTTCATACAATTTTCCTTACTCACAAAAAAAAAAAAAAAAAAAAAATAAATCAAAAGAGAAAAAAAAAAAAGATGTGGTATGATTGCACATGAGACAACTGTCCACAAGAGACTAACATGACATAGTAATTAACAACTATAGGTCACTGTACGGTCTTTAACAATGAGCAAAGCCTATACAGTATAGTCAACTGTTAAAAGCCCCGAAATGACAAATAAAACAATTCAAACTAGAAAACTAACGGCCTAATTTATGTAGAAAACAAGAATGTGTCTATAGTTACTGGATGCCCCATCCTCACTATCATTTTCTATGTTCAGTGGACTGTGAAATTGGGATTAAAACTTTTATCTGGCAAAAATATTAGAAAGATCATGTAATAGGGAACATGTGTACTGAGTTTCAAGTTGATTGAACTTCAACTTCATAAAAAAATACCTTGACTAAAAACTTAAACCTGAAGCGGGACAGACAAACAGACAAACGAACGCACTGACCAGAAAACATAATGCCCATTAATGGGACGTAAAAATAAACAAAAATAAATATGTACCATATCAACAAACCACAACCACTGAATTACAGGCTCCTGACTTGGGATGGGCACATGCTGTCTATGATAATTTTTCAAATCATTTATTTTAATATACGTTGTTGCCTACAGCTATAACATGTATAAAATGCACTTAGGTGATTTTTGATTTTCTGTCAAAATCTAACGAGGTCAAGGTGAATTCTGAATATTGTCTGATGAATTATACGTTTTGTCAGAGAAACCCGAAAAAAGTAAACAAGATGGATAAAATTGAATTGTTATTTTCTTTCGCCACATTCTTTTGCAAACAATGAATTTTTTATCGCAAACATTTTTTAATTTTTTTGCAAAATGTGTAAAAATGGGGACCGCCAGCGGAAACCCTGCTTCCAAGCATGATATATCTGTTCAATATTTCTTAATTTAAATAAGAATAAATTAAGTTTTTTTTTTAGTGTTTTAGTATGACATGTAAACAGACCATAATACGTCCGTCTTAAGACAGGTGAATTATAAAGATATATTTACCAGACAAACTATTGTAACACCTTCCTGAGCCCCTTCTCTGATAAGCTCCGTCTGCTGATGCTGTTATTCCAGTTACATTAATAGGTTCACACACAGAATTAGTGTTATCTGTTGAAGGTATTCCACTAAGGGCTGTTGCAGTTTTTGACCCACTAGCAATTGCATGAATTACATCACTGTCATCATTATCTGCTTGTAAAGTACCTGAATTGAAAAAAATGATTGGATAGTTAAAAGATAAAAGTACTGCATATGGACAGCAACCCTACAACAGGTCTGATTCCTCTGAAAATTTAAGAGCATATAGATCTTGACCCAATGTCAAATATATTCTAATTGCTTTAGTTTCAGAGATATAAGCCAAAAACTGCATTTCACCCCTTTGGTTTATTTAGAGCAATGGCAGCCATGTTTGTTTGACAAAACAGAAAATAAAACACAAACCTTGTACTAAATATTCTAAGGATAATTTAGCCTTACTTTGGTGTTCATTGTTTCATAGCAGGTTTTTTGAAAGTTAACAAACTCGAATAATAAACAAATTACATGTATGCAATTCAGGCTCTAGCGAGCATAAACGTTGATAACACTAATATATATATATAGCATACTCATAATACAACAAGGAGACTATATCAGGCCATAAAAATGAATAGGTTTGTTTGCCCTAACCCTACCTACACGGAAAATAGCTGCCTACTCAAAATCTTTTATTGTCCTGATGTGAAAATATTTTTTTTTTATTCAGATAGGCATGAAAACTAAAAAAGAAAAGAAAATGCCTACCTACCTACAAATGTACCCACTGTCTCGATGTTGGGTAGGGTTTGGGCAAACCAAAATATTTTTAAGTGTGGCCTCACTCTGACACCCAATTTTCACTGGTTGTGGGTTTAACCACATTTCGGCACATGATGTTGAAGGTTTTGTTGTAAGAGTATTTGGTGTATAAAGGCATGGTTCAGGATAAATTTAGAATGTACAGTACAGAATATAAAAAAAGAAGATGTGGTATGATTGCCAATGAGACAACTCTCCACAAAACACCTAAATGACACAGAAATTAACAACTATAGGTCACTGTACGGCCTTCAACAATGAGCAAAGCCCATTCCGCATAGTCAGCTACAAAAGACCCTGAAACCTATATTATAATTACGGTATGTCAAAAATTTAATCACAATCCAAATTCAGACAATATCAAGCTGGAATATTGTGTCCAAGATTGCCCAAATTGTTCAGGGTTTGACTTGCGCTCAGTGAAGCATTTTTTTCTCCTGTGTTTACGACCTTTTCACTGGATGATCTCAGATTTTGATTCTCTAGTTTTGATTTTGTATTTTTACATTCTTCCCAGGCAGAAAAAAAAAAAAAAAAAAAAAAAAAAAAATAAACTAAAGCCTACGAAGGCCTCATCTTATAAAACAAAAGCCTTGCAAGACATCATAATTATTTGTAGTAGGGGAATGGGTACCAGGTAAACATGCTACATGTAAATATGAAATATAAATATACACGGAGTGTAGATTTTATTTTTGCACTTACCAGTTGCAAGTTTGGTGTTGACATCAAATATCCTTGGCCCATGGGATGAATTGTGGGTTTTGCCCATGGCAACACGTACAAAGTCATTACAGTTATAACAACGAACAATCAGGTGACCACATAAACCACCAGGCAAAATTCCAATTCCATCTTTTAACTTCAATGTAATGTCACATCTAGTACATCTCATGTTATCAAAAAAGGTTTTAATGTCAATTACATGTCTGGTATAACCAATTGGCTTCAATTTTCCAGAAAAATATAAATCATTTATATCATCAAAGGATGTAGAAGATTGATAAGTGTGGTCATGTTGGAAAGAACCTGGTGTGAAAGATGTATCAAAATCGGGTGTAAAAAGTATCAAAATCGAGTGTAGATGGTGTATCAAAATCAGTTGTTGATAAATCGGGTCTAGAAATGTTGTCTAATCTGTTCTTGTAAGTCTCCGCCTGGCAGTTTTTCAAAAACCGACCGTTCTTCTTTCGGCTAGGCATGTCGTCTGGAAATTGTTTACATTGCCGTAATGGCGCGAAACTATGTCGTAAACAATAATAATAGAATAAATGTAAATAAAATATGACTACGATCGAAAATTGTTTTATTTTATCATTTTGGTGCCTAAAGTAATCAGAGCAGGTATTGTCTACATTTATTTTAGGTCTTATGTTAAAACCGTTAAACCAACAACCGAAAACTGCCCGAATGCGCAATATTCAAAAACGCCTTCTAGATCGGGTCTCGTTAAAATGTATTACTATGTTTGTCTTTGTTTAATAATACAAATATAGGAGTGTAGCTATATAGCATTTACTTTTTTCGTCTACTTTGGCCTACAAATATTTTCATTACAATTTTTTGTACAACTTTCACTCTGTTCGGTCAACAAACTGATAATGATACGTTATAACATATGCTCGCTTTTTAAAACCGTCTAACACCTTCTTCCTTTCCCTCTGTGATTAAAAGCATGTTTGTACGACAGCGAGTGCAATTTCAGATTTAAAGTAAGCACGTGTATTTCTTTTAAAATCTTAGAAAAAGCAATTAGTGCACACATTTCGTTTCTTTTTAAACTTTAAAAGCAATAGTGCAAACGGTGTCACTGCTTGCACATATCACAGAGTATATAGACTTTTTTATTTATTAGTATAATAGTATAATGACGGGTGAAATGGTGATAGGCAATTGGATTCTAAAAGAGCTTGCAATGTATCTACATAAAATGTGTTTCCTACAAGATTGTTAGAAATTCATTTTTCAAATAACATAAAGTTACTGATGATTCTTTAATTAATTTTATAAGAGTGATTTTTCAGGAATTTTCAATTTGGATTGCATGAAAAGGATGGTTAATTATCCAAAACTGAAATCAATATCAAACAATTAAATCATGATTGCTTTTTTTCTTACAGTTGGAAGATACACAGAACCATGTTCGACAGCAGTAAGCAGTTGTTACTCACCCTTTGTTTGTGCTTCTGGTTTATGTGAATGTGAAACAACGCAGTACTACGACGCAGATTATAATACTTGCCCCGCACGTAAGTGTTTAATGCTAATGTTTACGACTTTTTATATAAGTTTAGTTTAGTGTATAACAATACTATTCGGGAGTGGAGCTATATGGCATTCACCTTGTCTGTCCGCTCGCCTTTAAATAATTTTGTCACACTTTTTCTGTTAATCTCGAATGAGCTTGGTATATGGTCAACAGATTGATATATATTCAAGAGTTGGAACATACTTGTGCGTTTCAGAACTGTTAAACGCATACTTCCTTCCTGTAAGTTCTCTTTGAGTAAGAGAATGAAAAGTACGGCAACGCGTGCATTTTATGCTTTCAAAAGCATTTATGTTTATTTCTATAACAATATTAGTGTCAACTGTGTTTCTCATGAATCTTAAAAAAATCGATACGGGAAACTGTAGTTTCTTTTTAAATCTTAAAAAAAACATTGAACTTCATATCAAGTTATGGTGGTTCTTCTATTCATTTCGTGAGAATAATTTATTGAGAGATTATCAACTTGGGCAATGGCAAGACTGTATATAATCAAAAACTAAATGCAACATCGAACAATTAAATCATGAATTGTTTTTCTTACAGTTGGAAGATACAAAGAACCATGTTCGACAGCAGTAACCAGTTGTTATTCTCCCCTTATCTGTGCCTCTGGTTTATGTGATTGTGAAACAACACAATACTACAACGCAGATCATAATATCTGCAACACACGTATGTGTTTATTATAAATTTGGAAAGAATAAATTGTCCCAAAATTCACTATTTAGCAAAAAGGAATCTTGCACAAGTCTACATTCTTCCCGAATTTATGTTAATTCTGCTCAAACACTAATTTGGCGGAATTGTGTTATCAACCGTTATGTTAGTTAATTTGAGCATGTGTTTTATTAGTAATATTTCATATTTGACATAGTTCGCCTAGAATACAATACTTAATTCCGTCTTGTTGAAGTAAAACTTCTACATTCTTCTCGAATTTATGTTAGTTCTGCTCCAAAGTTAAATCGGCGGAATTGTTTTATTAACCGTTCATGTTAGTTAATTTGAGCATGTGTTTTATTAGTAATATTTCATATTTGACATAGTTCGCCTAATATGCATTTCCGTCTTGTTGAAGTAAAAATTCACCAACAGATTAATCGAAAAAATAATTAATTCACTTAAAACGTTTTTATAATTGTTTAGATTTAAACATACACAATTAAGAATCATAACAGCTAAGTTAAACGTACATTAAGACCGTTATAAAGTGCTCTTTTTACAAAATAGTTACTAATCCAAGGTTAAAAGAATATCAAATAACTGCCGTTTTTTTACACATTTTGTATGAAAGATTTATCGAGGGATTATTAACTTGTGCTATGATCAAAATGTATTTGAACAAGATTGTAAATTATCAAAGACTAACGGCAACATCAAACAATTAAATCATGTTTTCTTTTTTCTTATAGGTGGAAAATATAAAGAATCTTGTTCGACAACAGTAGACAGTTGTTACTCTCCCCTTGTTTGTCCTTCTGGTTTATGTGATTGTGAAACAAATTATTTCTACAAGGCAGATCATAATACCTGTAACACATGTAGGTGTTTATTATTACATTTGAAGGAGAATGAAGTATGATCAATATAAAAATAAGGAGATGTGGTATGATTGCCAAAGAAACAGCTATCCACCAAATTTCAAATGAAGTGCATGTAAGCAATGATAGGCAATCATACGTCCTCCAAAATTATTAATTAAAAAAAGCAAATGTAGCAAAATATTCAATTCCATTTGGAATTCTGTTTATTCTGGAAAGTAAACTATACAGGGGGTATAATTCTATCAACAAGTCATCTGAGTTCATACTAGTCTTTGTTTTGTTATTCATATGATTGTTTTATTTGACATAGTTGGCCTGGCATGCATTTTATATATGTTGTCATGTTGAAATCAAAATTTAGTAACAGCCTACAGCAATAAAAATATTTAACTCTCATCAGTGGTTTAAATTTAAACATTTTGTGACAAGACACTGTTGATTAGATGTATGACTGTCGTTCTTATATGAATCTTACACAATAGGCTTCAAACTGAGATAATGTTACAAGTTCTGTAATTTATTCTATTTATTGTTTTAAATCTACACCAAAAAGTGAAGATAATCCCACATTGGCTGACTTGGGCATAACAGTATCAAGCACTTGTCGCTTTTTTACCTTAGTAATTATAGCAGTAAGATTATCTGAACATGCTGAACTGGCTTCATATTTTGAAATATTTCATTTTGCCTTGCTCACTTTCCTCAAACAACTTGGAATGGAATCAAAAATCTAAGAGTATGTTGAATTTCTGTCTCCCTCTGAGTATGTGTTGGGATATTACGTGCGTGTGTTTGCAGTTCAAGATCATTTTACATCTCTTATTCGAAATATTATTTAGGTCTGGACATTTGGCATGTCAGTTCCTACCAAAAAGTTGATGTTGATTCATATAATCTTTCACGGAATTAGCTCTATGAAGTTTGGCATTGTCATCTTGATATATGTATTTGTCATCAGGAAAATAATGACCGATAAATGGCCAAAAAATCTCAATTTCTTTTGAAGCATAAATATTACTAGTTACAACAGTAAAAGTTCCAACACCTTCATATGTAATGCAGCCCCAGATAATCAAACTCAAGCGTGTCCCACGGCCTGAACATAAGCAAGAATGTGTCTGTTCTTCTTCAGGCCGTCTCCAGACCAACACAATTATCACCTTGCATTTAATACTATAAATGACTGGTCTCCAATAATCTTCCACAGTTTTGCTGCTGCTCAATTTACACCATGCCAATTAATCCATTTTGACATTTGCAGCACGATGTTTAATGTTTTTTTACAACACACTTTTTATAACCCACTACATACAACTTTCTCTTAGAACAGCACGCCAAGACAAACGCTATTTCTTTAATTTATCTTATAAATTGGAAGTTTTCTGTTTGATTTGACAGTGGTGCAAAGTTTGCGAGTTTCCATCGATGTTAGTAGATCAACATGTTTTGTTTTACTTAGACCTTCTATTTAAATATATTACTAAATTAAGTTCTGATCAGTGTTTTTTAATACAACTATGGGGAGTTGTATATATATTGTATTCACCTATTTCGTCCATTTGGGCCTACAAATATTTTTGCCGCACTTTTCCGTACGACTAATAAGCTATCTATTTGGTCAGCATATTGTTATATGTAGTGTATCCGCGCCTTTTTGAACTTATTAACACCTACTTCCATATTTTCCTTACATGTATGAGTAATACCATTCTTAATACGACACCACATTCAATCACATGTGTTTAGTCTGCACTGATGTTTTTTTTATTTTTTATAAAGGTGCAAACTTTTATATGACTGCATACACATAGCACGCAGAACTATCATGCATATTGCGTGGTAAAAACGGGATGCGCAATTAAAAGTTGAAAAAGCCTACTTTCATTAAGGTAGTTCAGGGGTATAGAAAAAAAAAAATGACAGAATTTTCTTATACTTTGCCAAAATGAAGAATTTTCTATGCTTTTTTCAAAAAAATAATAAAAAGTATGGGTCACCGCGCTATTTTTCAAGGTACGAGTCGATCAAAATTGCCAAAATTTGCTTAGATTGTTCATGAAAAAATACATTTTTGTGCATAAAAAGAAATCTATAAGACAGAATTTTGAAATAAATTATGAGAAGATAGGTTTTATAATATATTTTAAGAAAATGGAAAGAAAAATTGTGTCACCGAACTCTTTTCTTTCTACAAGTAAAAATGGAAATTTCCTATATGTCCAGTGTAAATTTATTTCTAAAGAGTTATCTCCTTAAATGGCTTATTTGAAAAATTGATTCTAAAACACAAATATTTTGTATTTGTTAAAACATTTTCGATAATGCAATGAATCACTAAGTTTTCTTTATATAAATAAACAATGTAACCAATAAATTGCAAATCAGTCTCCAAATTTGCAGATTTGGGCAAAGAACTAGACCGATTATGTACTGTGATTGTACAATTCAAGATGGCGGTATACCCCTGAACTACCTTAAGACCATCATAAAATGTTTTTTCTACAAAATGTTAGCAATGGAAGGTTTAACATGTTAAAGTGAATATCAAGTAACTGAGTTTTCTTTTATGTAATCTGTTATTTAGGATTGATCAATTTTGCGATAGTGAAATGTTCTAATCTAATTGACAAATATTATGTATTATCCAAAAGTAAATAAAATATCAAACAATTATGTCATGATTGTTTTTTTTTTTTACAGTTGGAAGATACAAAGAACCTTGTTCGACAGAAGTAAGCAGTTGTTACTCTCCCTTATTTGTGCCTCTGGTTTATGTGACTGTGAAACAAATCATTACTACAACGTAGATGACAATACCTGCAATACATGTAGGTGTTTATTTTTACAGTTAAAGATTACAATATGACACAATTCATTTTTTAGCAAAAAAGGCAAATCATTGTAAATTGTCATTTCAAGTTTAAATCCTACAGCAAAAAAGAATATACTTTGGAATCTTGAAATATATCATTACTGTTATCTGTCAATTTTGTATCTTTTAATATGTAAATAAAAGTTGACTATAAATTGATTTTACTTGATGATACGTTTTGAGCTAAATGATAAAAAAATGTCATTGTCATTCCTGCTTCTTTGTAGAAACAGAAATTTGTTAATTAATTTGTTACGATTTATTAAGGCCCTATAATCAAATCTAAAAATGAATTCAATTTAGGAGGGAGCTATATTGCATGTACCTTTTTCTTCAATTTTGGACTAAAAATATTTTCGCAACATTTTTTGCAAGACTAATGAGCTTCCTATTTAGTCAACATATTATTTATATAGTGATGAATTGTTTCTAGATTTTGAAAATAAAAATAGTGCAAACTGTATAACAGCCTGATCATACCATTGGGAACTATCATGCACGTGTTAAAATGAATATACTTAATCAAAATTCATGAGCGCCAATGTATATTAAAACCGTCATTAACGGTTTTCTTCAAAATATTTAGCAAAACAAGGTTCAAACAAATAACGAGTTTGTGAGAGTTGTTCCTTTATTTATTTTGTAAGAATGACATTCAATTTGGTCAATGGTAAAAAGGTTATCATCTAATTGACACAGATTGTAAATTATCCAAAATTTAATCCAACATCAAACAATTTCTTACAGTTGGAAGATACAAAGAACCTTGTTCGACATCAGTAAGCAGTTGTTACTCTCCCCTTATTTGTACATCTGGTTTATGTGAGTGTGAACCACATCATTACTACACGTCAGATACTAATACCTGCAACACGTGTAAGTGCTTAATACTAAGTTCAAGAAAGAATGAAGAATGACATAATTCATTACTCATTAAGCAAAAAAAAAAAGTGAATCAAGCGAAAATTCTACTTTGCATTTGAAAATATGGTAATTTTGTGAAAAAACTATACGGTAGGACTTGTTTTATTAACCTGTCATGTTAATTATTAAAAGACTGTGTGATGTTAAGTATATATGATAAAGTTGGCTTAGAATGCATTTAATACTTTAATCAAGTTGAAGTTAAGATTTAGCAACAGATCTATCAAAAATATTCAATTCGCTCTGTCTTTTAAATTTTAACTTCTTATGGCAAGATAGTGTTGATATAATGTATGAATGTCGCTTATACATGAATCTTTAAAAAAACGTAAGCATTTTTAGACGTTCTTTAGTTTATTGTAAATGCAAAAACTAAAGATAATTCATTTAAAGAGAAAACATTTTATTACAGTGAAATATATCTTTACTGTTTTCTTGCAAATTAAGTCTTTTGAACAACAAACACATATTTGTTGATAAATTGATAATACTTAATGCGTTTCGACCTAATGTTTAAACAATGTCATTATCATTCCTGATTCTTTGTAGAAACTAGACATTCGTAAATTAGTTTGTTTCGATTTATAAAGGCCTTATACATGTATTTAAATGTAGTCCTAAGTTTAATTTATGTTTAATAACACAACTATAGTAAGGGGGTCATATTGCCTTCACCTATATCGTAAATTGTGGCCTACAAATATGTAACCAGGACTATTCAATTATTTGGTCAGCAGATTGATTATATATTGATGAATTGTAATATGTTTGCACTTTTTTTTAACTTTCTAACACCTTCTTCCTACGAGTGCAATTTTAGGTTTTAAGTCTGTATGGTTTTATTTAAATATTTAAAAATCAAAAATGCAAACTTTATCACTGCATACACATGTCACTGGGAACTATGATGCATATTGCGAGACAAAAACGGGATATGCAATTAAAATCTTATAGACCTTACTTACATTAGCATCGTCATAAAAGTTTTCATATTTTTTTAGAAATGCAAGGTTCATATGAATTTCAAGTAACAGAGAGTTCACTTTTATTAATTTGTTAAAGTGACTTTTTTAGGAATTAACAAATTTGATTACAGTGAAAATTCTTTATGTTATTTAAAATATTGTATATTATCCAAATTTAAATGCAAAATTAAACAATTCATGATTGGTTTTTCTTTCAGTTGGAAGATACAAAGAATCTTGTTCGACAGCAGTAAACAGTTGTTACTCTCCCCTTATTTGTTCCTCTGGTTTATGCGAATGCGAAACGAATCATTACTACAAGGCAGATCATAATACCTGCAGTGCATGTATGTGTTTAGTACAGTTAAAAGAGTGAAATATGACCAATTTTTTATTTAGCAAAAATAGTGAATCTTTCAGAAATATGTAAATTTAAAAAAAAATATACAGTTTTATCAACCAGTCAGGTTTGTTGATATGAGCTATTGTGTTGTTATTTATATGTCGTATTTGACCTAATTGGTCTATAATGCATCTAATATTTTGGTCAGCTGAAGTAAACATTTAGTAACAGCTTTACCAAAAATGACTAATTCGCCTAACTATTTTGAATTTAAACATATTGTGGCAAGATATCGTTGATAGGATATATGAGTTTCGCTCTTATATTTATCTTAATTTAAGGTGGTACATAACACTACAAGAGATAACTCTGTAAAAATCAGCTTAACGTTTTAATTAAGTACTATTGTTTAAGAAATATTAAGCTTCTCAATGATCAAAATTAGAGTTTCTCAAACTGCCATATATCCAATGACTTTTTCCGATAAAGTGTGTGGTTCAAGTTTTTAAAATTTTTATATATTTGTCCAAGGAACAAAGTTAATATTTTGTTAAATTTTTATAAAAATTAAACGAGCAAAATTAATTTTAGTCAAGGTGTTTGGTACCACCTTAAAGGCTTCAAATTAAAGCATTTTCTAAAATTCTGTTATTCATTATAAATGAAAAAGTGTAAAACCCTGCAGTAAAAAGATCATACTTAAGTATTTTGAATTATATCGTTACTGTTATCTGGGGAATTATATCTCGTAAATATTAAATAAATATTTGATGATATATTGATAACACTCTATATCTTTTGAACTTAATTGTGAACAAATGTTTTATAATTCCCTCTTCTTTGTAGAAGCATTCATTTTTAAATTGACCAAGATGTTAATTACAACATCAAACAGTTAATTCATGATTATTTAACCTTACAGTTGGAAGATACAAAGAACCTTGTTCGGAAGCAGTAAGCAGTTGTTTATCTCCCCTTATTTGTGCCTCTGGTTTATGTGAATGCGAAACAAATCATTACTACAACGCAGATTATAATAGCTGTAACTCATGTAGGTGTTTATTATTAAAGTTGATCTAATCACAAGTAGATGTTTATTATCAAACTTAGATTTAAACATCTTGTCGCAAGATAGTATTGATATGATGTATAAATGTCGCTCATTTATAAATCTTTATGAAAAGTCATTTATTATAACATGTTTAAATGCAAAAAGTTTAAAATCCTACAGCAAAATGATCATACTTTAGTATTTTGAAATATATCATTATTGTTGTCTTGCAAATGACATCTTGTCAACATAATAAAAAAGATAAAGATAATACTTTCTAGCCTGTTTGCTAAATGACAGATAAATGTCATAACCGCTTCATGTTTTTTGTAGAAACAGCGTTTGTAAACTAAAGTTAATTCAACTATGGCTTTATATAAAATGTATCATCACGTTTTTTTTAATGTGTAATAATACTACTCTAGGAATTCGTCAATATTGACTTCACCTAGGTCGTCTGTTGTTTTTATTTAGGCCAAGAAAAGCTTTCTATGAATCTTATGAGCTTTCTTTTCGATCAGCAGATTGATATATATTGATGAGTTGTAACACTTGTGCGATTTCCGGTACTGGTAAACCGCTAATTCCTTTTATTTTTGAATGAATTTGAGTATGAAAAGTATGACAACGCTTAAATTTTCATTTTCGCATTTTCGCATTCGGTGACCGTGCCTGCCAACTAAGATGGCCGACGTGGTCAAACTTAGAACATACGGGTAAAATGCACGTTTTGTCTTTTATTTTGAAAACAGTTATCATTAGAAAAAAATCCAACAAGAACACAAATGTTCAGAATGTTGAGCTGTATACAACAAAACTGTAAGACGACCTCTTATAGGAATTATTGAAAAGATAAATTTTACATTTTTTTTTACCTTTTTGTCTATTATATTTAAAATGATAAAAAATAAGAAAGAAACGTTAAGTTGCAAAAATGATCAGCAAGACTAGTTTTACGAATATGTTTTGTGATTTAATTTGTCATTTGACTCCCTATTATAGTTATTGCCCTTTAATGACAAGTTTTATAATTTATTTTGGCATTTTGCCTTATATGATACAAAATTTGATAGATATATTGACACTTTTAATCACAAAAGTTATCAGCGAGGCAAGATCTACTAACCAGCCTTTATTTGCTGATATAAGTAGTAAACTGTCTGTCTTTATAGGAGTAATTGCCCTTAAAAAGGGATTTTTATACCCCCTTTTGTGTTTTAAACAAAAAGTAAAGAAGATAGAGAGAAAAAAAACAGACTGAATGATCAGCAATTCAAGATCAACAAAACAGAGATTTTTTGTTGAATTCATAAATTCTATTCTCGTCTACAATGTTGGAGAGTGTCCTTTGTTGAATATGCAAATAGACAAAGGTGAGCGACACAGGCTCTATGTCCTCTTGTTTAAGTCTGCATGCCATTTCTTTTTACATCTTGAAAAAAAGATAATAATGCAAACTGTTTTTTTAAATCTTAAAAACAATAATGGTACATGCCGTTTGACTGCCTACACATTTCACGAGGAAATATCGTGATAAGTGTTGGTAAAATGGGGATACCCAATAAAAGTTAATAGCAGCTTACCCACATTAAGACATTTATTTTTGCAATATTGTTAGCTATGCAAAGGTCACAAACATATCCATTTACAGTTAGTTCTTTTACTCATATTGTATCAATAATTCAGTGAGATATAAACAACTTAGACAATGGTAAAATATTCTAATCTTATTGACCAAAATTTTAAATGATCCAAAACTAAGCAACATCAAACAATTAATTCATGATTGCGTTTTCTTACAGATGGAAGACACAAAGAACCTTGTTCCATATCAGTAAGCAGTTGTTATTCTCCCCTCATTTGTGCTTCTGGTTTATGTGAATGTGAAACCACGCATTACTACAACGCTGATTATAATACCTGCAATCCACGTAGGTGTTTATTTTTTCAGTTGGAAGAATGAAGTATGAGAAATTTAATTATTTGTCCAGAGAATTCCTCATGTTCCTTTCGAGATAATGATACTTATGTTTAATAATGTTAAAAAAACTATTTAAGGGGAATAGTTTTATCAACTACTCATGTTTTTTAAAGCTTATGTGCTATAAGTTATATTTCAAATTTTTCATAAAATTGAGAATGGAAAGGGGGAATGTGTTAAAGAGACAACAACCCGACAAAAGAATAAAAAACAGCGAAGGCGTATAATACATTATTATCTACCTCTTGTTAGAGTAAAAATTAAGCAAAAGTTTAACCGAAAAATATTTCACTCACTTTAATAGTTGAGATTTGAATATAGTGTTGCATAACAGTGTTATTTTGATATTTAATTGATGTTCATGTTTGAATCTCAATTTAAAGTCTCTAAACTTAAAAATTCAAAACTAAATGACATATCACAAAATTCAATCATGATTGCTTTCTCTTTCAGTTGGAAGATACAAAGAACATTGTTCGACAGCAGTAATCAGTTGTTACTCTCCCTTTATTTGTGCTTCTGGTTTGTGTGAATGTAAAACAACGCATTACTACAACGCAGATTATAATACCTGTAACACACGTAGGTGTTTGTTGTTATCTAACAATAATTCTTATTTAACATAGATATAAGAAGATGTGGTATGAGTGCCAATGAGACAACTCTCCATCCAAGTCAAAATTTATAAAAGTAAACCATTATTATAACTGTTTTATGATGCATCCATATTTTGGTATTGTTGGAGTTAAATTTTAGCCACAGCTTTACCAAAAATATAGCATGTGCAACCATATTTTATATTTCAACATTTTTTTACATCGAAAAAATATTTCTTGATATATTGATAATACTTTTGAGCTAAAGGGTAAGTGGTCATCATCATCTTTTACTTGCCTAAATGCCCCCTGATCCGTCACTCCGTATTTCTTTTACGGCTCTGAGATTTGAGCAGACATTATTCACCAACGTCAATATGACCTAAATGAAGTTATTAGCGATCATCACAATGTGTGAGGAAACGTTATTTATATAGTAAAGAAGATGTGGTATGATTGCAAAAAGCCAACTATTCACAAGAGACCAAATGACACAGAAAATAACAACTATAGGTCACAGTACGGCCTTCAACAATGGACAAAGTCCATACCGCATTTAATCTTTAAATAGGCCCGAAATGACAAATGTGAAATAATTCAAACGAGAAAACTAACGGCCTAATTTATGTATCAAATAATGAACGAAAACAAATTTTTAAAACAGCAATACTCGACAACCACTGAATTACATGATCCCGACTTTGGACAAGCACATGCAGTATGTGGATGGGTTAACATGTTAGCGGGCGCCAAACCCTCCCATAACGTGGAACAGGTGTGTAACAGTACAACATAAAAACAAACTAAAAATCAGTCGAAAAAGGCTTAACTCATCAGATAGATACCAACACAAACACAAAAAAAAACACCGAGTAGATGTGGACGGGTAATAATACATCCCAACAACAAAAAGACACTACGTTTGAGCACGTGAATATCCTTGAAGGATTGGTGCATACTGTGTTGTTTTCTTGCCATTTCGTAAAATCATGATTAATTAAGGGTAATGAGAAAATAAAATGAGGCCGATAGTCATATATTGAATAAGAATTACAATGATGTTCCTGCTTTTTTGTAGAAACAACCATTTATAAATGTATATGTTTTAAATAAATAAGGCTTCATTTTAAATTGTATTACTATATACCTAAAGGAGTCCGTTTCAGTGATAGTATGCTTAGAACGGCAACGCATGCAATTTCATGTTTTTAATCTGCTCGTATGTTTTAATCTTAATATAACAATATTGCAAACTGTATTACTGCCTACACATAGCATGCATATTGTGTTGTAAAATATCAATACTGCTTGTATTTATTTGAGCTAATCTACATTAAGACCTTCATAAAATGCCTTTTTCTACAAGATTTTTAGCAATGCAAGGTACAAAAATATCAAGTTACTGATGGTTCTTTTATTTATTTTGTAAGAGTGATTTATTGAGAGACTATCAATTATGGCAATGGTGAAAGTGTTTTAATCTAATTGACAAAGATTTAAATTCTCCAAAACTTTACACAATAAATGCAATATCAAACAAATAAATCATAATTGTTTTTTTACAGTTGGAAGATACAAAGATTCTTGTTCGACAGCAGTACACAGTTGTAACTCTCCCCTTATTTGTGCTTCTGGTTTATGTGAATGTGAAACAAATCTTTACTACAATGCAGATTATAATACCTGCAGCACACGTAGGTTTTTGTTATTAAAATTGAAAGAATCGATTCATTTTTAGCCGAAAAAAATAATGTAACGGCGATTCTCAATACGTTTCGGAATTATGTTCATTCTGGTAAAAATAAAATCTATACAACGTAATGTTTCTAATATGTTGGGTTTGTTGAAGTAAAAATTTAGTAAAAGCATAACCAACAGATTTTAACTCCCATTGATGTTTTGGATTTGCACAACTCGTGGCAAGATACTGTTGGATGGATATATGAATGACGTTTATATATGACTCTGAATTGAAAGGCCTCAAACAAAAGGATTTTCAAAAGTTCTGTTATTTATTATTTATTTAAAAAGTTTTAAATCCTACACAAAAAAGACCATACTTTGGTACAAATTGTAGTATACTGAATAAATTAAGACTAGCAAATTTACATCTTATTAACAGAAAAAATCTTTTGATAGATTAATAATACTGTATGGCTTTTGTGCTAAAGGGTAAACACATGTGGTTTTCGACTTGTACTTCGCCTTTATACCCCGGCTCCGTCTGTCCGTAATTCTCGTACCACGGCATTAAGACTTGAACAGAAAATGTCATTGATGTCACAATGACTGAGGAAAAGTTATTACCAAATCTTCACAATGTGTGAGGAGACGTTAGTGCTATTCCATTAAAATGTATGTGGAAGGGTAGGAAGGGACGTTTATTTTATTGAATGTGGGTCATTGGTCTTTTTTCAATATGCGTCTATTACCATCATGCAAAATTATCTACCAAATGGTTCTTGGTTGTTAGTATATTTGAAAGTCCCTTCCTTCCCTCCCACATACATATTAATAGAATAACCCTTGTTAGGACTACTGATACAGGTTACTTTTGTAAGGGACTTTATTGTATTAGCTGTTTTCGTCAATTCGACTATAATGGCCAACACATATTTTCGTCGCACTTTTTTCTATGAACTTAATGAGCTTCCAATTTGGTCTCAATAGTATATTCAAACGTATCATTACTGTTATCTGGAAAATTAACATCTTGTTAACATCGAAAACATGTTTGTTAATAAATTGGTGATACTTGAATGCGTTTTGAGCTATTAGAATGATTGAACAATGCCATAATCCTTCCTGTATCTTTGTAGAAAAAGATATTTGTAAATGTTCATGTTTTAAATAACTAAGGCTTTATATTTAATGTATTACTTAATTTAATGTAGTGTTTTAGTACATCTATGTCAGTAAATCTATATTGCATTGACTTTAGGTTCAATTTGGTCTACAAATAATATCGTCACACTTTTCCGTGCGACTTATGAGCTTTTTATTTGGTCAGCAGATTGATAGTAATGAGTTGTTTTTATAACTGTTCAACTCCTACATCCTAATTTTGCTCTATTAGTAAGAGTATGCTTAATACAACAACGCATTAAATTTCGGATTTTTAATCGGCGCAACTGTTTCTTTTTAAATCCGATAGGGCCAACAGTGTTTCTTTTTTTCAACAATAAAAAAAAAAAAAGTAGGACAAACTATAAGTTTTGTTTATCTAAAGGAGGTTTGAAATGATGTCATGCAGATTATAGGTTTGACATGACGTCATACAGATTAGGGGTTTGATAAAGCCTTTGCAACAGTGACTGCAATCGATGACGTGACGTCATACAGATTAAAGGTGTGATAAAGCCTTTTGCAACCGTGCTGATATCGATATCATCACGGGTGGCTGATACAGCACCCTTGCCAATAATTGTATTACACATACAATTTATCTGTATTTACTACTAAGTATATAATAAAAGAATTTAATCAACGTGTAGTTGCCGGTGATCTCAGAAGATGATTGGATGAATTTAAGCTTTTATCATAACCTTTATCAGCTCAAAATATGCTAACAGGTGTTAATGAAATTGACAACTTTGTGAAATGTGGAAGGCAGTCGAAGGGGTTTTGGTTTAACAAAAATGAAAATGTATTTTTAATCATCAGAGAAACAGAATCTTACATAGTTATCGTGATTATCGATTTATCCATCTCGAAAGTTAATTATAATAAAGTCCTCGCCAAGGCTCAGACTTTAAAATTTATAATTTAACTATCTCGATTGGATAAATCCGATAATCCACTGGTATCAATGTAAGAATCTATATTTATCTATAGAAAAGCTATTGGACAAACTGTGTCACTACCGGCACACAGCACAGAGTACTTTCATTCATATTGCGCAATAAAGTGGGGATACGCAACTCAAATTCATGAGAGCTTTCTTATATTAAGACCGTCATAAAATGCTTTTTTAAGGATTTTCTTAAAGATTTTAAGCAATGCAAGGTTCAAATAATTATTAAGTTACTGATGTTTCTTTTTTTTAATTGGTGAGAGTGATTTATTTTGGGATTGTCAATTTTGCTATGCTGAAAATGTTCGAATCTAATTGAAAACCATTATAAATTCTCCAAAACTAAATGCATTATCAAACAAATAAATCATGATTGCTTTTTCTTACAGTTGGAAGATATAATGAAACTTGTTCGACAGCAGTAAACAGTTGTTACTCTCCCTTTATTTGTGTTTCTGGTTTATGTGAGTGTGAAACAACGCATTACTACAACGCAGATTTTAATACCTGCAAACCACGTAGGTGTTTACTATTAAAATTGATAGAATGAAGTATGAAAAAACTCCTTATTTATCTGTAAAAGCGTATCTAGCGAAAATTACATATTTCTTTCAGAAATATATTAATTCTCTGAAAAAAAATTTGCAGGTGATACAGTTTTAACAACTAGTCAGGATAAAAATCAAAGCCTGTTTGGTGTTACACAAATGTCATATTTGACATAGTTTGACTGTAATGCATCTAAATTGTTTTGTCTTGTTAAATTACATTACAGCAACAGCTTTACCAGAAAACATTTAACTCGCATCAATATTTTAAATTTAAATATCTTGTGGTAAGATAGTGATTAATTGATAGGTTTTCAACGCTACTTTCAGCACTATTGTGCTATTTCGTAGCTGTCAGCTTTTATTGGTTGAGGAAGCCGGCGATCATTACAATGTGTGAGGAGACGTTATCAGGATTATCTTAATAATGAGTAAAATTTCTTCAGATGGTGACAAAGAAAAGAAGTAGTTCGATTCACAGATTATTAGAATTTTATTGGTATAAATATCTAAAAATACCAACCACTTGACAATTAGAAGAGTTTGATTGATTCGCTCCGCTCGCTAAGCTCGCTCGTCGAAGTTGCATGTGAACTTGCAAGCCTTAAATCAATATCTAAATTGTTATATTTTTGTTCATTTTATTTGAGAGAATTGATGGAGGAATGTTAAGATTTTGGTACTGGTTCAAATTTGTTTATCTAATCGAACAAGATATTGAATTATCGAAAAATAATCAATACACATCAAACAATAAAACTTGATTACTTTTCTTACAGTTGGAACGCACAAAGACCCTTGTTCGACAGCAGTAAGAAGTTGTACCACTCCTCTCATCTGTAATTCTGGTATATGTGATTGTGAAACTACCCAATACTACAACGAAAATGATAATACCTGTAATATACGTAAGTGTTTTTTTATTAAGTATGAAACTAATCATTATTTAGCAAAATTCTTAATTGCTTTCTAAATTTATTCGATTTAGATATGTTGCACATATTATGATTTTAATTGAAATTTCTCAAATAAAGCATTTTCAGAAGTTCTGTCTTTTATGTCAAAATAAAATTAAATGTTATGCTACAATTAAAGTCAGAAAGCTAACAGTCCGGTTACCAGATCAGTAACTTTGTATTAGACTCAGAAATTGATTATACGACGGAAACATTATTTTATTATCTATCCGATTAGGGCGTCAGATCTAGTAACATACGATGGGCAGAAATCTAAGGTAGCAATTCACAATCAGGAAAAGTATTCTAATAAATTTTACCACCTCCTTAGATTTATTTAGTTTGATTTTTGCAGAAGATGATTGTAAAATGACATCGCAAGGTACGGAATATCGAGGAGCTGTCAATATAACTATCAACAACAGGACCTGTCAGAGGTGGGATTCAAATGATCCTCATGTGCATTATAGATCCAGTCCACCACCTGGATATGCACACAACTATTGTCGTAATCCAGACTTTGAAGATGACCAGCCTTCACCTTGGTGTTATACCATGGACCCAAGTATGCGGTTCGAGATTTGTAATATTCCCTTTTGTAGTAAGTATTGATTAAAGCCAGCAATAGTTTACCGACGTTGAAATCCCCGAAATCCACATAGAAGATACAAATAAAATGTGAAAAAAGACCTGTGGGAATTGCATAAAATGAAAATGAATTGAAACACGTTGTATCACCCGTAATGCAAATCCTCATTTAGGAAAAATGACACAATCAGCAATAGGACACAGTTAAAGGTCAGACGACTCTTCTGGCTTAAAAAGATGTAACACCTCAAAAATATATCACTAGTGATCTGAGACACATACCCATTATATCGGAAAACCAATTGAAGGGGACTGTAAGACTTATGTAGTGTGGAATTTAGGCGATCCTCCACATTTCTGTGTTGGAACAGTTTTTGTGTAAGAATTATGATCACTTACAAGCGTAACATGTCACTTGGTGTATGTAAATGATAAACAATTGGGCAGAGGGTTTATTACTGCTGAGAATGGGAAGTAAACGATTGGAATGTTGAAATGTGTAATAAATTCTAGTTTTTGATATATATAGAATAGTCATTGAGCGGGTTTTCTGAAATATAAAAAGGAGGCATTGTCTATGTATTTCATAAGTCTTCACACATTCTCAAGATGAAATATACTTTGGGGTAGCCAAAAGTAATTTTTAACATTTATTTTCATCTAAAGTTTAGATTCATCAAATAAGTATAAAAAGAAGGTTGTCAATAATGTAACTATCTATTTAGGAGAATTAGTTATGACTTTAAATACTGAAAATTCACCCAAACTATGCCAAATCTGGTTAACGCGACCTATGCCTCGGGGTAGACAACCTTAGTGTTTGTAGAATACACCATTCATTAACTGTTTTGTCCAATAAAGCATGAAAATAATTGAGGCAAAAGTTTTAGTATTTCCAAAAGGATGACGAACAGTGATAATCTCTTATATGTCTATTATTTTTTCTTTTAATTTGTGTTTAAATCTAAAGTTAGTTTGACCATTCAAATATAGAAATTCCACTTTATTTAAGAATGAAAATCCCTCAGATATGTTTAGACTTTTGGCTATTCAGAAAAGTTTCTATTCATTTAGGTACTTTCAAAAGTTTTATTCTTTTTTTTCTTCTCGCAATGTTTGTTTTTAAATGTACATGGTAGAGGTATTTTATAAATTAATAATACGGTTTCTTTCCCCAAGTCAACACCCTTGATTTTTAATATTAAAAAAAAAAAAAAAAAAAATAGTAATTTAAGCATTCGTAAGAAATCGTATAGATATAAGTCTTTTAAATATAAGATGACAACACATATTGCTTCTTGCCTTTTTGGTTATTTCAAGGCTAAAGGAAGAAACATGCAAGTTAAAACTATCAGAATTTTATGAAACAGTTAGATCAAATGCTTCACACCTCTCTAGTTGATTGAAACACTGAGATACTCAAACGATCTACCAATTACAAAATTGACCTAAATTTGTGGTTTGATGACATTGGTGGTTATCAATGTATTTTCTAGCCAAATGTACTCCTCTATTTGTTAAAAGAACAATTTCATCAAAACTCTTTATACATTTCCAAAGTCATATTGAGGTAGATTCATGGTATAACGCCATCTTGGATTGTACAATCGCATTACACAATCGGTCTAGTTCTTTGCCCAAATCTGCAAATTTGGAAACAGATTTGCAATCTATTGTTTAGACTGTTTATTTTTATAATGAAAACTTAGTGATTTATTGCATTATCCTAAATGCTTTAAAAAACACCAAATATTTGTGGTTTTAGAATCAATTTTTCAACTTTAAGGGGAGATAACTCGTTTGATAAAAAAAATATACTGGACTGAAAGGAAATTTTATTATTTACTTGTAGCAAGAAAACATGTTCGGTGACACCATTTTTCATTTTATTTTCTTAAAACATATTATAAAGCCTATCTTCTCATATTTTATTTCAAAATTCTGTTTCATAGATTTCTTTTTATGCACAAAGATGCGTTTTTTCATGAACAATCTAAGCAAATTTTGGCAATTTTGATCGACTCATAGCTTGAAAAATAGCACAGTGACCCATACTTTTTATTATGTTTTAGAAAAAAAGCATAGTAAAATCTTCATTTTGGCAAAGTATAAGACAACTCTATTTGAGGAAATATATACCGATGACCTACCTTACTTAATAAGTGTAAAAAATCAAGACAAAACAATTTGACTATTGGAAAACATCTCCAAAGGTCCAACGGTGTTATTGGCTATACATAGCAAGAGAAGGTAGCATGTTGGTAGTAAAATGTGCTAAAATGTGGATACGCAGTGCCAACTCATAATAGCTATATGTTTATATGATGAATTTATTTAAGGCTGTCATATATTGCTCTTTCCACAAGATTTTTAAAGGCAAAATAACGAAGCTAATTTAATAAACCATATTTCTTGGCAGTGCACCTTGAAACCAAATATTGCCATTCTGAAAATGCCAAAACGTTGAAAAATACTAATAAAAAACAAGCTTAAGTTCACCTGATGATTTTTTAGAATCTACACATTGTACCCTCTATTCAAATGATTATAATAAGCCGAAATCCAACTTTTAGTAGGTTTTTTTTAAGGATACATTATATCAGTAAAATACCCGCCCCTCTCCCCCCCTGAAAAAAAAAATAAAATTGAAGGTCAAGGATGTACTAGTACCTTAATTTAAATACGTGAGGATCTTAATGACCAAAAGAGAAATAAAAATAGCTACTGTAAACCGTCTTTATTAAGCGTGCGATTTATTTTCGGATCTTTCGTTAGTAAAAGGAAGAATAAAGCAAATAAAAAACATATGAAATATGAAAAAGCTGAGTATTCCCTTATTTAAACACATGAAGGAAGTAAAAAAATCGCAAACATGCGATTTTATTTATTTCTAAGGTACTATTGTACAACTATGTCCCGAGGGATTACATAGATGCAGTTCTGGGCAATGTTTGGCTGACATTAACGATTGCTTTTTGGAAAGCTCGAAAGCACAGATTACCACAGCAGTTTTTGGATTTCAAGAACAACCATCAGGTAACATATTATAAAAAACAAATTTAAAAGAAGTACATTATAAAGAAGAATATATAAGTTTTGATTGTTTATTGCAACCTATCTTAAATTAACATCTCTAGTTAGAAAATATGTACTATATTAAAATTGTAAATATAAACACTATGTAGATACATTTGAACTTTAAACATAAATGCCAATGACTCGTGTATCGAAATGAGCAGTAGCTTCTCGTTATTTACAAGTTCAGTTTTTTGCAAAGACGTTGATCCAATTTTTGCAAACTACATTTCACATCAAGATCATTTCATCGTTTAGCCGAATTTACAGTGTCATTTAAGTTTCATGTTGTACTTTAATGGTGCTGTTGATATGGCGTATTACTTAATGAATGGGGTTCGTGTTGCTCAGTCTTTAGTTAACTATATTGTGTTTTGTGTACTATTGTTTGCCTGTTGGTCTTTCTCTTTTTTATCCATGGCGTTGTCAGTGTATTTTCAACTTATGAGTTTGAATGTCCCTCTGGTATCTTTCGCGTCTCTTTTAATAGTAGAGAACATTTTATAGTCATCTCAATAATCGTGGTTTTTTATCAAATTACTTGATACTATAAAATGAGAAGCAAAAGATACATAAGGGATAATGAAACTCATACGTAAAAAAAACTTAATACTGCTCAACACGAAACCCAAAGTTTGAGATGCGGTATATTGATCGAAACGATAGAAAAAACGTCTCTATAGTTTAAACATAACTCAAAACATTTTGCAACAGGTTATTGGGGCTATTTCAGCAATCGGAGATTGGCGTAACTTAACCGATACTATTCGACTTATTTAAAACAAAAAAATAAAAAAAAAAATGCCATATCATATCATTTATTTTTATAGCGCATCTTCACAATTATACCATTTAAAGTGTTTCTGTGTAACCCAAATGTATGTATCTTTATTATTCATTTGTAAAAATTGTGATATAATCTTTTAGTTTTTTATTACAGAAGACTCTTTCCACATTTTAAAAATTGTCATTGGTGTCCTTGTGTTTCTACTGCTGTTTATATTTGCTGTGTGTTTATTCATCGTCTTTTTCCCAAGGTAATAGTTTGGTCATGTATTTAACCAATTAAATCTAAGGCGATTATTTGAGAAATATTTTCACACTGAATTTGTTTGTTAACAGCTGATTGTGTTTAATTGTCATTTACCTATTCCTTATTATATTAAGCAATTGGAGTAATAAAAAGTGTTAACATGAGTTAATAATTTCAATTGTGTTTAAAATTACTTAAAATTTTGGAGGTTAGAAAAATTTTGCAATCTAATTAAGGATCATAATCAACATTTTAAAATATCACAACCCCTGTGACGTGTAAAATAGTTGGTATCAAATACTGGTTTAACTCATGTTTAGTCTGTTTGAAGCAAACTCTCAAACTAAATCTACATTGTACACGCACACCTACACGGATATAAGACATGTAAGGACTGCAACAGTCCGAAAGAGAAAAAAATGTTATTGGAAACATATATCAATAATGGTGAACTGGACGCCAACTTATGGGTAATATCATTGCATTAAATAATGTCGATAGGCATATGACCCCGATATAGATTTATATAAGCAAATACATATAAACAGCATGTGCAATAGTAAAATGACAATGCTTATGTTTATTTCAGATTATAGATGAAAATAGAAATAGTTGTCATCGTCGTATTACCTTTAACCTTACTTTCAACCTAACGGTACCGATAATGTCTCTTCTATGATGCCCTAGAACATAAACATGAACATTAAACACCATATGGAATCAGTGAAAAGCTGATCGAACGAAGAAGGAAAAAAGTGAAATAACACCGGGCATCAAATCAGAACTATGTATGAACGAGTTAAAATCCTTAGTTAAAAACGGTTTCCAAAATTGTATTACATTTTATTTCAGTAAACATCATATTCCGTTATTCTCTCAGGAACTTAACAGTCAACTAGGAGAAATCTCGATAGATTTGTATTTAAAAGATGCACCAATTAATTTAGTTTGCCTTGAATCTTCTGTATATTATTTCATTTATTAATTTCAGAAGAAAAAGACGAGCACGAGTTATCCCTGCAAAGGCCTGACCATAATACAATAGTGGAAACACTACAAATGAAACATACTGATATATGTTTCTTTTTTGTCTGAAAAGTGGAAGACTTTCATAAACTTTTTACTGCTTTTTATACTCTTGAACTTGTAACTATATAATATGGTGGACTCTAGCTGCTATGTGTTTGTAAACATTTGAACTGACTGTCAATTTATGTGTGTTTTTGTATGGTCCGACTGCTTCTATTTATTTTCCCGCTCGTGCGGGTGCACTCGACTCAATCTTAATTGACTAGGATTGTCAGTTTTCCTATCGAAGGTCGGTGGTTTCTCCGGGCACCCGGCTTCCTCCACCAATAAAAACTGGCCGCCACGAAATAGCCCAAAAGCGGTGCTTAAAAGTGGCGTTAAAACACCAAAATCAAATCAAAATCAAATCCATTTATTTTGCTGGGATTTTCACTTGTCGCTTGTTGGTTTAACCTGGACTCCCGGTAAATCATTTTCGTTAACTTCATTTCAAATATAACTACAATGTATATTCGCCCCGGAAGTCTGCTTACAATATTGAGTCAGGAACCGAGACTATCTGTTGCTGATGCCTATATTTTATGTAAAAGACCATACTTATAAATTCGTTGTTGTTCAACAAAATTTCATCCGATTTTCAGACTTTTTAGAAATAATCAAAATTGTATAAAACATCAAATAAAGTGTGTTTCTTGTAATATGTGGATAGTTTTGTGAAATATCATAAGGAGTTTATCTAATATGCATCAACCACATATTTTTACTATTCTAATTATTTGATATTGAAAAGCTTATACAGTACTACCACAACACTTCAGGTTGAAAATCGATCAAAGTTTTTCCCATTTTTTTTTGTTATTTAACCTGCAGCTGACATCAGTGCAACTCTCAAGCCAGTTGATATACACATCATAATTTTTATTAATCTAGTGTTGAATTATTTTCGTTTTCTCAAATGAGGGGGAATTTACCTTCATATGTTAAAATATTGAATAGTTTATTTAACTGAAACATATGCGCTTTAATTATTTATATATTGGTTCAAAGCAACATAGTATTTCTTATGTTAACTTCTTTCCGTTGTATTACTTCATTCGATTAGAGTATTGACATAATTTTTTACTCTTTGTAGTGAGTTTTACATGTACATTTGTTTACAAATAAAAAAAAACATATGCACTGATCTGGTACGTTAGCAAGTTTCTATTTTTAAGAAGTCTACACTTATGATCTTGCAAGCTTTGGGACAGTTTATTCTCCGATCTTCGCACTGATTAATAGTCGTGCAATCACATGTACTGTTATATATCATTTCGAATAGAACACGTTATTCCAATGATCTAAATACATCACAATAAAGAAGACAATAGTGCTATCCTTCTCTTTAATGGGCGTCAAATTCAATGAATAGTAAACTAGCTAGTATAATAACAATATTCATCAAATACCGTGAAAGATAGATTTATCACTTCGGAAAAACTGCTAAAGTGCACGTGAAAGACAATGCAAACGGGGAATTAAGTTTTCGGTTACTTTGAAATTTGCTTCAATCGAAAGAAAAAAATCGTTAACATTTTTGTCTCTATAATTTTATATATCTATAGCTGTTTTCGAGATAAAAGTAAAAATGTGCATCTTACCCCTTAGATCTGTTTTTAGCCAAGTACGTCACTTTGTTTGACAGGTAGGACTGTTGGACAAATTTGTTAAACTAATTATCCAAATGATGATTGTTACCGAAATTTATTAAGTGTACTAGATATTTCGGAGCAGAAATTTTGTAAAACATAACGGACGGCAATAGACGATAAGCGCCAGATAATGTATGGGTCAGGTGAGCTAAAAACGTAAAGGGTTTTGGATAACCTATTGTATTACCTGAGACTAATGGTGTCAGTGTTAAAGAGAAATGATGACTTTAAAAGAAATGTGTTTGTATAATATGTCAATCAGTAAAATAATAAATACGGAAACAAATTTACTCAGGATTCTATCACTCTTTCAAGTAGCTTCTGTCCAAGTTTTGCCAAATTTCCTGAAGGTTTGACATTGTTATGCAAATCTAACATAATCTTTACAAAACAGACTGTTTCAGGTTTATGTTATATCATGTTTAATATGGAAAAATGTGACCACGTTTTTCGGGGTAATAGTCTGTTGTATCACCCTCTAAGCTTTCTGTTATCTTATTTATTATACTGAACGTTCTGTATTTACTTTAATTCTTATTTCAAATTTAAAGTAACACTACAGTTCAGTGTTTCTTAGTTTATGTCTGTCAAATATGTGTTTCGTAAATTGTTTTGCTACAAATAAGGCTGTTAGTTTTCTCATTTGAATCGTTTTTCATTTCGGAACCTGCTGACTACACGGTATGAGTTTTCTCATTGTTGAAGGCTGTACGGTTGCCTGTAACTACTTACTTCCACTTAATTTGAACTTTGGTAGATAGTTGTTTTATTGACAATCATGCCACATCTCCTTATTTTTATAATGCAATGATGTCAATTTTTAAATCAACAAATTCACTATTACTACGAGATGTTCGTGCAACAATATTATGTGTGCCTGCAAGAGTATTAATGGACTAAGACTTGTACCGGAAGGAATTGTGGTTTTTCATTGCATATGAATACAATTATTGAAAAATTGGATTTTCCTATTCAGCAAGGTTGCAAAAAATGAAAGGATCACTGTAAATTGTCTTTCGTCTGATCAATTCATTTATAATATATAACTGCAAATATTGTCTTGTATACCAATACTTAGTACGATGACTTTAATTTGCATCAAAAAAATTTTAACAAATTTTCACACAGCATAAGGATTTGAATTAAAAAAAAAAAACTTTTGATTTGAAAAGTTTATGTTGTGTTATGCGAGATTTACGGGACATTACCTGTCCGATTTAAGGGATTGGTACAAAATTACCTCCCTTTTGATTACAGGGATTTTCTAGTTTTTCGCCATCAGTAAGGCCTTAACAAAATTTTTTGAATTTCTGTTTATCCTATCTACACTACCTACCATAGATGTTAGTGTCTACCCTTCAGGTTTTTTTTCCACATGAATGGTACATTTGTATGCCCCACTTAGGGGCATTATGTTTTTCGGTCTTTGCGTCCGTTCTTTCTTCCGTCTGTCTTCATGTTAAAGTTTGTGGTTAAGGTCTTTTTTGATGAAGTTGAAGTCCTATCAACTTGAAACTTAGTAAACATGTTCCCTATGATATGATCTTTCTAATAAGAGTTTTGACCCAAATTATACGGTCCATTGAACATATAAAATGATAGTGCAAGTGGGCATCCGTGTACTATTGACACGTTCTTGTTAAGCATGTACTATTTATGTAGAAAGGTTTTGAAGTAAGGGCTATTCCATTAAAATGTATGTGGGAGGGTAGGAAGGGAAGTTTAATCGTTGAATGTAGGTCATGGGTCTTTTTTCAGTATGCGTCTATTATTATTATGTAAACTGGTTGTAGGGATATTTTGAAAGTCCTTTCCTACCCTCCCAAATACATTTTAATCATTAGTTCCGTATCTACCGACTATAATTCTTTCCAGCATGTACTTTGAAACACAGGTATTATTTTTTAGGACTAACTCTGTCAAACATTTATGGAACTTTATTAAACTTAAACAAATTTATACAAAAATAACTAAAAGATTTTTTGTAATTTTATTTTATTTTCCCATATTGAACATATGCTACTGAGAGATGGACTTATTTGCTTTGGTTTTAACTTTTAGGAACATATATATGTATCATACATTGTACAGTCTATGGTTAATTTTTTTATTTTGAATCAATTCTCTGTTTCAAACTTAAATTGAGATACAGACATTTTTTTTCCTCACTGAAACCTTTTTCAAAGCCATTTTGATTAAGATTGAAAGTCATGATAAAAAAACTTAGTTATTTTCTGTACTCAACATTTACGCGTATGTACAGTCTTTGATTATAGATCATCAAATATTTACAACCAGTTTTAAAAATATTGCATTTATGTAGAAATATCATGTACAATTTTATAATTTTTTCTATTATTTTTAAATGTAATTGTGTATATGTTTGGTAGTCAACATCAACATGCATTCAATGAATACAAATCCTAATTTCAATTTGTTTAAAACTGATAATAAAACAAAGATATTAATTGTGTAATTTTGAACTATAGTGATTCATAAAATCAAGATTATCTCAATAGAAATAAGCTGGAAGAGTATTGGTCTAGAAAAGCTCAGACCTTTGGTCGAGTATGGTTCAGACATTAAAAACAGGTTATGTGGATTCGAAGGCGCCCATGCAATAACTACAGAAGGCAGAACTCCTCGAAAAAAATAAGATTTTGATATTTCATAAAGTGCTTTCAATAGTTTTTGTACGTATTGTAAACTGAATAGACAATATTTTAATTCGTATAAAAAGTATAAGTAGTAATTGAATGTACATTGATGTAAATTATTCATAGAGATTGAACAGTTTAAAGTTTTTTTGATTTACAATATGGCGGATGCATCGACAAACCCACAAATTTCGTCTAAGTCTTATGCTGAGTAGGTTCATCCTTAGACCTATCTTCAACAGGTCAGTCAGTAATTGAGGTTAAACCAATTTCCATATTTGAACAAGATTTATTTATATAATACAAATATGTACTACAAATCATATGGTCAATGTAAATTGAAAATCTTATCAATGTTTGAGTAAGAATAAAGAATAAACCCTGCTCGGCGAACGACTGTCAAATTAAGAGATCTCTTGAGGATTGTTATTGTGTCGTGCATAAGCTATATCGTGAAAGGTTAAGATTTGATTGGCTTTTGACAAATTGTCAAATCGGCGATCACATTGCAATAAGCTATCCAATACACAATTCTCGACCAAAAACACTTAAAATTCTCGAACAAATATCACGTGCAACAAATGTCTACAAGCGGGGCATACATTATCAGAGTGTTCGAACGACCGGTTTTAGGAGCTTGTTGTCGTAGTGTTTATAAAGCAAGGTCCTGCACTACTTGTTTTGACTTGTTGAAAATCTGGTAAAAAAATTGCAATGCAGTTTCTAATTCTTCTAGTGAAGGCAGCCAATCAAAGACTGAGTCAGATTCGGACATTTCTTCCCATCCTGAAAACAGTCAAAAGGAAAAACTAGAACAAACCAATCGGGTCATTGCCTAAATCATACAAAAAAAAAAAAAAAAAAACTAATTTCACATTCAATAAGCAGCCAATTAATATCAAAGAAAAACATGACGAAATATATTATGATGAATAATCAAATCAAAATTGGATAGCAGCAAGTATGAAGTTTACAGAAGCCAAAAGACATGTCAAAAAGTAAAACGTGCAAAATAAAAACACAACACAAACACTATGCTGATTATGTTCAGCC
Source organism: Mytilus coruscus (assembly GCA_017311375.1). Lineage (NCBI taxonomy): Eukaryota > Metazoa > Mollusca > Bivalvia > Mytilida > Mytilidae > Mytilus > Mytilus coruscus. Next base: position 66,211,140 of record CM029603.1, read on the forward strand.
GAGCGTGGAAGTTTTTATTAGCAGAAGCCTTTTGTACTCCATCTCATGAAATCAATGAATAGCAAAAACGTGCAATAGACAAACTACAAGTTCTTCATTGATGAGTGTTTTTTTAGGAAATGGAAACTGACAAAAGAAACCTTTAGCTCTAGGGAATAATTACAAGCAGTATAAATCTTAATGTTTTTAACATTGTCTATGTTTACTGTAATTTGTATCATGAACAAAGACTGTGTTTATCAACTGAACAAAATCTTTTGTTTGTGCATGTGATGTCTATTTTGTACATATCCTACAATAAAGAGAGAAGTATCTGCATAGTTGTTTTTTAAAAATGTTTTAATAATACAAATTTAAATTATGCTAATGAAAATGTAAAGAGTATGAGTTAAAATTTTGTAAAATCGTTTCAATAGAAAATACTGTTCCACTTGCATCTTAAATAATTGCATTTAATCAATTGGTACTGAAATCACGATGGATAAAAATACCACGTTAAAAAAATCACTATTATTTCCCATAATGATTTACAAGCTATGCATTACTATACATTAATCTTTGTTCTCAAGCAATTCTCAAAATTCAGCAAAAAATAGACAAGTCTTTATCAAATGTAAGGGCATGACATCTGTAAATCCTAGGATGTGAACATACAACTTCCACTGTAAATTGCGTAAAGAAAAAATCAGTTGGATCACCAATCTAAGATTGTCTGCTGAATCCACAATATGTTTCCATATGCATATGTTTGACGTCAACAAAAAACAGCAAAAACAAATTGTTCAATTCCTGATATTTTATATCCTGTACATTTTTTGTTGTTTACAGAGATCAATTATTTCGAATTTCGACTAATTAGGCTTATAACAATATTCCATGGTACTTTTTATATCATATCTAAAAAAATAAATAAAACTTGATAGTAAATAACAATTATCTTAGTTATTAAAGAAATAAATTTCTTCAATTTTCAAACCGGCACAGCTCAGTGAAAAAGTGAAAATCTTTGCATGTCAAAACATCATCTTATGATGGCTTGTACTGAAACAATCAACATACCTTTAATTGCATATAAGAGAGAACTGGGTGCCGGAACTTCAGATATACCAAAACAGATCTGAAATACAGGCAAAATAAACCCTCCTTTTTAAATTTCATACATTTTTTATTATTCAAAATTATAATTAAGGAATGACTGTAATATTTTTTCTGTCTATGAAGAAATAACATAAAAAATGTGGTGCACACTGCATAAAGTGTGCACCACATTTTATGTTATTTCGAATAGACAGAAAAATATTACAGTCATTCTTATAATTTAATTCTAAATTCCATTTTAAACTGGAGTAAACTATGAAAAAACGTTGATGACGTCACGGTCACATGACAAAATTATGTCTATGAGCTGATAAACAAAACAACGTCAGCCAATCAGAAGACGCGTTACATCCAAAATTAAATTATTTCAAAATGTGTTCTACAATGATCACCGCAGATTGAGATTTCATTTTTTACCCAAATTACCAAAACATTCTACATATTTTGAAAGTTACAGTCATGCGTAGGAACTGTTTTATGTTAAAATGTACTACTTTCTAATATGCGCTTTCTGAATGGGCCTTAATTAGTGGTGTTACACAATATATCTAGTTTGAGGAGTATAACGGAGAAATCGACACTAATTAAGAACTAAGGTCACCATCAAGAACTGGTTAAGGGAAAGATATGTCTGTGTCTTAAATCACTACGGACATGTTTTTCCTACATCTAATTTGTCAGACTTGTCGTCTGATCTGTAAATTAACTGTAAATTAACCGATTGTGTCCTATTCCGTTTGTTGATTTCATTGACGGATGATACAAGAATTCTTACACTGTCGACGCACTAGGTCTCAAACCATTTTAAGTTCATTCGATTCTTGTAGGTTTTTTTTATCTCACTTTTTTGTATATTTAAAAAAACAAATTAACCAATTTTAAACATCAGTAATAGGCTTTTGTCTCTTCTATGAACACAACGGTATGAACAAACAAGAACCGAACTTCTTTCCATCTTTGAATTTACTTTTATTGGTATAACAATGATGGTAAAAATAGTAACTACTGATACTCACTGATTTTATAAAAGAAACAGTTGAATTTGTTCTTGAATTAAGAGCTATGACCTCGTTTTGCGATCAAAAACGCAGTTAAAAATGTGTAAGTTTCAAATGCGTTTTTAATGTTCGCTGCCATAAACCAAAGATGCTATCTGCATATTGCGAAAGAAAAATACGACGCCTGAAACAAAGTAGTGAAAGAAAGAAAAAACCTTCTAGTTTAGTTCTTGCCACGGAAAACAGGAAAGACTTATAAATTTAACTCATAGTTTAAAATACCTTGTAATCTGAACAATATCATACGGTCTTTTATAGCTGACTATTTGGTATAGGTTTCGCTCATTGTTGAAAACCGTATGGTGACCTATAGTTAACTTTTTTGTTATTTGGTCTCTGGTGAAAAGTTGCCTCCTTGGCAATCATACTACACCTTCTTATATTTTTAACCGAAAGACGGAAACATCTAGATTATCAAATACAGTTTTGACTTTTATTTAAATTATCTATCTAACTGGTAAAAAGTTGATCTTCTAATATATTTGAAGACATGAATAGTCTGTACCACAGCAGTTGGATTTTTTTTATCAAAGGCGAACTAGAAAACACAAGCATACTAGCCTTTCTAGGGTATATCGCAATTACAAATTAAGCTAATTGTTACATATTGAACATCTGTAAATAATTTTCTTCTAATTAGATATTAAATAGTTAGAATGTACAATTTGAATCCATATACTTGTTATTTTAATCCTTTCAAATGCGTTTGTTATTTTTAACGTTACAGAAAATATTTCGAAACCACTTTCATATATTAAGTATGACTCTAAGTCAAATTACAACATTCTTTCGACCAGCAAATTATTCTCCATAGGGAATGTGAACATATAACCGTGTTACTTGTTTTTTATCATAGGAAAAAGGTACGAAGAGACATGCACAACACAACTACGCTGTTACAATAATATGGTGTGTGTGTCTAGTAGATGTGATTGTGAAAATCCGGGAACCCAGTATCACGACCCAATGGATGACAGTTGTAAAGCAAGTATGTATTTAAATTAAAAGCATATGAATATAAAAGGACGTCAAGATCAAATTTTAAAAAGCTTGTCAGTTTTAAAAGCATACTTACAGTTCGATAGTATGTAATAAATATCGTATCGGCTTATTGTGAAATCAAAATAAATCAGTAGAAAAAAAATTATGGAGGAAAGAGCAGAATAATTAATATCTTAAGTTCTTGCCACGCAAAATGAAATACAACCCAAAAAAATATTCAAGACAAAATCTGAAGCACGGAAAAATTTTAAACCGGCAATCAGAACAATATCAAAGCGTCTTCAAACACAAATTTTAAGTGGTTACATCTAGCTCATAAATAGAAGTTATAATGTTTATTTAAAAATATAACTCATTGTGAGTGCTGCAAGAAAGTTGATTTACTAATTGATTTAAAGACATAAACATTCTATTCGACAGCAGTTTTAATTTCTTTTTTCTTATCTCTTTAATCAAAGGGAATCTACAACACGAACAAAAACAAGTAAAACGAGCTTGTTACTATATTTCAAAAATCTGTAAAGGTTTTTCTTCTAATTAGATAAAAAACTTATAGTGCATAATTTGAAACTATATATTTCTTATCTGAATTCTATTGAATGTGTTTTTAACCTTAATTTTAGGACAAAGATATTGACATCAACTTTAGGTGAACAAAATGATTCAAAGACATATCCCAAATTTAACATGTTCATTCAAACCGACGAATTATTGTCTAAAAGGAATGTGCTTAAATAATCATGTTAATTGTTAATTGATAGGAAAAAAGTACAACGAAACATGCTCAACACCATTGAGCTGTTACAACAATTTGGTTTGTGTTTCTGGTAGATGTGATTGTGAAAATCCTGGTGCACAGTACCACGACCCAATAGATGACAGTTGTAAAACAAGTAGGTACTTAATAAAAAGAAATCAAACACAAATGAAATGCTTATACATTTAAGACATTATAATATTATAATATAATTTTTTAATGGTTTGATGTTGTGAAAGGTTTTTTACATTATCTCGTCTATTATAAGAAATATATACGTTTCATTTATTTGACATATTGTTTGTAAATAATAAAATTAGTACATATACATTTTGTCTCATTATAAATAATTCCTTGTATGCAATTATAATCCCTTATCTTCAAAAAAAAAAATACTAGAGAACAATCATGTAGATCTATTTACCATAGCAAAACTAAGAAAAACAGGAAAAGGGAAAAACACTCAATAGACATCTTTTAAGAAATAACACGATTTATTAAATTGGACATCAAGTCAGAAGTATTTCAAGTTGTCAATGCTTTGGGGATTCAAATGTCGGATCTATGTACTGTAACGCATTTTGAATACTGTACATTCAGAAATTATTGCGTGCATTTACCATTGCGATTTTGTCATTTTAGACTAAAATGCGATTTTAATTTTTGGGATATTGAGAAAAATCCTGTTGAATTCATATAAAAAATTTCAAAATGCGAGTTTAGATTATTTCGATTATAACCCTGTCGCATTTTTCGCAAAAATTTCTGAATTTTTACAGTATATCTTTTTAACAAATACACTAACATAAGAATAACGATAAGTAACAATACTGTATCAAAGAGCATTGCAGTTAGTGAAAGTAAGCTAAAAGTAGATAACCCTTTGATCTACAGTCGTTCAGCGATCACTCAGTACTCATCAGTAGATTGCACATGTTACCACCAGTTCAGGAAGGCACGATAATTTTAAATGCCAAGAACAAAGTTTTGATTGATTCGTTAATATGTATTCATAATTTTATATAGCAACTCGACGATTCCGATTTTCTCATGTTTTGAGACACCTCTCGAGTGATTATCATTGTCGGTGAGTTGTTTTTTCATTGACGCATACCCCCCATATCTCATTCATTCATATCTGTGAATACTTGTCATCACAGTATATCTAGTAGAAAAAGACAGGCTTACACACAATAGAGCAAGTTTTTAATCGTCTTCACGTTTTTAGATATTCATACATCCTTGGATTTAAAATGTTCAGATTTAAGCTTTCTTGTTAAAGATAAATCCAGAAAAGCGAAGCAGACGCGCAGAATTTATAAATCTATGAATCAGTTGATTCAAATCAATGTGAATTGACCGAACAGCAGTTATAACTTTAATTACATATCCTTTACGCTGAAAAGTATGTCACATATAATCTTTGCTCAATGCATCGTTTGTATTAGTAATGATGTTATAATAAAAGTATTTGTTTTTATAGGAAACAGATACAAAGAATCATGCATCTCTGTACCTGGAGATTCAACATGTTACAACAATTTGATTTGTGTTTTTGGAGTTTGTGATTGTGAAGTGCAAGCAACACAGTATCACGACCCAAGTGATAATAGTTGTAAAATAAGTAGGTACATTTAAATTTCTAATTCATGAAAATGTTTACCATTAACGTTCCATTGATTTTTTTAATTCATGAAAATAATTGACATAAATGTTCCACTGATTTTTAATTCACGAACAAGATTGACAAACATTCCACTGATTTTTAATTCATGAAAATAATTGACATAAACGTTCCACTGATTTTCAATTCACGAACAAGATTGACATAAACATTCCACTGATTTTTAATTCATGAACAAAATTGACATTAACATTCCACTGATTTTCATTTCATGAACAAGATTTACATAAACATTCAACTGATTTTTAATTCACGAACAAGATTTACATAAACATTCCACTGATTTTCAATTCATGAACAAGATTGACATTAACATTCCACTGATTTTCAATTCATGAACAAGATTGACATAAACATTCCACTGATTTTTAAATCATGAACAAGATTGACATAAACATTCAACTGATTTTCAATTCATGAACAAGATTGACATAAACATTCCACTGATTTTCAATTCGTGAACAAAGATTGACATAAACTTTCCACTGATTTTCAATACATGAACAAGATTGACCTTAACATTCCACTGATTTTCAATTCATGAACAAGATTTACATAAATATTCCACTGATTTTCAATTTATGAACAAGATTGACATAAACATTCCACTGATTTGTAATTCATGAACAAGATTTACATAAACATTCCACTGATTTTCAATTCATGAACAAGATTGACATAAACATTCCACTGATTTTCAATTCATGAACAAGATTGACATAAACATTCCTTAATTTAGAAAACAAGTTCCTCCAGTGTTCCAAGTATAGTTCTGTCAGTAAAATTTAAACAAGCATCATGAAAGACTTTCTGTTGTAAGGTGCCTTAGTAAAAGAATTTAAGTCTGAAACGGATATATTATTCTGTAAAACTCCTAAAAGATGAAAACAATAAATTCTGTACCCATTTTTCAGTAAATGTTCAGACTTTCCATTGCGGTAAATCCAGTTGTATTCTGTTCATTCGCAAGCAGACAATTAATGAATTATATGAAAAATAATAAATTAACAGAACTGACTTGACTGCAAATGAATTGTCTGAACAGTACTGAATTAACTGCCGACAATTGTTCTAAGATTGACTGAAAGACCGAATAGTCATGACTTTATGATTTATTATTTAGTCTTTCAAGATGAAAATAACATCAAAATAACCTTTTCAGACTAAAATTTGTTGACCAGTGGTAGTTCAAAAATACATTTTCATTCTTTAGGACAATTATGTACTTAAACCACACGCCGTTGCTTATACAACTCACTACTTACTATTATCTACTAGTATTAGTAATCAAATAAACAGTGTTCAATCGTGTAAATTAAATATGCACTTTAAAAAAAAAAAATATTTCAAGCCTTTCATTACAGTTGGAAGATTCCAAGACCCTTGTTCGATAGACGCTAGAAATACGAGTTGCTACCCTCCTTTGCTTTGTTCATTCAGTGTCTGCTATTGCAAACTGCCAGCAATGCAACGTTATAACGCAGATGATAATACTTGTACTGACGGTATGTATTTAAAACTTAGTCTGATTTCTATATAAACTTAGACGTAAAAATGAACCTTATATAGATATACCTGAATTTCAATTATGTGTGCTAGATGCTTGAATTTCAACAGTTGGAAAAAAGTGTTTTGAAATATTTGCACGATAAAAGTGTATTGTCTTGACATAATAACGATTTAAGGATGAGTCTTGAAAAGAGGAACATGTGAGGCTTTGCCGTGCATTTTGTTTTGCTTCGTTCTGAATCGTTTTTCGTTTTTATTATTTAGTGGAAAATCTCTTTTTTATATTATTTTTGAAAAGTTATTAAAGGGTCAAGCTCCAAATAGACATAAGGACAACTTGTATCTTTAAGCATCAAGTATGCTAAATTGGCAATACAGAGGTCAGGAAATACCCATTACAACATAGACACTATGCTTGCCTGACTGATATGGAATTTTTTGTAATCATAAATTTCTTTTTTGATAACCATTGAGTTTTAAAGGTCAATGCCCCAAAGCAATAAGAGTTTATCTCGAACAGAGATATAAGCAAGCAAGATATTTTTGAAACTGCTTATCAAAGAACAGTATAACAATAAAAAACAATTACTTTGAAAATCCACAGATGCATCACACGAATAAATAAAACAAAAAATATTTAAAACTAAATGCAGTTAATGCGCAGTTATACTATGAGCCGTAAGCCATTATCTTTTTTTTTTTCATACTGTTTAATCCATTTTGTTTAATCAGCTGTAAATTATGTCTTTCTTGATAAATGAACAAGATGGTGTAACATGAATACATAAGAACAGAATTGTCAAGAGTGAGGTCACTATGACATCATCAATTTGTTTGAATTGACACAGTTGAAACTCGTAACTTTTGATATAAACAAGCGTGCTTTCTATCATTTTAGCTCATTTTAAGGTTGAAGATTTTGTTGATAATACAGAGGAATATGGAGATATTGTAGGCGCAACGATGGATTTAATGCATTACATGCAAACAGAGACAAAAGAAAAAGTGCACGTAAGATGAGTCTATTTATTAATACCCATTGCTATGAAAATAAGGTTTTTGACGTATTAATCCTTCAGTCTTATTTGTATATCAGATTGCAATCTTACGTGGATATATGGTCACCTAAAACGAGAGTAAGATCCCTATTGATTATAAGGTCCTACTGCTGAGATCAAGGTCTGAGTTATTAAAATATGGCTGACATTTAAGGAGCTAATTTTTGTTTTGCTGATACAAATACCATATATGTGGGATTTTTACTTACTTTGATATATGATTATATTTAATCATAGGAAGATTGTATTTAATTTCGAGGTCAAAACCTCAAACATTAAAGTCACAATTACTAAAAACTGAACAAAATTTGTGACATGTTTTTCGTTTGCTAAATGAAATACTTTATATGGGATTGGGTCCTTACTGGATGTATGGTTACATATACAAAGAGGAAGATTCTTTCTATGTTTGATATTACAGTCACATATGACATGTATGATGAGCGGATTTTGAAATGACTACGTTTATTAGTAGTCGTTTGCTGACCAAACTTTTAGTTGACAATACTTCATTATTTGGAATACAATGTAATGCATAGTTTGTACATGAATTGCCATGTATTACACTGAAGTGTCTTTTAAATGAAGATTTGACATGTATGTAGTATTCTGCAGTGTTACCTCAAATAAATTTTAAAGATAGAAATTATATCATTTGTCAACACCTCTCAATTTATATGTAAGATTTTACGCAATCTTAAAAATTTCCGTTATAAATTTTGTTTTTACTTTTATCGCATTATGTTGAAAAATTGTCTTTTTTACCCTTATTTTCATCACTTGCTTCTAATATTATCTTTAACAAGTGTAACACAACAAAAATGATTCATCATGGTGGGAGGAGAACATTTAAACTATCGGCAAGTCTAGTTATTTGGTTCGTCTGTTTGTTCTGTCCTGTGACTCATAGGACAGATACGATTAATGACAAGCTTTGTATGTTACCCCATGGAAACTCGCATATGTTGTAATAAATTATTAACTCCCATTAAACATGTAAGATGTATATTTCTGTATTTCTGAATAATCATGCTTTCAAGTCAGGAATATGACAGTTGTTGTCCATTCGTTTGATGTGTTTGAGCTTTTGATTTTGCCATTTGATTAGGGACTTTCCGTATTGATTTTTCCTGGAGTTCAGTTTTTCTGTGATTTTACTTTTGAGTTCATGAAACATTGGTATCAACATGTTATTTTTGCTAATTGCACCTAGCATGATAGATGTTTTTGAGTACCTTCAGGATCATTATGACCATATATTTAAGGAAATGTTATCTTTAGTTCACTGAACTATATTTTCACTCTCCATCCTTCTAGACTGTGTAGCATTACATCAACAAAAAAGACTTCCCAATGCAACTGTTCTCTAGTTTTATATTCTTCGAAATTTTATTATAAGTTTACTAAAACCGCTTGATCCATTAATATAATGAAGGATGATTGTTCCAAGGAAAAATAGCAATGAAGTTTCTTATATAATTAGCTTGCTGGTGATATGCGACTGTGTCACTATGTTTAAGCAATACAGTCTGAAATTAAAAATTAAAAAAAAAGTATACAAAGGTCATAAGAATGGTGCCAAAGATTTTGATCATAAATGATTATGCATTTCCGACTTCAATAAATGTTTTGCATAATATCAAACATAGAACATATTTTGTCAGATAACAGTTTCTCGATATTACTCCAGCAGCGTTACTGATTGTTCGGTAAATATCATAGTAGACTTAGCCAAAATTGTCCAGCCGGTTTGATTTTAAATATATTCGTGATGGATAAACATTTATTGTTTTCCTTCAGTTGACACTGTACAAACACGAAGTTTGAGTGCTCATAAAATTATTGATATCACGTGATCCAGATACACAACAAACCATCAAAAAAAAAAAATTAACTCAAAAGTTACGCCAAGGAAACATTCATGATACAGCATATAATGACATTAGTCGAAATAGACATGTACATGTATTTCCAGTTTAATTTGAACACAATCTAAAGATGTTTATTTACATATATATCTATAGTAATTGTTAGTTATTTCCCAAAACCAGAGATATGATCATATCATCATTGCCAAAATCATGTCCCTTTTTCGATTCCAATTTAATCAAAATGTGTCTTAGAGCCAAATTGCAACCATGATCAACATGATATGTGCAACAGCTGGAGGGTCGTCCGTAGCAAATGAGTCTACTACGATTTGATTTGTATTTTCGTATTACATTATGTTGCTCAATCTTTAGATTTTTCGTTCACTTTTTTGTGGACTGTTTTGATTGTCTTAATTGTTGTTTCTTTCTGTCATCTGTTTAAGTATTGGAATTAACATCCTCTTGCTTTCTTGTTTACATGAAAAGGGCTATATCCTTTGGAAATATTAATAATGAATTGCTTAACGGATTATGTTCTTTTCTTTTTACCGAAAATATTTTGTTTATTCATAATATTCTGCATTATATTCATTATAGGTTATTGAGGAAATGGTTACAGTTTTAGCTGATTTACCGACAGAAAACGAAGATAACATGGTATCCATCTTAAAAGCTTCTAACGAAATTTCTAAGGAAACAGATGCATTATCAGATAATGTACAGGTATTTCATCAATAATTACTATAAATTGTTTTATTATGCCTTCTATCCCTTTCAGTTCACAGAAAATAAATAAAACATGAAATATATATGCAATATCAGGGAAATGTAAAAACCTTTTTTATTTGGATTTGTACAAGCTGCAATATAAACATATCAAAGAGAGAAATAGAGGGGAGATACATGAACATGATATTCGTAAAATCATTCTCTTTTGAATATATCAACTCACAGAAAAATATGAATCGATGTGTATCGAAACATCAGCAATACAAAGGAAAAGTTGCAACATTTATCATATATTTTGGTTTGGAGATTCTCACGAGATGTTATTCTAAAAATTTAGAAATGGTCCTTCTTCATAATTGTTGGCAAAACATATGTCTCTAGAGTTTTCCATTGAACAAGGTTAAATATAAATGTATGGGAGCTAGGTGAAATATATAAAATAACATAAATAAAAGAAAGATTTTTAAATATCTATTAAAACGATTAAGTGTTCTTGAAATGTATGTTTGAAATATTGACAAATATATAATTTTATCCTGCAATCGACCTTTCTACTATACTAATACAGGTGGACAGATAACACGAAGCGATATACGTATACTAGATGTATATAGTCTTCGGGTATCCTGCTTCTGTTGCGAGCGAACGGTTATGTGAAATTACTGTTTACGTGATAGTTCAATTTGGGGTCCTCATTGCGGTCCGCATTTAAGTCATGTCGATTACTTTCAAAAACAAATTCAAAGATTGGGATGGAAAACAAATGTACAAATTTAATTGCATGATAAAGACAATAACTGTTTAGTGTCTTTGAATATCAGCTGTATTTTAACTCGGCTCGAAACAGGAGTAATAGCTCGCTGAAGCTCGCATAACACCTGTTTCTTAGCCTCGTACAAATACAGCTGATATGTAAAGACACTAAACAGTTATCGTCTATTACTCCTGTTAAATACATTGCTTAAATACAGTTCTTAGAGGTCTATAAACTTCAATATAAATCGTGTATGGTATACTAATGTATGATGCATGGGTAATAGTGTATGGTGCTATGGTGTAATGGCGTATGCTGAGTGATTTCATTGTGTATAGCACATGGGGATGGAGTATGAATCTTGAGGAACGTTGTATGCTGTATTTATTTTAGTGCAATTATTGAAAGATGTATTGAAACATGTATTTGTAATCCCATCAAACACGTTACATTGGGCAAAAAATCAAACATCCAGCATCATTATAATTTCATCATGACAAGTATTTGATTATTTAAGTGTTCTTACAGGATGCATTGATTACCGTTATTGACAAGATATCTGATCAGATATCGCATACAGAAGTCAATAAAAACAAAACAGAAAAAGTAGAAAATATGGTCATGTAAGTAAAACATTATCATTAATTGTAAAGTAAAAGAGAATAATTAATTCATATAATGTTGTTCAATTAACATATACAACATGTTCAGTCTAAATAGTTCTCGATTTTTCATAGATATTTTTTTTGTTAAAGATTATTAAATAAAAAGTCTGGCAAATAATGCAAAACGTGTATATCTCCATTAAAGTATAACAGCAGTATCGAGCATTTCAAATTGATTCATACCATTTAGACATTTAGACTATGTTTGCACCTGTCCTAAGTCAGGAATCTGATGTACAGTAGTTGTCGTTTGTTTATGTAATTTATACGTGTTTCTCGTTTCTCGTTTCTCGTTTTTATATAGACTAGAGCGTTGGTTTTCCCGTTTGAATGGTTTTACACTAGTAATTTTGGGGCCCTTTATAGCTTGTTGTTCGGTTATGAGCCAAGGCTCCGTGTTGAAGGCCGTACATTGATCTATAATGGTTTACTTTTATAAATTGTTATTTGGATGGAGAGTTGTCTCATTGGCACTCACACCACATCTTCCTATATCTATATAAAGGAGAACTGACATAGTCATTTTGAAATCATCCTTACACTTTTATCATACCATTCCGGATATTGCAATGCCACTAGTCAGAAACTAACGCATTCGACTGAATAAAGATCTACTCTTGTACCAAACTCAAATATTTATCTGATGTGATGATAGTTCGAAAAACGAGTTCAAAGGTTAAGTCGTATTTTTAACCGCGAAAATTAAAAAAAATACGGGAAACCTTTCGAACTTAATGGACTTCATGGTCAATGCATTAATTCATAGTCATGAAATGGATTCGCTTATATGTCTAACTCCGTCATCATAAAATTAAAACTAAAGATGGGTGAACATTTGATTTTTTTATAACTGATTGATTGTACAAACAAACTACTAACAAAGATGAACAGGTAAGTCTTTTTAAGTTGATACTTATCCTAATTTCTATGATATCAATGGCAATATTTTTCATAAAATGTGCCAGAGGCAAGCAGATGTACGATATTAAAAAATTGGGGAAGATAAGTGGATCCATTATATAGATTAAAACTACTATTACTATAATATCGTATGAATCAGAGCAAGAATACATTTAATAAGTGAAAATAAGTCGAGGTTGATTAGAACATAGAGTTTCTAGATTCTTTTGGATATATTAACCATACTTTCCGACATTGTTTTTAATAATTCATTTTAAATTTAGGCAACAGTGATTTGCTGATGTTCGAATCTTATCAATCGATACAAGAAAATACAAATTAAAGAAATAAACTAAGGAAAGAGTTCCAAAGAACTCAGAAAGGAGCGAGATCGGGTGTGTCGACAGGATTCTAGCCTCATCACCCGCTATGGGCATTCTCTTTCAGTCAAAATCACAACCTGCACATGCCAAAACTTGCTGATTTAATTGGATGTTGCAAGGTTACTAAACCTGACCAAGCATGTGCTGTTTTCAGATCTGACATCTGAGCGATGATGAAAAACAAAGCAAAAGATCTGATTGTTTAAGATTGACATATTACAAAGAGTAAAACGACTATACTATTGAACACAATGGATTTCATTTAGTATTTGTCTTTTCTGCAAAGAAGTTTGTATCGTATGCAAATTTTACTATTACTCATTTCGTACCATTGCTGATGGAATGAGTCACCAAGTCTATCATTCAAATGTTTGGCCATAAATGATTTTGCAATTGGTTATATTATGCATGCTCTTTTTATGAAAAGAATATGTATCTCTTTTTCTTTACAGGTCAATTTTTGATTCAAGTTCCAATCTTCTGGATTTGAATCATGTACAACAACCTGATATTGCTGAAGAAAATATAATTGTCAAATATAACACCGAGGATATAATAGAAGAATCAGAAACTGAAGAACGAACAGAAGAACAAATAGAAGAGAGAGAAAAAAAGGTTATAATATTGCAATTTAACACCATTATTCAGACCACACCGAATTACAGAAACTACTTTTAGGATTTATAAAAATAAACACAACTAAATGAAACTGATTATTTTAAATTTATTGTTTTCTTTATATCTTATTAAATTGAAAGCATATTTAGAATCGTCTTAAATAAAGGCAACAGTAGTATACCGCTGTTCGAAACTCATAAATCGATAGAGATAAAAACAAATCTGGGTTACAAACTGAAATTGAGGGAAACGTATCAAATATACGAGGAGAACAACGACACAACAAAAACACAACATTAAAATGTAACACACACAGAAACGAACTATGATATAACAATGGCCGTTTTCCTGACTTGGTACAGGACATTTTAAGAAAAAAATGGTGGGTTGAACCTGGTCTTGTGGCATGCCAAACCTCCCTCTTTTAGGGCAATGTTAAATATAACATTAAAATGACAACAGAACAACATAAGAACAAACTATAGAAATCGTAATATGTGTAATTTGGTCTCTTGTGGAGAGTGGTCTCATTGGCAATCATACCACATCTTCTTATTTTTGTAATAACTCATCAGATCGATACAAAGCAGAAATACATCTAACAAAAACACAGACCGGACGTGGCAGGGTATTTATACATCCCCACAACAACAAAAAATACTAAGTACAGATCTGAAAGTACTCGCAGTAACTGACAGCTAGTTCAAAGCCAATAATAACTTATAAAAAAATCATGCGTCTAAGACTAAAATATCAATTAGTACACATCCATTCTAAGAAACTTGTGTTAGTAACCTACTACATGCAATCTTTAAATACTTTACAAATGCAAGACATGAGGTTATGTAAGATATTTAACAGTTATTAGAAAGATAGTGCAGATTTCCGTATAACCTGAAATGTAAGTGTATTCATATTGAACGGAAAACAAGTTTATGAATTGGATTATTTGTTTCCTGTATGCAGAAAAACCCCGGAATTAACAGCATATCATCACAAACCGACTAGATTTTAAACAGACAATTCGTTGTACAAAATTAACCTTTTACCGCCTTTTTATAAACTTCTGATTGACATTCATACAGAAATGTTTTTCGTTGGCGTCTTTGTTAGATTTATTTGTATGATTGTTTCGATTTTTTAGTCATTTGTGTGTATGTCTGTGATGAATCTTTACACAGTTTTACTGCTGGATCCCAGTTATTGTCACATTAGCCTATTATGTTTGTTTGGGTTGCTCACCCAATTTTGTAAGTATAACGGACAATAAACAGCTGTCAAACAAGTGGAAGGTTTAGCTAGCTATAAAACCAGGTTAAACCCACTATTTTCTTCGGACATAACACATTTCAAAATGGTACTCATAAAAAGGTTTACATACTGGGAACAAACAAATAACACTTTTGTAGTTCTTTTTTGAGTGAGTGTCTTGTGTCTTGTTTATTATATCTCGATGACCTGCAAGGAAAATCCCAATAAGATAAAGCTAAGAATTTATAAACGTATGTACAATAGACAACACAAACATTTAATGTTATTAAAACCATATGATAAGATTTGAATACAAAATATTTCCAGTTTGTGCTTTATTACGTTTGTTTGTTGCTAATGACGAAAAGTATTGAAAGCTAAAATATAAAATATTTGAGAGCAAGAGAACCAAAGGTCTGTTATCCAAAACCTGTTAGGGTTAATATAATTCACTTATTTATACTATGAATCAAGTCTGAGAATATTTGTTTTCAAGTTTTTTCTTATTTGTGAAGTTCTGTTCCATGTGTTTAAACGAGTACAATTGGCCATAATCCTTTAATTTTCTTATTATGTCCAATTAACTTCAAGATCGTAGATTAGTAACAAGGTTTTTATCTGATGCTCTTATTTCCAATAATGCAATTAATCATTGTGTTATACAATATCTTTATGAACATATTTATTTTACTATGCATTAAGCCTTTTTATACAAATATGAAACAATTCAATTGAAAAAGATAACGATCTTATTTATATAAAAATAATTTGCATAAAACAAGCATGAACCAACGAGAACTACTGAATTACAGTCTCATTTCTTTGGAAAGACATCTAAAGAATGTCGCGGTTTCAAAATTAAATGCCTGTACTAATTCAAGAATATGACAGTTGTTTACTATTCGTTTGATGTGATTTAGCTTTTGATTTTGCCATTTGATGAGGTACTTTCCGATTTGAATTTTCCTTGGAGTTCGGTATTTGTGTTATTTTACTTTTAAACATGTAAAATGTATGTTAACGCTCAACCGCTCATCCTAACCTGGGATAGTAGTGTTACAGCACAACATAAGAACAAACGATTAAACTTAGTCAAAAAGGACTCAACTCATCAGGTCCATACAAAACAGAAAATAAAATATCTAACAAAAACAAAGACGGTACGTGGCTAGCAATTTATACATCTCTAACCACAAGAAAGACATAAAGTACGGATACGAGTGTACTCGCAGTTATTAACAGCTAGATCATAGCCAGTAACAACTTATATAAAAGATCATGTTTTTAAGACTAAAATATCAATCAGTACACATCCAACATCAAATGAATTTAACGTAAAGACGTCATTAAAAGTGAGAGAAATACATGATCGTGTGCAAAGCCAAAATATAGGTATCGACAGAATTAAGTATCGTTGTTCTGTTCGAAATAAGTTTTTAACAGACACAACCAAACTTTTAAGCTAAATTTGTGTATCTTTGAAAGAATTTCGTAAGGGTTTTAATTGTAACAAACTCCCTGACTTGATAATTTACCAGTAATACATAGATTATTCTCATTGAAATCCAAAACGTTACTACAGACACGGGCATAGCGATCGAGTTGGGATATATAAACCTAGTAGGGGCCATCACCATAAAAAAAGGAAAATTAACAATAGGGAAAGATAAATCGTCCCTTCTGTCGTGTACTTTTATGTGGAGTTTCCCTTTTAAAACTGAAATATCTAAATATAGGAAAGGACATTTATTGCTATTGCTATTTAATTTATTTTAAGTAAGCTCATTTGACTAAATTTCGGCATTATTGTATGTTTAGAGAATTTTTGATTATTTAACGAAAAAATAATCTAAATAACACATAATCAACATACATATAAGTGTAAAAAAAAAAAAAAGAAAAAAAGTGATGTTGAACAATGTTGAATTTATCAAATAAATAGAATTTAGACGGGTCTTTACTGAGTTTTGCCAAAAACTGTGATTCATAACCGTATAGGAACACATCTGCTATTAAATGGGGTTATTTGGTGCACATAGTAATACATTCAACCTGTCTATATACTGTATTGCCGAAGCGTTCATATATGTTGTCAAGCAGAACAGCTTTAACCCTTACCATGCTGCGCCCGTCATATGACGGGAGTACCCAAACCAACGTTATTTTGCTCCAATGGCTCTCCATACTTGTAGAGGTCAACTTTATGATACTTATTTCGAAATTGATGCATGTTCCCTCAACCTGAGGCTATCTATTGTCATGTTTCTCATGTTTAAGTTGCATGTTGAGCTTAAATTCGAACTTGGAAGATGGAAATCGGATAAAACTGGTTTTTCTTGGGTGGTGGGCTTCCCTTCGGTGTCTTACACAGGAAGTTCAGAGGTCTAAAACTTTCAAAAATAGTGTTAACCTGCAGGCATATATCTACTGAGCATAATTATTATTGAAATACGCATAGGAAACGACTACTTCCGGTTTCAGGTCCAGTTGAAGTCAAAAATCGAAAAAATCGTGAAATTCCGGATTTTTTGTCCAAATGACCTTTTTTAGAATGGTGTTCCCAGATCAGTTTCACTCCAACCTAAGAACTGTTGGGGTTAATGTGTTAATTGGGGTCCACGGTACATGCAGACTACAGCTGGATACCTATATCAGCATCACTCGGTCTTCGGGGTCAAGAAATAGGACGAAAAATCGTCAAAATTGACGTTTTTTGCACCTGATGACCTACTTTGGGGCAAATTCCGCCCACCCATCCCCGCCTCCTCACCCCAATCACCCCGCCCCGTGATCCCCTACCTTTGATTTAAAGGGATAAATATGCTTCAGCAGCAGGGTAAAGTCCATTTGCATATAATTTGCATATTTTTGCAAATACACGAAAATTAGACATTTTCTGAAAACAATTCAGCATGGTAAGTGTTAATCATCTAATCGCAACTCTAGTCAGTATATCTAACATATTTTCCTTTCTCATTATAACAAAAGGCTCATAACGAGTTGCAGCAAATGAATTTGCAATCAGGTTTATTGAACGACCACTGAATTTAATGGACCCCTTTCGAGTTTGTACTTCACCGGAAAAAACTCGTCAATTATGCACGCCTTTATGAAGTCATTTACCAGATCCAGGGGATCGCCTGTATCCCTGCACTATTAACGTTTATCAAGCGTCTTAGTGATAGTCATTGAACAGGATAAACTAGAAATAATGTTTGTTCCGTAGGTACTTAATCACAATTCCCTAATGAGAGCAGTTCTGATTGTCAATTATGAGAATTCAATTTGCCGAATAATTCGTGCAATAAAGCATCATAGTTTTTCAACCACTCGCTCAACATTGGAACGGAAGTGACGATGCCCCTAAACGCACGAATGATGTTCACTCAAACCAAAGTTTTTGACGGAAATGCATCGAACTCGAAAGTTGTCTATTGGAAAACACATGTTGATAATATTGTGTGAATGTGTAGAAAGAATGGAAAAGTCAAAACTGTCACCAAATCAAAACGCCTGTCAAAATGATTTCTCCGAACATAGCTAATTGCACTATTTTCATATGTTTTAAATACAAAAGTTCTTTAAAAGTAGTTAAGGAACTCGTTAAAAGCACGGAAACGTTAGTAGATGAACACTTAGTACGTAAGGCCGATATGGTACGATATTTTACGGGTTTGTTTGTGTACTTTACCCTTAAGCTGAGCTGTGGTAGTGACATGATTATTTGTTTGACTCCCTGTGGAGCTTACGGCCTTGGATGTTGTTGATATTATTCTCAAGGGCGTCATTGTATTATTCACGTCATATCACCACATTATTGTTAACTGCTTTTTATCGGCCGAAATGAACACAAAACGCTATGCAAGTACTTGAATTCGGTTTTAATCCTTAAGATGGGCGTTATTTTCGAAACGTGATATGCGAATATCAACAATATTCAGGCATTTATTTAAATAGGCATCAAGTGACATTAAGCCAGATTTTTTTTTTTTTTTTTCGTTTACACAAGTTTTACAATAGGATGAAAGAACATCTTTAAATACTCCTAATTTATTTTCGACGTTGAACGATATTTTTGAAATTTTTTCAGAAAGTTTTTAAACAATGTTAAGGCCCCCTGTAATTGCATAAATAAACTTCGGTGTTTCACAGTCTTATGTTGAAGAAGCATTATTTCTATATGAGGCCATATTTTCGCTAAACTTAACTGTATTCTTAACTTTTGAGCCTTGTAAAATAATCGTGTCTTCCCCTAATCCGGCATTGTTTTTTATTGTTTTACGTGGACCCGTGTTTCCTATTTTTTTACTAATATATTTATGGAATTATACTTTTTCCTACTTTCTTTATTGTAGTTCCCTCTGTTTGTTTTCTAATTATGGTCTATTTAAATGTCGATGTCAAAGACAACCTCTATTCACCCTTCAATAACTAACATAGTGCTTGACGAAGCGTGACAACTTTTGTTGACTCTATAAACAAACACTTTATAAATGTCGTGCATCTGAAGCGCTTTTATAGATGTATATTCACAACGAACGCTCAAACATAAAGCCAGAGATGCGGAAATACGCTGAAACGTTAGGATCAAAATGATAAGTAGGAAAAAAATCAGTCTCAAAAATAACAGAAACAGAAACAACAGAATCTCAACTAAAGTCTACTTCGCCTCAGATATTTGAACTTTAGTTTTTTTAAGTAATTTCTTAATTTATGATTTGGGGTTTCGATTTTGAATTTTAAATATCCTGATTGCATCTTTAACCCATTAGCATATACTGAATACTTAAAGAATAACACAGTCTACAAAGATTCTTTCTTTTTTATTTTAATTCATGCAATACCTGACTTAACACACGATAACAAATTTAGATATACAAATAAACTATTTATCAGATCGAGAGAACAGAGAAGATTCTTCACACTGTTGATGTCATAGCTGAATCTGCATTAAAAGCTCTAAACGAAGACGAACCAAACAAAAAGGAGTTCTCATCAAAGACTATGAATTTAGTAGTTGGAATTTCCAAACTAAATACATCAACGAACGCTTCAACGGATATAAGTACTTCAAGAAAAATATGTAACAAAACTGTTACTGGTTTGTTTAAACTTCCTTCAGAAATAAAAGACCAACTTCAAGAAAGTAGTACCAATGGATTTAAATTTCAGGTATGTATTGAAAAAATGCTAATTATTACCTTTTGCATTTCAAAACTCCAGTTCGAAAATAGTCTATGAGAACTGTTTCGTTTAAACTTCCATCAGAAATAAAAGATCAACTTAAACAAATTGTACCAATGGACTTAAATTTCAGGTATGTATTAAAAATGCTCATCATTTCCTATTGCATTTCAAAACTTCAGTTTGAAAATAGTCTATAAGAAATGTTAAACCATTCTCGTGTAAAAAAACATAATTATCTTTGTGTTAATTCATCTTCTGGTTATTCAACATATGGTGTTTGGGTGTCCCCTTGGTATCTCTCCAATTTGTATTAATAGAAGCTAATGTATCCCAAAATAAAACAATGACTTTTACATAATATAGCCATCTACCTGCTACTTCTTAATAGAGCATGACAAATGTTTTGATTACAGATGCTATTCTCAGACCAGAATCCAAGATCTTGGGACAGTTCTTCTGCATATATAAATTCACCAATGGTATCTTTAGTTCTTAAGGACTCCAATCAGCATACGATCAATATAACGAAATTACCTAAACCTATTATTGTTGAAATACCAATTGGAAATTGTGGGAGTAAGTATGATATGTAAATACAGAGGTAAGAAGGAAATAAAGATATAGATAGTTATGTAATCACTCGTTTTCCATTCGTTGTTATATAGATATAGATTTAATTTTGTCAAGTTTATAGAATTGTTTTTAATTTATTTTTAAATTCGATATTTTTGCTAATATTTTGTATATCTTAATCATGATAATGATGGGTTCCACCATTAAATATGATTCTTATAGTCTTGTGCCGAATAACCATGAAAGCAAATGCCTGTTTGAGTTGGCATGCGTTATTGCTTGCAATTGCAGTTATAGTTCTGCTTTTTATTCAACATTTTTTGGTCTGCCTAAATTCTAGGAGATGACTGGATCTATATTGATTCAACTAAACAATAACGATAACCACCAGGTGTAGTTATTCATCTGACTGTAGAAACATCAAAAAGCTGAACTCTGAAAAATAAAATAATCACAACTAGATGAAACTTTACAGAAATGTAACCACTCATGCATATATGTGTATTTGTTGTTCATAATTTTTAGATATCTGGCGTTACCATACAAACAGCCTTTTGGGTGATTTCTACTTTTATTGATTGCAAATCAAGTTATTCTTTCTAGTCCTTAGGGCTATTCCATTAAAATGTATGTGGGAGGGTAGGAAGGGACTTTAGAAATATCCCTACAACTAAGAACCATTTTTTAGATATTTTTGCATATTGGTAATTAACGCATACTGAAAAAAGAACCATGACCACATTCAATAATTGAACTTCCTTCCTACCCTCCCAATGGAATAGCCCTCATCACATAAATTTGTCAGCAACTGTTTTAAAAATGAACTTAATGTTCTACACTATTTTAGACTTTACTTGTTTAGTTGTGTATCAATGTTTTGTATGTACACGGGAGTATATAAAGGGTTACGTTGAGTTACCAACCGATTATAAGGGTTGAATAAAGCCCTGCGAAAATTTGTTTTTTATCATATTTATAATGGTTATAACTGAGAACAGTGAGTGAAATTGCCATTAGATAAATATGGTTTAAAGTAAAGCGATCATACCATACATACCTCATCTCAACGCTAATTATCAACCAATATAAAAAGTTTCGTTGTGACAAATGGTGGTCTAAAATTCCTCTTCTACTACAAAATATAGTACTATAGGATTCTGAAAATCTTTATTAGCATACTTTTAAGCACTTCTACCCAGAGCATTTTAATCAGTGCATTGCTTCATATACATGTATATATTAATTACCTATATTTTGCGTGTCAGTATTACTGTAACGAATTTTCAAGAATGTTGTTTGACTTCTTTTACTGTAATATTATCATGATTATGTCTTAAAAACGGAATTTAGATAAAGATCATGGATTCGACCTTTTTTGATTATAATTATTTCTATTGAGAATGTTTCATGCAACTATCAAAACCAGAACAATCATAACATTCTTTGTAAATTTTGCAGATGACGAAAAATACGACGAATTTATTTTCAATACCAACAATGACATACGAGATTACTTCCTACGACTTGTAGTGACACAGCCGGCAGACATGTTTTACATGCTAAAGCTAATTACAGATGGCCCACAGCATAACGTGTCAATAAACATTGCAATCAATTTTCATGAAAAGGTTACCCCATCAGATGCAGAAAATGGGGTCCTACTGGACAACTCTCAAACGGCATACCTAAAAGACCCTCAAGAGAAAACGCTCTACTGGAGTATAGGTCTTATCATCAATCATCAGAATAGAACCAGTGGGAAAGTTAGGCAGAATATTACTGTCAAAGTTTTGTCGACTGCTATTACTTGTAGATACTGGAATAACACTAGCGGAAGTTGGTCATCAGGTGGATTTAAGGTAACACTAGTAACAAAACATTGAAGTTTGAAAAATAAATATTTCAAATTATAAAAGAATATGTGAATTCCAATTACACAGGTATCCTGTGAGAAAGAAAACACACATAATTATCACAAAACTTTACGCTGTAGATCCGTTATTTTTTCCCATTTGTAAGCAGACAAAAAAGAAATCAATGAATCAATTTATATTGATGTTTATTTGTATTAATTATATATTATGTTAAATTGTATAAAGTAACATTTATATATATTTTATTATATATTCTCCCTGGATATATAACAATTAATGCAAAGGAAACTTGGCCCAACGCTAAAAAAAAAAAAAAAAAAACGATCTTTTCGGTTCTGACATGACAAAGTAATTTTCTTTTTAAGAAATTTAAAGGTAAAATATAATTGCTTACAAACGTATTATGGAATGATACTTTTTATTGATATACTTTGACTTGGATTTGATCGCGGTGTTGAAGACACACTGGGGGACTTCGGTTGTTTTTTTTATTCTTTGGTCGGGTCGTTGTCTCTTTGACACATTCCCCATTTCCAGTCTCTATTTTATTTGACATATTGTGTAGCTTTATGCGTTGTACCACACGGATCATGAAATGACTGTTCTTCAGCTTCATTCAAACCATAGCTTTTTAAAGTTCTTTAGCCACGACTTATCAGATCAAATCTATGAGTACACTTATATCTTAAGGATAAATTACCTGTGTCATTTTAAGTCCTTCCTCAGTTTCTTTTTGAATATTTATGATACAGATACACATGACAGAAAAACTATCGAACGCAATGACAACCTTAGAACGGATACTGCCGCTTAATAAAAAAAAAAAAAAAAAAACATGCGTTGTAGGGATACCCCAATCGTCATACAATTAAATGAAAATTTAGACAATTGTAAACAATTTTTTCAGGTTTCGCCTGTTTCATCTAGCAATAAATTAGAATGTGAAGTTGATCATCTGACCGATTTTGCTGGTGGATATTTCGTATTACCCAATATTGTAGATCCAATTCAAGATGCCTTACTATTTCTGACGTTCTTTGACAACCCAGTTGTAGTTTCCGTAGTGATATTGGTCTGGTTATTATATTTTGTTGGTCTGTTCTTGGCAAGACAAAAAGATAGGAGGGATCGACATTTGGTAAATAAAACAATATTATAGGATTAACAGTTAATATAACACATCCAAAATGATCTTCTTGGTTTCTTTTCATCAGGAAACGCTTAACACCATATATGTTAGAGCCAAGGATGTATAGATACTTGAGACCAATGAAACCGAAAAGGAACTTACATGGATACTAAAGCTATATATGGTTAAGTTTGCCTACGGGAGTTTCAATCTAAATTTAAAAAAAAAAAATTAAGAAATATTTGAAATTTGTTTGTCATAAATTTATAACAAACTTAATATATAAACAAAACACAAACTGCTTGTTCGATAATGTTGTCATAATAAATACTACGTTGATCAATAATAAGGTCAAACTTATATTTATATTCATCACGACCTTTAACAATGAACAAAACAAAAACAGTATATTTAGCTATTAAAGAAACGAATCCAAATGAGCTAACAGTAAACGATACAACAATTGTGTTAGCCAGTAATCATTCACATCCACTGAATTACATGGTCATGACAGGCAATTAAAGTATTCAGTTAAAAATAGATCATTAGATTATAAGATTTATGAAGCAAAACTATGTAAACAATGTGTAGACGAGTCCAGAATGTATCAAACTCACATCGCATCGGGATTCATTTTTTTCGATGATATTTCTATAAAATTGAAAGTTTAAATGTGTACTCCTGAATACAGTTTAAATCGAGCTATACATATGACATAATGGTCTAAATGTCATGATATTCGACGCTGAATGCCTGAAATTTTCGCTCTATGACGATTGTAAAGTTCTACATAGTTTATCATGAAATTTTAATGAACCTGATGATTTTTTCATGAAAGAATTTTCTTGATTTACACCTCATTTCCTGTAGGATGGTATAGTGACACCTTGTTCAAGTGATCCTTCAGAACCGTTTAAATATCTTATGTGCATTGTCACTGGGTGGCGGTATGACGCTAGAACTACAGCAAATGTTTCATGCTATATCAAAGGCAAACACGGACATACTGCAAGGCATTGTTTGACGAGGACTTCATCACCGCAGGTTTTATTTACAACCGGGGTGAAGACTGGTTTCTAATTACTTCTTCCTACGATATAGGAGACGTTGTGAATGTTATTATATGGCATGACAACAGTGGTTCCTCACCATCATGGTTTGTATAACATCGTTTATTTCGAAATATTAAGATTTTGTTAGAAATTTTATTCCAAATTGCTCCACTTATTATATGTGAATTTAAAAAGTATGTTTGTCCTAATATGAGCAGACTATGATTTCAAATGAAACTAGCAGCCTGAATCACGATAAAAGGTCATGGTGCGGTCATGTAATGACCCAATCTGTTATAAAAAAAATCTAAACAGAAGCATCTGAAATATTCATGACATATTAATCATTTGATGTTCAGATATCACAAATCAATCAATCTAGAATAAATAAACAGATGGCACATTGAGTTACCATGGTTACGTCAATACAAAGTTAATCTATTGCACACAATATTTTTTTACATTTTGGAAAGAATCATTTGTTAAGAAAATATGATTTAACATTCTTTAAAGATGCTTATAATTTGATTTGAACTTCATAATACTTAAAAAACTGACGAGAAGAATGTAAATAACTGTACAACTGTAAAGATGCATATATATTGTGCATCTGTAAATATATACATTAAAGTCATATGAAAGTCGTGTAATCTCAATGGGATCGAACTTATCGAACCAATGCATGCATGTATGCTTAACCAAATCTTGTATGCATGTTTTGATTATATTTATTACTTATCTATAATATATTATCAACAAATAATATTTCATTCGGTGATTGTTAATTGCAAGCTCAATACGTTTGTTGTCGACATTTACTGGATTATTGATAAACAATCGACACACAGCATGTTCAGCACGAAGTAAAGAGGTGAATTGATAGACATGATATGTATTGTTTATATTTTCAATGCCTTCCTCTTTGCTATTTGAATTATTCCTTAACAGTTGTTCAATGATTTGTTGTAATAAATTTGTCCATTCAGAATCCAGTTGCTTTAAATTCAGAAATTATTGCGAGGTTTCCAATAATGCCAATGTTCCGAATTCTTGAATATCACAATAATAAGAACTCACATTATGATATCAAATACCTATATATGTATGTAGCTTTTCCTAAAATCGCAATAATTGTACTAAGATTTTTGTTCATTTTTGAAAAAGCAATAACAAATGCAAACAATAATTTCTGAATTTACAGTATTGCTATTTACCATCTAGTGCATGGTTGTATAGTATTACATTCTTTCATCGCATTTTTACTCTCGCACTTTCGCTGTGCAGTGGCTCAAGTTCTAACGAGATGCGTCGGAGTTAATGTCACTGCATACAGAAAATGTCGGCTGATAAGTGTACGGAAGACAGTTAAATAGCAGTACATTCATGAGATTTTGATGATATAAAGGATTTTCTTTTCGACACGGTTTGCGTATACTTGTTTTACGGGAAAAAATAGCCATTTAAGTAATTAAACGTATTCAAGTGTTTTTTAAAGTTCATTGGACCTATTTATAGGTATAAAATCATTAATAATTACTCAAAATTAAATGCATCTTATCAAATATGCATTATTAATAGAAACAGCTTCTATGTAACAGAGGTAAATTGTATATCACTTTCATTTCAACCCTTAAAAGGTAAAATTTGTATGCATTTTAAAAGTGTAAATCAAGATTGTCTTCGCTACAATATCAATGAATATCTGTGAATCTTATTAATCTGTGTCAGCTAAATTCGGGCATCTTTTGCAAGTGGCAGGGTGCAAAATTTCACAACACTAGTTAAAGGTATATAAGTACAACGATACAATAGATAAAGTCGGTCAAACCAAATTAGGTAAACTTTCGAGTTTAATCTAGCGTTAGACACACGTTTTATCGAATATGTAAAAACATCTGTAATAGTAATCTATTAAAAAAAGTCCAATTGCAAAATTTCAGATGTAAGTTTCTTTTACATTCATTTGCTAATCATGGCGAAGGTTAAAGGAGATTTTTTTGCTCATGATTAATGATACAGCAAATAATGGCAATAATTAGGCTGCCATTAGATAACACTTTTAGACTGTATGCAAAAGTATGAATTATTCGAAATACTAAGGATTTTCTTATCCCAGGCATAGATTACCTAAGCCGTATTTGGCACAACTTTTTTGAATTTTAGGTCTTCAATGCTCTTCAACTTTGTAGTTGTTTGGCTTTCTAACTATTTTGATCTGAGCGTCGCTGATGAGTTTTATGTAGACGAAACGCGCGTCTGGCGTATTAAACTATAAGCTTGGTACCGTTGATATCTAATTAGAGGACAACATACCATCTGTCACAATAGAAAAGTTTACAAAAATACCAATCTCTGAATTACCCAAAGTCTAAACAATGAATTTAAAAAGGAGAATGTGGAATATAATTTACGTTTTGATGAAAAAGTTATTAGCAAACACTTGTTTCACTACCTTGTATTATTGGAATCGAATAAATTTATTTTTTGTTCTTTGTAACGTTTATTTTATATATATTTTTCAAATCGTATCATTTTTGTTTTGTAAATAGGATTTGTTTCCTTCTTTCAATTCATTTCTTTTAATATCACCTGGTTATCTTTTCACATGCACTATAATTGTAACGAGGCACATGTGGCATGGTTCTATAAAAAATAAATGAGAGATGCGGTTTCATGCCAATAAGGCAAATATCCACAAGAAACCAAATGACATGGATGTAAGCAACGTGTTTTGAATAAATTATTTACCCTTTTAACAAGTTTTAAAATATAATGTAAATCTTATGTGTTAGATTATTGATTTACAACTAATTTGATTACTATTTGAAGTCATTTCGAATAATATATTTTAGGTTTCTTTCGAGAATAATAATACAAGACTTGCAAACTAAAAAAGTATTTAATTTCTACTACGATAATTGGCTAGGAATGCAAAGTGGTACTGCCAAAGTTTGTTTGTCAATCAAGTCGGGTTACGAATTGAAGCAACAGTTTTTACTTAGAACAAGCCAGGATTTACGTAGAGGGCATTTGTGGATCAGTATAATTTCAAAACCACCATGTAGTGATTTTACGAGGGTTCAAAGGTTATCATGCGCATTGTCTTTATTGTTATGTACTATGTTGTCATGCATAATGTTTCATGGAATTCCTACTGAAAGCACGACTAGTTCTGATGTAGCCGGTATTCGATTTGAGTTTTCCCTGAAAGACTTCGTCATTGGTATTGAAAGTAGCTTAATTATGTTTCCTATAAATTTTGTTATCATTAAAATGTTTCTGATATCGAAGACAAAACAACAACATAGAGAAGGATATATGGAAATTGATGTAACCAGTCCAGAGTCATGTGATAAAAAAGGATCAGGTAAAAGAGAGTATACAATTGTGGCAGTAAAACGATCAATGTAAGTTTACTAACTTATTCTCATTATGATTATAAACGTATCATTATTATATTTACTAACCTATTATTATCATTGCTTACTAACTTATTTTATGTTGTTTGATATGTTATTGTCAATATTTTTACTAACTTATAATCATTATTGTTACTTATGTATTATCATATGTTTACTAATTCATTGTCATTATGTATACTAATTCATTGTTATATTATCAACAAATAATATTTCATTCAGTGAGTGTTAATTGTAAGCTCATTACGTTTGTTGTCGACGTTTACTCGATTATTGATAAACAATCGACACACAGCATGTTGAGCACGAAGTCAAGAGGTGAATTGATAGACATGATATGTATTGTTTATATTTTCAATGCCTTCCTCTTTGCTATTTGAATTATTCCTTAACAGTTGTTCAATAATTTGTTGTAATAAGTTTGTCCATTCAGAATCCAGTTACTTTAAATTCAGAAATTATTGCGAGGTTTCCAATAATGCCAATGTTCCGAATTCTTGAATATCACAATAATAAGAACTCACATTATGATATCAAATACCTATATTTGTATGTAGCTTTTCCTAAAATCGCAATTATTGTACTAAAATTTTTGTTCATTTTTTGAAAAAAGCAATAACAAATGCACACAATAATTTCTGAATTTACAGTATTGCTATTTACCATCCAGTTCACGTTTGTATAGTATTACATTCTTTCATCGCGTTTTTACTCTCTCGCACTTTCGCTGTGCGGTGGCTCAAGTTCTAACGAGATGCCTCGGAGTTAATGTCACTGCATATAGAAAAATATCGGCGGATAAGTGTACGGGAAGACAGTTAAATAGCAGTACATTCATGAGATTTTGATGATATAAAGGATTTTCTTTTTAGAGACAGTTCGCGTACACTTGTTTTACGGGGAAAAATTAGCCATTTAAGTAAATAAACATATTCAAGTGTTTTTTAAAGTTCATTAGACCTATTTATAGGTAAAAAAATCATTAATGTTTACTCAAAATTAAACGTATCTTATCAAATATGCATTATTAATAGAAACAGCTTCTATGTAACAGTTGTAAATTGTATATCACTTTCATTTCAATCCGTAAAAAGGTAAAATTTATATGCATTTAAGAAAGTGTAAATCAAGATTGTCTTCGCTACAATATCAATGAATATCTGTGAATCTTATTAATCTGTGTCAGCAAAATTCGGGCATCTTTTGCAAGTGGCAGGGTGCAAAATTTCACAACACTAGTTAAAGGTATATAAGTACAACGATACAATAGATAAAGTCGGTCAAACCAAATTAGGTAAACTTTCGAGTTTAATCTAGCGTTAGACACACGTTTTATCGAATATGTAAAAACATCTGTAATAGTAATCTATTAAAAAAAGTCCAATTGCAAAATTTCAGATGTAAGTTTCTTTTACATTCATTTGCTAATCATGGCGAAGGTTAAAGGAGATTTTTTGTACATGATTAATGATACAGCAAATAATAGCAATAATTAGGCTGCCATAAGATAACACTTTTAGACTGTATGCAAAAGTATGAATTATTCGAAATACTAAGGATTTTCTTATCCCAGGCATAGATTACCTAAGCCGTATTTGGCACAACTTTTTTGAATTTTAGGTCTTCAATGCTCTTCAACTTTGTAGTTGTTTGGCTTTCTAACTATTTTGATCTGAGCGTCGCTGATGAGTTTTATGTAGACGAAACGCGCGTCTGGCGTATTAAACTATAAGCTTGGTAACTTTGATAACTAATTAGAGGACATCATACTATCTGCCACAATGGAAAAGTTTACAAAATACCAATCTCTGAATCACCCAAAGTCTAAACAATGAATTTAAAACGAGAATATGGAATATGTTTTACGTTTTGATGATAAAGTTATTAGCAAACATTTGTTTCACTACCTTGTATTATTGGAATCGAATAAATTTATTTTTTGTTCTTTGTAACGTTTATTTTATATATATTTTTCAAATCGTATCATTTTTGTTTTGTAAATAGGGATTTCTTTCCTTCTTTCAATTCATTTCTTTTAATATCACCTGGTTATCTTTTCACATGCACTATAATTGTAACGAGGCACATGTGGCATGGTTCTATAAAAAAATAAATGAGGAGATGCGGTTTCTTGCAAATAAGGCAAATATCCACAAAAAACCAAATGACATGGATGTTAGCAACGTGTTTTTGAATAAATTATTTTACCCTTTTTTTGTATTTGTTATCTTAACAAGTTTTAAAATATAATGTAAATCTTATGTGTTAGATTATTGATTTACAACTAATTTGATTACTATTTGAAGTCATTTCGAATAATATATTTTAGGTTTCTTTCGAGAATACTAATTCAAGACTTGCAAACTAAGAAAGTATATACTTTTTACCACGATAAATGGCTAGGAATGCAGAGTGGGACTGCCAAAGTTTGTCTGTCAATCGAGTCAAATTATGATTTAAAGCAACAGTTTTTAATGCGAACAACTACTGATTTACGTAGAGCGCATTTGTGGATCAGCATAGTTTCAAAACCACCATGGAGTGATTTTACGAGAGTTCAAAGGTTATCATGCGCATTGTCTTTATTGTTATGTACTATGTTGTCATGTATAATGTTTCATGGAATTCCAACTGACGAAACGATTAGTTCTGATGTAGCCAGTATTCAATTTGAATTTTCTCTGAAAGACTTTATCATTGGTTTGGAAAGTAGTATAATAATGTTTCCTATAAATTTTGTTATCATTAAAATGTTTCTGATATCGAAGACAAAACAACAACATAGAGAAGGATATATGGAAATTGATGTAACCAGTCCTGAATCATGTGATAAAAAGGATCAGGTAAAGAGAGTATACAATTGTGGCAGTAAAACGATCAATGTAAGTTTACTAATATATTCTCATTATGATTATGACCTATTATTATCATTGCTTACTAACTTATTTTATGTTGTTTGATATGTTATTGTCAATATTTTTACTAACTTATAATCATTATTGTTACTTATGTATTATCATATGTTTACTAATTCATTGTCATTATGTATACTAATTCATTGTCATTATGTTTACCATTTTCTATCAATATGTGTATTTATTCATTGTCCTTGTGCTTACAAACGTGTTATCATTATGTGACTGACTTATTGGCATTATCTTCACTAACTTATTATCATTATTTTACTTACGTATTTACATTATTGTAACTGATTTGTTATTATTATCATGGCCCCACCGAATGGCGGGTCGCCCTATAGTGATCAGTCTGTCCGTCCGTCCGTCTGTCCGTCCATCCGTAACAAATTGTGTCCGCTCTATATCTAGAGAACCGTTATGATTTCATACTTTGTACTTGACATGTATATTAACCAACACCAGGGAGTGTGTCATAATGTTTGTACAACTTCCTAGGTCAAAGGTCAAGGTCAAAAACTGGTTTCAGTAGACAACCCCATGTCCTATGGTAAAGATCGTGTCTGCTCTATATCTTGAGAACCTTTATGATTTCAAAGTTTATACTTGACATGTTTATTAACCAATACCAGAGGGTGTGTCATAATGTATGTACAACTTCCTAGGTCAAAGGTCAAGGTCAAAAACTTTGGTTTCAGATGACAACCCCATGTCCTATGGTAAAGATACAAATTTTTTACCACAGGTTATTCACAGCGGGCCCACAGAGATAGCGCCCATCTCAATGATGTATAGTTGTAACTTACTTATTTTCATTAGTTTTACTAACGTATTATCATTAGTGTAACTGATTTCTTTTCATTATTGTAACTTACTTATTATCATTATGTTTACTAATTTATTGTCATTATCATGAATTTGTTTACTTACTATTGTTATTATGCTTTATTACTAATTTATATGATGTTCACTAATTTATTGTCCTTATGTTTACTAACTTGTTGTCATTATGTTTACTAATTTTTATCATTATATTTACAAACTTGTTATCATTAAGTTAATCAACTTATTATCATAATGTTCACATACTTATAACGTTTTTTTTTTTACCAACTTATTATCATATGGTTTACTAGTTATTGTCATTGTGTTATCTTACTTATTATCATATGGTTTACGAACTTAGTTTCATTATACATGTGTTGTGTACTAAATCATAATGATGATGTTTACAAAGTTATTTTCATTACGTTTACTAACTTATTTCATTTTTTTCTTACTTATTGTTATTATTTTTACCAAATTATTATCATTATGTGTACTAACTTATTGGTGTTACGACATTTATCATGCTTCCAAATTTTGTGGAGGGTGCCGTGACTTATTTGTCAAGCTATGATCTAAATCAAAACTACGATCAGTACGCCATTGAATACCTCATCATGTTGATCGTATTTAATGTGAAACTATGCGAATGGTTGACTGAATTACGTAATGCAATGATGTTTTTTTTCATTGATTGGATTTTGATTTTTGGGTTACCTTTAATTTTTTTACGATTTGTTGTAATTTTTGTTAACTTTTTTTCCAAAATCTTTTTTTCCAGTCAAGGGCCAGAAGTTGACTTTCGTATCATAGGTAGATTTAGCTGGTTATTCGAAGTTGGAATTAACTTGGAAACATGTATTCTGAGAAATGGAAACATATACTGTAAACCAACTAATTTTCGCTAGCAATTGCTGGAAAATATTATGATAAAATTTTAATCACTGACTAACTCAGATCTTTGCTTCGATCTTATTATAAGTTGAACTAAGAGCCTTTTATAAATAAAAAAAAAAATCCATATCAGTAGTTTAAGGGAATCTGTTAATTGTTATAACCAAAAACACTTTTAATTAAAGATAATCATTTGCAGGTGCCCTAGGTGGGGTATATACATTGCATGGACCACAACTATCCTGACATCTTTGATTTCATCATATTTTGTAATGCTGTATGGATTACAATATGGCTACTATGAAAGTTTGAATTGGCTGGTGTCCTTTTTGACCGCATTTGTTGATGATTGTTTTGTGATGGAACCAACCAGTGTTGTCTTTTTTGCATTGTTGTTTACATATTTATTGAAAAGAAGAAACATAACTTATTATAGACCAGCCTTAATTGTACGAGAATTTGAAGGTAAGTTTGACAATTTAAATACAATAATGAAGAAATAATCAATCTAATGTTAGAGAACACTGGCTTAGGTCAGCAATCTGTTAGTCTCCTACCGCCAACGCCGAAGGTAACATTATTTATATTTGCTTTCTTTCCTTCAGCCAATAAGCCATTCAGTAAGTCAGTCTGTAAGACAGCTCGTATATATGGTACGTTTTCTGCACTTTTTCTTAAATATTCAGACTATTCGTAAGATATTTAGTAATTAGTGATATCTATCATCTACAGATCGTACTTGAGTTATTTTTTTTTAGTAATGTTATTGATGCAGTTGTCTCTGAACATAGATAAATGCTGCGATTTCTAAGATTTATGCATTTTATTTTATTTAATGCTGAAACCAATTGCTTAGATATTTTATTTATTGACCTAATATAACAATGTTTTTCCCATATAATTGTAAACGTATTCAAAGTAGGGGACATTGTAAATAGAATGCTATGAGACTGCTTATTTGGTCATTGTTATAAGTGATAAAAGTAAAAATATTGAAAACACCTTAAAGGAGTGTGAAGTTGAGATATGGAAAATAGAATAAAGAACGGAAATTGGTGAGTTAATGCATATTGATATAAAAACTCAGATTTCCAGGAACGAAACTGTCACTCTTAAAAACAATAAAAAAAAAGTGCGGAAGCTTTGGATGAAGTTAGACAATGTTTGTGACAAGATACAGAATATCTGCTATGCACAAACTGCAATTTAAACGATTTTTTAAGAGCTTGTCCATGAGAAAATCATGCAACACAGTTCGGAAGCAACATTTGCAAATCTTCATGAAATCTTGTTTGTACATTGTTGTAGGTTAACATGATTAGCCTCACCACATCTATGTCATATAAACTTCCAGTCTGGTTTATATCTCTGCGGTAGAATACACGCCCATAAATTTTAATTTTTATGAGAAAACCAACAGAAAATACACATGATACACAAAATAACCATGTTTTGAAATAATATCTATTATAACCATAAACATACAACCAATAAAAGTGGCATTAGATGTAACACAAAATACAACAACCTCTTCATAAACATATCTGCCAAAAAAATATTGAAGTAGCAAAGGGCATATAACAACAAAACCAAAAAACCGTCAATGTAAACAGACTGTAAAAAATGACAGATTCAAGACAATTGTACATGTTGTACGTTTGCTATTTTTGACATTGATTGAATGTTACAAGTGAGCTGAACACTGAGACATTGTTACGATTAACGAAAAAAGTAAAATAACAGAAACACCGAACTCCAATGGATATAAGAAAAGTCATTTATAAAATGGCAAAATCAAAAGCCCAAACAAATCTAACGTCTGGAAATCGACTGTCATATTTCTGACTAAATAAAGGCATTTCCTTATGTAGAAATTGGTGGATTCTCCTGATTTTATACTCAACCTCTCACTTGTATAACAGTCGCATAATATTCCATTATATTGCCAACAATGTGTGAGCAAAGCAAAGAGACGTAATAAGTTAACACGTCAAAAATTAGGGTACAGCAATCTCTGTACTTTCTATAGATGTTTGGTCATATTTTTAAATGCTGTTGAAGTAGATTTTACCGATAAGACCGTAACTAGGTTATTGAAATTTATATAACGAGAACAAACACATGTGTATCTTATCAACTAAAATTTGGCCACGAACATTACTGAAGGGACCGTAATTGTCGATATGCGTATATGGTTTAGTTGAATTGGTACCATTAATGTTTTATAGACACCATAGGCTTGGACATTTATATGCTACATCTTAAGAATGGAAAGTTGGTAAATAGAAGTCAAAAACCATCCCTTTCAGGCAGAAATATCCTAATATTCAGTGGTCCATAATCTAACACTATTGGACGAAAAACAACTGTCCATACCAGTACCAGTTGTTGTACGACTGTCTTAGTCTGTGGAAAACTGAAGATGACTGTTAAAGCAACTGATACAGTTAATTAATGTCTGTCCCAACACTTTTATGGGTTGTGAAAATTAAAAATGTTATCAACAGTCATTTAAGGACTTCTGCAGTGATTTACGGCGTTGTCACAGTCAAATACTATTTATTACAGTCTTTCCAAAAGTTGTGGCAGTTGTATAATGTTTGTCCCAACCTTTTAGTAGTTGGGACAGTTTAAATTTGTTTGTGTCAACTTTTCAGACGTTGATGCAGTCAAAAAATGTTTGTTACAACGTTTTTAGAGTTGGGACAGTTGTAAAATGTTTGTTACAACTTTTTAAAGGTTGTAACAGTCATAAAATATTTATTACAAATTTTAAAAGGTTGCTACAGTCGTTAAATGTTTAAAACAAACATTTCATAGGTTGTTGCAGTCGGTAAATGTTTAATACAAATATTTTAGCGTCACGTTAACAACTCAGTGTAAAAAAAAATCACGTCTCACCCGGCTCTCAAGATTTGATATAGTTGTGAAATAGCCAATAATTTATACTATTATCATCTATTGTGCAGTTGTTGACTTGTTTTGTTTTTTATTTATTCATTTTGCGATCGTTGTTCGTCTTTCTTTTGTCGTTTTCCGTTTATTGCCATAGCATTGTCCGTTCATTTTGACATGTGCGTTTGACTTTCCTTTAGGTATCTTTACTTTTATTTTATCTATTCAGATTCGTTCATAACTGGTTTTACATACCAGAAGCCTTCGTTTAAAAGTAGAGTTTTAATATTATTGCAGAAGATGCTAATGAATTCATTCAAATTTATATTTAAAAAAGTTTTGATAAATTCGGCGGAATAGAAAATATACCGTGGGTGTTCCTGAAGTAAATTTAAAGAATATGACTAAGTTACCAATATTGTACAGCATAATAAAACCGTTTTAATTTGAATTACTCTCCATGAGGGACATTTCCGATGATATAAAAAAATAATAAATTAGATTTGTCAAGTTTCATTAAAAACGGAAAACAATTCTTCACCGTAAACGATTTACCCTCTTCATTTTCTTGTCGGCAAACTGGACCTGCAGGTTGGCAAACTATATTTTATACAGGAAACTTAGGTACAGATGTTAGACCACGTGTACAATATTAGCTGAGCTGGAAATTACAATCGGTGAGTAGAAATGAACAATATTTTAAAGCATGTCTATCGAATAATCATGGATCCAAGATTTTGAAGGGAAAATGTGCACATTTGTTCTTCCTACAGATAGGCTATGAATCGACGTTCTATATCACCACACTCGTGCATAGTTGCATTTTCCAAGGCAAAGTCAGGATTTGGGCTTGTAAAAGTTGTGCATCATTGAAATTCATGTATGACACCATTCCCCTCCCCTTTTATCATGTGTATGTCATGTAATCCCTTATTTACTTTGCATACATCACCCCAAGGGTGACAAGGTCAAGAGAATAAAAAGGTTACTCTTGGTCTTCATCGTCTTACTGTTAAACTCTAACATGTGGTGCATTGGTTTGGTTGTGGGATGGCCTTTTACAGGACCTATACATCATGTACATATTGTATGTTAATGTATTGTTACTCTCTGGTCCTAAATTTGCATGAAATACTTGTCACTGGACTTTTATAACCAACAACCAACCAATCCTTACATGTACATATCCATAATGTGTTACTAATGCTGGATTACAAGTATTTCCCTGGTTTTGCTTTGTCAGCTGATAGTTTTCGTTCTATTAAGAATGCATTGTGACGTCACAATTTCCATTGAAAAAACATGCATAGTACAAACAATATGACGGCGTACGAAAACATATGATCTGACCATACAATGTTATGAAAATTATTAAATTTAGTGACTTATTTAGCAAGTATGCATTTTCATTTAATTTTTAGATAATTCCAAAATCATGGACAACAAAGCATGAATATATTTGATAATATAAGGCATTGAAAGTGAATATGTATTAGATGGTTCAAAATAACATTAATCATCAAACATGTCAAAATAAAACAATACTATTAAATTAATGTTTCTGAAACAATGCACAGAGTCATAACAGTTGCCATTTAAACACAGTTGATTAAACAAAATGTGCTAATTCAATTAGTAATTGTTTCATCATGTACTTGAGGATTCATATTGAACAAGGGTTGTGGAGGTTGTTGCATCTTTTCTCAAAATGATATAATTACAATGAATAAAATATCTATAAATATTTCATCATGTTAATTGCTACATGGTTTTAAGTTAAAAGAAATAAAAAACATATTAACAATGATTAAAAGAGCAAAGTTAGCATCTTAATTATATTCTTTTAGATTTAACATAGAATATTAAATCACTATACATTTGTAAATACTTTGAACCTAAACTATATATTTTCATGTCAAATTTTATATAAATTGTGCCCTGTTAGTCATATTTTTCTACATGTGTTAAATTGTGTTTTGGTTACTTTATTGTTGCCTTACTGTTGGGTTGATGCATCATTGATATATATATATCCCACATCTCCTTTCATCATGTGCATTCACATCTGACTGCAGATTTTTGCCTTTTCTACATAATTATTTTATGTTTAACATTCAATATTTGGGAAAACATAACAAAAAATCTATCTGTAAGCATATTTTTTTTTATGTAAACATGATATAAACTTTTTAAAGTATTTTATGAAGCTCAAAATATTTTTATAGATATTGTATTATCAAGTAAGTTATCATAAAATTTACTGTGTTAACTGCATTGTATGTCTAATAATTTAGTTTAAAATAAATACCTTTTATTCAAATTCAAAATAAATAATTAAAATATATGTATTTACTGAACATGAATTCATGACCATGCAAATGTGACATTAAAATAGGTAATAATCAGGATGTTAACACTGGATAGGTAATAATCAGGAATTCTTATATACATGCTATAGCTAATATACAGATTAAGACACAATAGTTAATTGCCTTGGGGTGAATTTTAAACTGTCATGGGTATATATTGAAGATGATTTTATGATGATGTATACAAATTATAATTGTCCTCTTCAAAATTTGGATAAATTTTTCAAAATAAATTATTATTTAAGAAAATTATGAAACAGCAGGATATAATATTATTTTGGATATAAAAATGCATATTTTAAAAGTTATCTGAGTATTGATTTATCAAAATAAAATTAGGTAAATAACTAAAATAAAATAAAGGAAGTGTTGTCTAAGCTGCAAAACATTATTTAATACAAGCTGTAATAAGTAAAAAGTATACCGGGTAACACTAAAGATGTAAAATTCAACTCAAGGATTTAAAACATAAACAGGGAGGGTTAAGCCTTGGAACAGAACATATATTTTCCTGATTAACTTTAGGACAAAGATTCTACATTTACATCACAAAGGTTTATTCATTATATGCACTTGACAAAGGGAAGTCAATAGCATCTATATAGTAACTGCATTTATTTATTTATTTTTTTCATTCTTTAAACTTTTCTCTGTAGTATCAATCTGTTTCATATTAACATGAACAAAAGAAATAACCTGTTGTGTTTTAGAGAGGAATAACTATGTCCATGATGTCTGACTTTAAATAATTGATGAAATAAAGTATGATGTGAGCCTCAATAAGACAGTAACCCTTCAATGAAAGTACACAGTCACACATAAAAAATCATTAATGTAGGAAAAAAGACAACACCATATATAGAATTTAGACCCCCTAAAAAGATTTATTCTTCTTGTTAATCATGTTAATTGGGACTTAAAAATATAATTGTATAAGTTCTAGAATTTTTTTTTGTCAATCAAATAAGGATTGCTAGTTTTCATCTAGGTAAATACAGTTATTGTAATTGACTTTCTTCTAAGTACCGTACAATGTATATAGTATTATATTAGTTAAAATTTTACTGTACTTCAGTCTCAATGTATATTTTTTTTTGTAGAATCATATTGGTTTGAGCATGATTCCCACTTAGAATATGAAGCCTGCTACATGTGCACTTTGATGCATAGGAAATATAGATGTCACTGAGTCACTCTTATAGAGCTCTGCAAATTGTGAAACAGTGGATTAATTCATTATTTTGTGCTAGTTATTTATTGTTTTTGGAAATAATGAATAGCACTTGCAGCATTATTCCATGATGATGATGTGATGTTAGGATTAAATTGGACAAGAAAAAAATTGTGCATTGTACAAATAGGAAACTTACAAATTGTATTAAAGGAGGACCACATTACTGGATGACTAAATACCTTGGATAATCATGATAATTATTCATTTGGTATATCAATAATGAATTTGGAATAACAACATTTCATAGTTTCAGTGCATATTAATAGTGCAATCATACATTGTATCTGAATTCCATGAATACCTTGGATAATTATTCATTTGAAATAGCAATTTGGAATAATGAAAATTCATAGTTTCAGTGAATATTAATAATAATAGTGCATCATATCTGAATTCATGAATACTTTAGTGGATAATC
This sequence comes from Mytilus coruscus, assembly GCA_017311375.1. NCBI lineage: Eukaryota > Metazoa > Mollusca > Bivalvia > Mytilida > Mytilidae > Mytilus > Mytilus coruscus. The sequence continues at coordinate 66,251,261 of CM029603.1, forward strand.
AGTCATTTTAATATAATAACAATTTGGATTATGTGAAATTCTAGTTTCAGTGAAATTTACAATACAGTGCATGTATATTGCATCTGAAGTTTATGTTGACATTGCAATTGTTAACTACCACCAGGGTGTGTAAAAGACCTTAACCACCCATGAGGGTCTCTCGTAGTCCGTCACAATTGTTTAGTGTCAAATGACTGCCTGCTGTACTTGAAGTCTGAATTAGTATTAAATAAAATCTAAATTAGTGGCCAAGCATATTAAACAAATAAACCATGTACTTCAAAGTATAATTGTATTGTCCCATGTCAGCATGTGTCCCGCCTGCAACAAAAGTTGAAGTATGCAAGAAATAGGTATTACAATCTGGCAGCGGCTGTAGCGTAACCTATTTGTATAAAGCTTCACCAGGTACATTTTAGAAGCTTAAAGACCTGGATAATTCTTTATGTTATGAAGTTTCTGTTAGTAACTTGTCTGTTGCACTTTACCTTGTTTTCATGGTTCACTGACTGTTTGAAAAAATATTACTGTTTGAACAGTCATGCAGTGAAATACTCTCTTACATGTATAACATGTATAACGAGTAATTGATAAATTTATATGGTATATATATATAGGTATCTTGAAAGGTCTACATGTCTCATTGTCTGACAGGCAGGGTTCACCTGACCTTGACTTCATTTCATGGATCAGTGATTAAGGTTATTCAGTTACTTTGTCAAGTTTGTTTTCAGATACTACAAGCAGTAGGAATGGTAGGTCAACTATATCATGTATATTTGGTGTATGAAATGATTGTAAGGTGAATATGTCTGACTGCCAGACTTGCATCAGACTTTGACCTCAATGAAAATGTCATGGTTCATTGAACAATGTTTAGTTTTTGTGGTTTGGTCTATTTCCCAATGTTTCTCGGATGCTATAAACTACATGTACATGTACATGCATAATGCATGACATGTATAGGATCACTATTTTTGGCATATTGGATATTCGTAAGTTGTACAAGTTTGATTGGCAGGTTTTAAATCTGACCATGACCTCATTTTAATGTTTCATTGGGCAATGTTTAGTTTTCATGGTTTGGATGTTAAGTCTATTTCACAGATACTATAAACCACTAAATTTTGGGTATGGAATGTCAGTTTTAAGGTGTACATCATCTGTCTGGCATGGTTAATTTGACCGTGACTTGATTTTCAAAGGTAATTGATAATAGAAAATTTATGTGATACTTGTACATGTAGTAAAACCTTCATACATGTATTACATTTTTACATTCAACATAAATTCAATTTTACATGTACAGTCAGGGTGCTACTTAAACAAGTGATTTCATTATCACCTACATGACCTATTTCAGTGATTTTTAAATTCAGTTATCACCTATTTACATGTAAGTGATTTTGGTGTTTCCTTTGATCTTCAAATGCTAATTTCATTGATTTTCCATATTTTACAAACTTTTCTATAATTTTCCTACATAAATCAATTATCCCTTTATCTTTGGATATCAATTTCACCAGTGTGCTTGGGCAGTAAGTTAGTGCGCTAAAGCTTTTAAAAGTACCCTTGGGAATTGTTCTGTAATCAAATATTCATTAACTACTCTTACTATCAGACAAAGGTCAACAATATTAGGTGACCTGATTGGTTTTCTTTAGAGTTAGAATGATTTATTTAAAGGTTATGTCCTGATCTACAAATTATTCCAGTTTTTGCATATTCAAATAAACTGTAAAAACTGACAGGCTTATCAAGCAAAAGACAATTTCTGCATGTACATAGATGTTTTTTCAATAGAATTCTGGTCTTTTTACCAATAAAAAAATCAAGCTTGTGGGAAAAATATGCAAAAAATGTTATAAACACTTATTGAAGTGATTACATTTTAACTTCTCAAATTACTTGTTTCAGTGATTTTGAAAAGTCGGTGTGAATGTTTTAATATTTCACAGCCAAAATCACTCAATGAAGTGATTTTGAAATCACTTGTTTAAGTAGTATCCCTGACTGATGCAGGCAAAGCAGACATGACATTTCAGCGTGTGCAGTCACTCTTGTTTACATCACCATTGATCATGTCTACCATTATGACCATGTTGATTATATAGATATAAGAAGATGTGGTATGAGTGCCAATGAGACAACTCTCCATCCAAGTCAAAATTTATAAATGTAAACCATTATAGGTCAAAGTACGGTCTTCAACACGGAGCCTAGGCTCACACCGAACAGTAAGCTATAAAGGGCCCTAAAATTACTAGTGTAAAACCATTCAAACGGGAAAACCAACGGTCTAATCTATATAAAACGAGAAACGAGAAACAATATAGCTGCTTTTTGTTAACAAAAGTCGGACAACTATTAACAATTGTTATAATCATGATAATTCATTTGATAATATTGTAGTCTTGTATAAAAGAGGTGACGAAAGATACCAGAGGGATAGTCAAACTCATAGATTGAAAATAAACTAGGTGTATAACATTTGTATAACATGTATAATGTACAATAACCAGAATAACATGAATAAGGAGATGTGGTATGATTTTCAATGAGACAACCATCAACTGTAGACCAAGTGATGTAATTGTTATTAACTGCACTTCCTTCAACAATGAGCAAAATCAATTACGCATAATCATGATAATGAAAACCTATAACAGGCCTAGCCATATTGGATGATGTAACACAATGTAAACAAGTTTAGATGAGAAACCCAAGTTTGATTTATATACAAAAGCAACAAACAATCAGTTGGCGATAAAATTAGGTCAGTTAATAGATATAAGAAGATGTGGTATGATTGCCAATGAGACAACTTTCCATCCAAGTCAAAAAATTGAAAAAGTAAACCATTATAGGTCAAAGTACAGTCTTCAACACAGAGCCTTGGCTCACGCCGAACAGCAAGCTATATAGGGCATCAAAATTACAGTTATGCATGTTTAGAATTTGAAAAATAGTTCCTGGATCATCATTTCTGATGTCTTCCATTTTATATGTTTATAGGCCCATTGAAACATGGGTGATGACAAATGTATTATGGTTTACCAAAGACTTATAGGTGATCCAATATTAACAGGCTTCTGCCCTTATTCATGTTTTTCTACTAATCCATTCTAACTGTTTTTGAATAAATGCCTTCTAAATATATGTCTCGAGATGTTTAGCAACATTTTCAATATACAAAATAAGCATTACAAAGGCATACATGTATTATGCACTATTAGTGAGCTGTTTGTTATAATTTAATTATAATATTTATGTGAGGTTTTAATTTGCTATGATTTTAAAACTTCTAGCAAAAGAAAACAAACAACCTGAAATGAAAAAAATATACAAAAGTGGTTCAAGAAAGGGATGATAATTGGATTTTTTTTGTGGCTGTACAATTAGAATTAATGTATCGACTATGTTTGTACATTATACATATATATATAATGTAATACAAATAGACTAAAACATGATAATAAACTGGTGAAATTGAGTAAACTGCTATTATGAGACATCAACCCAACAACAACTAAATAACAATCTAGAGGTCAACATATATATATATACAGTACAACCTGTGACTTCCTCTTAGTAATGTCCACCCTCTTGTATGGTCACCATCGAATGGTGGCCATTTATTGGGGTATTCAATCTTGAAATGTTGGCCATTTATTGGGGTCATAAAACATAGGTTGATGTTTTATCTAATCATGTTACCTGTTGAAATCAATCAGGGTTGAAGTTTTCAGCTTGTATGTTTCATTAAAATTTACCTGTACAGGTACCTCAGGTTTCTTCTCAAATTGACATTTCACCTTTTCTTGAAAATGTAGAATAGAATGTTGTTTTAGTCTTTGTTAATTCATATCATTTGTTGATTTTTCTGTCTTTAAATTTACATATTTTCCTTTTTTCTAATGTTTTATTTTTTATGTTATTTTTATTTGTTTTTTGCTTCTATTCTTTTAATTTCTTCTAGGAAATAATCTTGAGTAGAAATGACAAAATTCAAAGATGAGTTATTGACTAGCATTTGAAGACAAAACAGAGAATCCTTTAAATAATTATTTTTCAGTAAAAAAGTTATTGTACATGATGTACATGGTATTCAATTGTCTGTGTGTATTATTTAATGAATTATTATTAATTATAACTTATAATCATGCAAATGATATGTTTAAAGGAACCATGAAGCAAGTAATTTAACAAGCCTGTTTTTAACAAATTAAAATTATCAATATCATGAATATCAAGCCTTTTACAATAAATTTTGTTAACAAAGTTGTACAATCTATTATCATGATTATTATTCAGGAAAACTACAAATATCATTATATGGTATAGGAATAAACTATTTTTGTTTATCTTTTATATTTTGTTTATCTTTTATATTTTCAAATCTCAAAACTGGAGTTGTGCATGAAGAATCACTAAAGAGACTTTAATTTTCCAAATGGCTACCTAGTTATCATCAACTTTGATCATGTTCATAAGTGCTAATCATAATGAAAATGTTCTTATCTCTGAATTAAATAAATCTTATGAAAAGAAATTATTTAAAGAAAAAATTGTCTTGCTTTTTGAAACAATTGTAAACTTATCAAATATGTTATCTTCAATTTGGCTATTTTTGTCAGTTAACAGGCAAAATTTTTCTCCAGAACTTCTATATAGATTGTGACATTTTTATGGTCTATTAATTAAATCATTTTTTGTTCTGTGTATTATATTGTCAAAACTGCAAGACTGGCATATGCATGATACATATTCTTGGTACATGTATACATCTGCAAAGAATATTTCACTCAACTCAGGCCTTTTAGATAAAGCTAATAATTGCAGGGACTTGAATGAATTAGATTCTCTAAAGCCCTTGATTAAAAATGAATTTTAAGAACAAAAATAAGAATATTTTTGAAAATAAAATAAAAACTTCTGATGAAAACAGTAAACTCAAATGCTTCACTTAGTAAAGAATTAGTGGTCATAATTTAGAAATAGAAAATGGTAGATAAAAATTCCTATAAAGGATAGAATTGTTTGTAAAATTAACATAACAACTTAGAGATAATCTATTTGAAAATTGTTTTCCTTCTCATAATAATGTCTCTGACCAGTTTGTGAATAAAATCTTGAATCTTATGAATAAAATCTTAACCAAAAGCAAAAGTAAAAGAAATGCTAAACCTTTAAAACATGGAACATGTTTAAAATATTGGCTCCTTTGTAAAAAAAGTCATTAGAACTGAGGGCAGAAACCTAATAATTTTTTTCCATGTGTTTTGATTTTTATAGAATTGTTATTTCTTTTAAAATTATAATGTTTGTTTTTGGTTTTGTTTGTCAGAAACTTGGTTAAATTGTAATATGTTTATATGACAATAAAAATATTATCAAATTTTTCTGTAATGAATATTTTGAATATACATGTATTTATTCAATAGAGAAATAATGAATTGCCTAAATTTTATTTAGAATAAGTCCTAAAGATAATCTTAAAATTTGTTAAACAATGTTAAATGCAGTTAGTATAAACAATTTTGATTTTAGATAATTAATTTGAGAAACACCTTTTCGATGGAAAAAGGCAGGCGTTGTGAAAGTTTGCATTATATTAGAAGATGATATTCATTTATTATTCACTTGCCTAAATATACATGTAAAAATAACTTAAATTGATAGAATTATTTAAAAGGTATAACATCAAAACAAACAGTCATGAGAAAATGTTTACAAAAGTTAGTAAGCTATATGTTCAACTAGTTTTATTATTTCATTTTATTTTAGAATTTTCTTGTCATAATAACAGTTATTAAATATGACAAACACATATATTTTACCTGAGACACTTTACCGGTAAGTTATATAATTTAAACACTTCAATGCAGTCATGATTTCCTTTATCATTGACTAGTTCTTGATTAATACCTTGTGTATTAATTAAGCAACAGGAGGTATAATGATGGACATTTAGGGCCATCATGGTGACCATATTTTTATGGCCACCATTAGTAAGATAATGTCACAGGTAGTACTGTATATATATATCATGTATATATACGTCTAAACCTTATGACAAATTCATCCGTTGGAGAACAAGTGATCATTGATGGGTGATACATGGCTGAAATCATAATTACTCAAAATATCAACACAACAATGTTAAATAGAACTGCATTTTTTAATAAGATCATTATTTAATGAATAAAATGGTGCGGTACTTGTTTACAAATTAGACAATTTTTCACCGAAAACCCAATGACATAGAAGTTAGCAACTGAACTGGCAAATTTGATAAGGTCAGAATATTAATTTCCAACATATAGGCAGCCAGATTATATATTTTCACTCAGACCAGGGCCAGAATACTTATTTTCAGTCCATCCTTCTATTAAAGTGAGTTAAAAAAATTTGTATGATTTAATCAATGATTTTTTTTTCTAAGGGGCACCTAATAAGTTTTGCCAGAAATACATAATATTGTACTGTTTTCATCACTGATTTAAGATGAATATAATCAGAATAATTAATGGACCCATTTGCCTAATTTATAAATGTGATCATTTTAAAATTTCTATTACATCTATTAAAATTGTTAGTTTTCTTTACTGGTTGAATAATATATCAATATTGGACAGGCTTTCATATTATTAAATAAATTGAATTTAAAAAAAGGAAATGGGAAAAATATTTTGGGTTAACGTTAGTACGACATCTGATCAACTGAATCCACAAAAGAGAATCTGATGTCAGTCTGTAGAATTTAACAAGGCCGGAGTCTAATGAATACAACAAGTTCTAAACCGTGATGTGAATAAATAAAAGAAGATTTGATTTCCTTGTCTGAAACAATGCAAGTTTTCTTGTTTTGAACATTTCAACTTTCACTAGTGCTAGTTATTTTGTCGGTCTTGTACAGTACGTCCATCTATTTATAAATACCTTTTTTACAAAATATGTATAGTAAATTGGTTGAGAAAAATTCGGTTAAAATATGAATGATCTCGAGTGATAATATTTTTTACTTCAATCATGAATGCCGAAGTGCTATTTATCAAGGACATTTGAACTTTAAATAAACCACTCGGTACAATATACAGTACAAAGTCGAGTAAATATTGAACTATTCAAAAATAAAATACGGTAAAATAAATTAAATTTAGATAGATTTAAGAATATTTTTGTTTTTCCATAGCTGCAAAATATGCGTTAAATGTTCATTATAGCTTTGGGTTTTTTATATGTATAGAAATCAAAATGGTTAATACGGCAATATTTATAATTTTGCAAGAAAAAAATGTAGCCCCAAATAAAAGCTCAAAATAAGTGTGTGAAATAAGCCCTCGGGTAAAAATTAAGTAGTTTAATATGGGGATAAATTTGACAAGTGTGTATATTCGGAGTTCCCCGCTAGGTTTACACTATATCATGTATATTGACTGTTATTATGAACTAATGTGATTCGTAAAACTACGCGTATTGAAGACAACCTTGTATGCATGAATGATTTCACACCTAACTAATTTAAAAAAATTAAAAAGTTGTTATTTAGAAATATTGAAAATTGTCAACTGTTAATACAGTTAAAGATACATTTGGGGTAACCTTTTTCGATTTATCTGTAAGTAACTTTAAATGCGAATAAAACCGTCCTGTGTGAAATTACAGGTATCTAGTGCTGGTTCCAATTTTGTTCGAAGAGATGAGAGGCGAGGTACATGTATTGTTAAATAATTATATAAATTAAGCACCTTCACTAAATAAGCGGGGAATACTAAAATGTTCAGCCGCAAATATTTCAAAATACTATTTTTTTTTAAATCAATTTCTATCTTAAGTTAATGTAATTCAAAATGGTGTGATAGTTGTGTCTCTTTGTCACAACCTTAATTATATTGCACACGGTAAAATTGTTTTACAAATAATTTAATCTATACCTGACTGTCAGAAATTTTGTATCCGTGACTTTTATGTCTTAATGACTCAATGTTTGGAAGTTGCTACACTTATAAATTAGCTATGAATATATAATGGTTGTAGCAATCATATTTTACTGTTACAACCTTTTCAGCGTTTAAACAGTTTATTTATGACTGTTTCAACGTTTTCCGTGTTTGGACAGTTGTTAAATAACTGTTACAACTTTCAAATGATTGCAGCAGTCTTATTGTGACTGTGACAACCTTTAGGCGTTTAATCAGTTTATTTATGACTGTTGCAACGTTTTTCGAGTTGGGACAGTTGTAAATCAACTGTTACAACTTTGAAATAGTTGTAGCAATCCTTTAATGACTGTGACAGTTATTTTTAGCGTTGTTGCAGTCGATTAATGTTATAGACAAACACTTTTAAAGTTGGGACAGTTACAAAATAACTGCAGCAGTGAAATTTAACAACTGTTACAACTTTAACAAACATTATCAGTCTTAGAACGACTGTTACTGGTATGGACAGTTGTGTAACAAACCGTACGAAAACCCATTCCGTATAGTCATATTAAAAAGGACCCGACTTGAAAAAAATGAAACAATGTATTAGGGAAGAGCATCGGCCTAATGTTAAACACATAAATTTATGTAAAACAAATACGAAACGGACCTGAACTAACTACAACCACTAATCGTCATCATCTGAAAGTCATAAATCAAGTGTTACCACGAGAAAAAGTCCAATTTCATAATCCTGACAACTAGTTTTTAATTATTAGTTCATAATAGACATAATTATGGATGTCTCGTATATCAATACATGAAATCTAAATACTTAGACTAATATATTTTGATATATTGATCTTATAATTCCAGATAACAACAGCTATTGGCCAAAAAAATCCAAAAAGTGGACCTTTATCCCAGAGCAAGCTTCAAGGAAACATCTCAGGAAAGCTAAACAAGAATTTGACTTTAAAAAAAAAGTTCACACAAACCTTCAAGACATTATTATTTATGTCATTTTTACATTTATGCTGTTATTTGTTGTACACAACCAACGTCCCGTGGAGAAATGTTTCCAGCAGTCACAAGTAATCAATAATATTTTCATCAAAAAGAAAATAGAAAACGTAAGTAAGAGAATCTTGGAAGGCAGTACAATTGTAAATGAATCTTAGTCTTAAACTGTCAGTTTAATCTTGACATAATCTCATTTGAAAAAGTCGGAACAATAAGTAGTTGAGTCTTGACGAGTTGTTTAATCAATCTTCCGATATATCCACTGTCACAGTGGTAAATTCGGTACTGTTCAGAAAATCAACTTGCAATGACTGTTCAGAAATTCAACTTGCAGTCATTTCAGGACTCTTCAGTAACTTTTCAGACAAAAGAGTATGATATTGATGCACATCTGATAAAAACAAATACTGAACATGTACTGAATAGATATATATTAAGAAGATGTGGTATGAGTGCCAATGAGACAACTCTTAATCAAAGTCACAATTTGTAAAAGTAAACAATTATAGGGCAAAGTACGGTCTTCAACAATGATCCTTTGCTCACATCGATTAGCAAGCTATAAAGGGCCCCAAAAAATGACTAGTGTAAAACCATTCAAACGGAAAAACCAACGGTTTAATCTATATAAAAAACGAGAAACGAGAAACATTTATGAACCAAATCAACAAACGACAACCACTGAACATCAGGTTCCTGACTTAGGACAGGTCCAAACAAATGCAGCTGGTTTAAACGTTTTAATAGGTACCAACCTTCAACGTTATCTGAAACAATAGTGTAACATCACAACATAAAAAGACACATTATAAAATATCAATTGAACATATCTTATTGACTGCAAGCGAATTGTTTGACCCGTTCTGAAGTAACCGCATTGGAGAAGTCCAAAATTAACTAAAAGACTGAAAATAAATTAACAATGTATTTTTCCATTTGTTAAAAGAGCTGTACTGATCAAAATTACCCTTTGAGAATTGGTGAACTACCAAGAGGCAATGATTGATCAAAGTCAAATTAGACGCAAGAGTACTTTATCAATGCTCAAATGTTGTAAATCAATAAAAAAAGAAATACAAATCAAAGATAAAAAAAAACCAGAAAAACTACATAATTTATCTGCACTCCATAAGTAGTGATTAAGAGTGTTTACTAGGTTAGCGTCTCCTGCTTTGCATACAACCGAAAACAGGATACAACCATACAAATTACAGATTAGAAGACTGTATGTTGGGACTTAAGATATAAGACCGCGAAAACTTATCACCTGTGAAATGAGAAACCGATTCAACGTATCGGTCCACGAATTTGTTATGGTTACCGTAATAGTGTTTTCAGTTATTCCTCCTCGTATAGCAGTTTGAGCAGTGTCTGTGCAACAAGCACACCCCTGAAATCTGTATAGCGTAAACATGCCTGAGCGTAACGTAATAACCTCGATATGTTAATGCATCCGATTGAGTTGAGGTATGTAAGTTCTCAGAAAATGAAAATATACAATTAGGCATAAATTCAAGGTCAAAATCGTATATCTGTGCCTATACCGAAAAAAAAATTATCGAGCTATGAAGCATACCCTCTACCTTCGGAAGTATACATTATCTCAAATTCAATGGGATATATAAAAAGTCAGCACTCGCTGAAATATTGCTTATATAGTGACATTATCCTCTTCGGCTAAAGATTTTCTATTACCTAAAACATTGCAATTGTATCTACTAAGTACTTTTCCTTTTTTTTTGTAGTACTAGTTCTGTATAATGAGACAACATACATTTATATTAGGTGTTTAACAGATAGTAGTGTTTTTTTCTTTCTGTTTGGCACCTAGGGCACAGTGTCTCTAGGAAAACAGGTAGTACCCGAAAATTAAGAACAAAAAAATCCTTTAACATAACAATTGGCAGAAACATAACATGTGGGACTATAATCATCACTGCAACAGTTGCTGAACTCAAGGTTTATAATTTTCTTTGTTCCCAAGTGCTGGAGAAGGGTACAAAACAAACGGATATTTGTTTTTATTTATCAAGAACATAATGGAATAATGTAATGTTTTGGGATAGGAAGTTTATACTTAAATCAATGCATGCATTATATATTGGATTTGAACAGATGATTTTAAAAATGTTGTATCATAGTAGGGTTTGGTCTAAGAAGAAAGAAAAACAGAATTTTTGATTACCAGAAGTCTTCTTACACTTTTGACGAAATAAATTCATATCTGGTGTATAAATTATAGTCTGTAGCCAGCGTCATCATGTACATATCTGGTGTATAATTTGCACACGGTAGCCAATGTTTAAGAATTTTAAATTCTGTCCTGAATGATTAAAACACACTAAAATGTTTCATTCGCTATCAAGTAAAATAGTTAAACTGTGAAATATTGCATAGACTATTAAGGCCATATAGAATTAGACATTGGAACTGTAAGCAAAGTTGTACAAACGTATCCAACAGAATGTGCCAAAATTGTGGTATAACCCCATGAGGCAAAGTCTCAAGGTGAAAAAAATATAATTGTTTTTTCAGTAACTTGTTTTCATGTATTTCAAAAAAGGTCGAAATATTAACAAAACTATAAACATATTTAAATGTAAACTTAAAGACAAGAGGGAAAGCAAATATATATCAAAACATCAGAACTATTTATTGAAAAAATGGTTGTTCTTAAGGCTGATAGTTACACAAAAGCTGACATTAAAATCTAATTTGTACATTGTTACGCATTTCATATCTAAATATGGCTTTGCAGGTAAAGACACGTGGTGATATCTGGACTTATATCAAGGAAAATGTAATTCCGCCATTGAGTAAAACAATACCATATGAAACGTCAAGGAAGATTCCGGAAAATGATTTTCTACTGTTAGGAAAATTTCGTTTGAGACAGATAAGGGTTCCAAGAGGTAATACAAGAAAACATTAATGGCTAAGGTCAGTGCCAATCTATAGTTGATACATATTCAGAAGTATGCCTTACTAATGTTACTGTTCTGCATTTCTTTATTTTAATCCTCCTCTAGGTTTTCGCTAGTTTATTAATTCCTTTATTCTTGTAACTCCCAAGTCTTGTACCAATGCAGGCGATGTATGCATACCAGGAGTCTTTATTAAAGAAACGTTCTGGGTAGAATTCCATCAAATTTCTTAACGTATACGTTTAAATTTTCAAGACATGAGATCGATAATGGGAATAATTGTCATTGTTGATTTGGATATAATCAATTAAAGAAGTGTTTTAAATGAAATATCTTCTGTAACATTTGTAAGTAGAAAAATTATAAATGAAACATATTTAACTTCTGGAGATATTATGATTTGTTCAACCCCGAATCGTCATATTTACCTCTTGTACTTCATATGAATTTCATGTAAACTTACATTTGTGGCAGGATAAAATAAAAATCCTTAATGATGTTTTTTTGTCTTTTCCAAGGATATTATAAATATATCAATGTGTGTTTGGTTCTTTAAAATCATATACGAAATAGGTGGGGACGTGTCCATGCTTTTTTATATATGGCCATTTCAAAAAAGATAATTTTTGTAATGAAAACTGTATCGATTTTTCCGAGGATATGGGCGCGTAAATGAGTGCTTTATTGCACGAATAATAAATACTTATGCACTAAAAAAAAATTTGTAGGATAACTGTCTTTAGTTTGAAATAAAGTATTTTTGGGAAAAACGTATGTTTCCATCTGTGTCATTACATCAGATGTCAAATGTCAATACTATGATCTCATAAAAAGGCAGAGCTTGACATATTTGTGTATGCATCCTAACATCGCTTTGTGAATGAAATAAATGCCGTACTTCCGAAGTCAAAATTTCATCTGCTTGAAGTAAACATATCGTATGAAAATGAATAAATGTGGGTTATGTTTTATATTGGTTCGACTATAATTGACAGTCAATTAAAACATAAAGAAAATTGTTGTGTGTTTATTATTAACTTTGCAAAATAGTAAAATAAAAACATTATATATACCAGGGTTAAAATACCTTAGTAGAATTGTTGTGCACTGTCCTTCGAAACAGGTTGGAAAAAGCTATAAATATATGATTGGTACTGCAATTCTAGGTAATTTAAACAGTAAAATCCCGGGGTGCTTCTTTAATTTATTCTTGTAAAAAGTGCAAATTAAAATCATCATGGTAGGTAGTTTTAAAGACTTGCATAACTTGCAGCACCCTCAAGCAAACCTGAACTGCGATGATTGTTTCTCTTATGTTTTCATCATTTTCAATATTGTATATTTCTATTTAGATAGAACATGTATTCATGAACACATTCGATTTTTTTTCAGACAGCTGCAAGTTTCCAGATAAGTTGAAGAAACTATTTGGCTTTGACCATCTTGGCATTGAATGTTCGTCTTCAATGAACTCGATACATGATGACAACATCCATTACAACAAGTCCTGGCAGATTCAGTCAAGGGGTCTCATCCAGTGATGAATGGTCCTACCAAAATGCGTGGGACTTAGATTCTGTGCCATACATAGGCGATCGGGCAATATATAGTGGGGGTGGCTATTTAGTTGACATGAAAGCAGGTTCTTCAGCTATTTCAAAGGTTTCAGAGTTAAATCTTAAGTCATGGATTGACATCAGAACAAGAGCTTTTTTCATAGAATTCGTATTGTATAATCCGAATGTTAACATGTATAGTTCAGTTATGATAGCTTTTGAATACAGCAGTCCTGGTACTCTAACGAAATCATTTCAGATATATACCTCGCCTTTATCTGATTACTCTTCTAGTGAAGAAGTTACGCGGTTGGTGTTTGAGGTGATATTTTTTGTTTTGACTCTGTTTTTTACTTATATTGAGATCAGAAAGATTAGATTGATTGGTTTTTAACATACTTTAAAATATTTTGGAACAAGCTTTCCATGTTCATGTTGATATTGTGTTATACTGCAACTGTGATATTTATAGTGAAATATAGAAGGACAACAATCATACTGCGTCAGTACAGAGACTCTGGTAAAACAGTTACACAAATTTTAGTCTTCCAATCCTATGGGACAGCATTTCATTCTACGTTTTGGCTGTGTTAACCGCAGTTACAACGATCAAATTTTGCAACTTTTAATGCTGAATCATAAATTGAAATATATATTTTCAATGATGGAACATGCGCACAAACCCTTAAAATATTTCACTTTTATGTATGTTATTTCATTGTTAGCGTTTGCATGTTGTGGTAATTTGTTATTTGGCACTTCGTTAGAAGGTTACAGATCATTCGGATACAGTTTTATGACTCTGATAGAATGTACATTTAGGATAGCCAATTTAAATCAATATCTTGAACTTTATACTGAACTAGGTCCTGTTTTTATACTTTTGTTCATATTTGTATTTGTGTTCAGTTTAATGAATATGTTTTCTGTCATTGTAATTAGTGCACATAAATCCTTTAAGAAAAAGGAGTAAGACAAGATGAACAGTTATCGTTAATGATGAAGTACTTAGTGGGCAGGATCCAAAGAATATTTCGATAATATAATAAAACAATTAATTTGCAATCCTAAGTTTTTCATCAATCAAAAGTCCAATACATTTAGCAGTTCATGTATTCTGATACGAAGTATCAGTGATTAAGTAATTTTCTAACATCCGATGTTCTTAAAATGCCAAAATCTTCGAAAGACACGGTTTTTAACACATAGTCACATATTGGCTTAGCAAGATTTTGTACAAACGTAAACATTTGTTTTACATCACCAACGAATTAAGTGACCTTTATAATAAAACGGGTAAATTTTCAGGCAATGGCATATCATTTTTAGGATAATCCGTATGACAGGTTTTTGAGACAAGCGAATTTAATGTCAAATTATTCATTATCTTTTGAATTATTCACGTGCATTCCATACATTCATACTTCTTTCTACTGAATCTCTATTTTGCATTTTCTTTGATAGCATGACAGTAAATAATATTTTAATTATATATCAATACGGAGTTTTACTTTCTCTAGTCTAAAACAATTCATTAAGATCGAGAGATCGCCCATTTACTTCCCTATTACAATCATTCCCAAGGTCGATGGACATTGAGCGGAAGACAGTAAAATTGATTGGTCGTGTTAAGTTATATGACTTACTGGGCCAAATGACCAGTTAAATATTTTATTTTGTCCAATTGATATGTGTAAATGTCCTGTAAAAAAGAGTCTGGTCAGTAGAGAAGAATGGTTTACTTAACCAAATGTCAAGTTGATTTCTCATAGCTTGTGAATCACTGCTATTATCGTAACGCTGAATCTGAAAACAATTTCCAATTCCATAACAACTATGATGTTTTTGTGTACATTATGAGATTATTAAAATGGTTAGAAAAAGAAATTCCAGGTCCTCCCGAAGGATGACAATCATCATATTGAATTCAGTTTTCCGTTCCCAACGATTTCTGTTAGCAGTTCTTAACAAAAGTGGTAACAGAAATAAATATGCTAATCAGTAATCAATCTATTATCGGACTATTAGATAAAGACTAATGTAAAATAATAGCAAGTGCTCAAGATATAGTATATGTCCTTGTGAAAGAATAAACATACAATAAGTTGAAATTATATATTGATACAGTTTTGATATTTGATTACCATTGAACACGTAGATGGATTTAAGAGACATCAACCAATCGACCATTGTATGATTGGGTATTACTATTTCTATTGATTAATAAAAGTCGTCTGTCTAAATATATACTCTCAAATTATATTTCTTTACAAGGATACTTGGCTATTGTTCAGGACCGTAGATAGACTTTTGGATGTACTTGTTTGGTCTATTGTGTTTTCAAGCAATGTGCATTCCCAAAATGGGAAGTTAAAAGTCGTGCCACAGTAATTTCATCGAATGAAATGATAGAGCTGTTGCGAAAGTTTTTTTACAGTACTGTCATGAAATTTTAATCTCTATTTTATTTTAGTTTTAGTGCCTAAACCAGTCCTTCCTGGCGTTTTGTTAGAAAATAAACGTTAAGCTGGTTAACTGTACACAATCGGTCCATTTAAAAAATAGTGTTAACTAAGAAATTGTTCGCAGTTTAAATTAAAAAAGGATAAAGTGAACGTAAGCTTAGCTGTTTATTAGATTTAAAACTATAAGATCAGCACAAATTTGGAAGATCACAATACTTGTATTTCTCTGTTATGGGTTATCAATACTGCCAAATTGAATATGATTAGACAAATTACAAAAAAATATTCAATTTTTACCCTCTTGCATGTCTTGAATATAAAAACAAATGTTTTAGCATAATTTTATTTATTAAATATTCACAATTCAGGAAAAATCAAGTTAGAAGGCAAATGTTTTAACCCAATTGTGTTTGAAGAGCAGAAACAGGCTTACAATGCAAGTACGTGTACCTCGCAGAAAAATTTTATCTTTCTTTTCTGTCGTGAACAATCGAAATATTAAGGAAAACGGGACTTACTTTTTTTAATTTGCTATCAATACAGTGATGCCTCTAGAATCTCTCAATTCATTAAATAGTTTCTCAAGTATTTCATTGCATTTCTTCACGTACAAAAGTTATCAAAGGTATCAAGCTTATAATTTAATACTCCAGACGCGCGTTTCGTCTTCATAAGACTCATCAGTGATCAAAATAGTTATAAAGCCAAACAAGTACAAAGTCGAAGAGCATTGAGGACACAAACTTCCAAAAGGTTGTGCCAAATACGGCTAAGGTAATCTATGCCTGGGTTAAAAAAAAATCCTTAGTATTTCGAAAAATTCATACGTTTGTAAACCGGAATTTTATATAAATGACCATATAATTGATATTCATGTCAACACCGAAGTGCTGACTACTGGGCTGGTGATACAATCGGGGACGCAACGTCCACCAGCAGTGGCATCGACCCAGTGGTGTAAATAGTTATCAAAGGTACAAGGCTTATAATTTAATACGCCAGACGCGCGTTTCGTCTCCATAAGACTCATCAGTGATCAAAATAGAAAAAAAGCTATAGGTTTCCCTCATACAATGATCTAAATCCTTGTCTGGATTTGGCTAAATTTTAAGTGTTTTGTAGTTTGATCAGCTCTTTAAGGTTTTTGCTAGGTTTGAATAATAACAAATTTAGAATTCAGTGGTTGACGTTTGAAGCTGTTTATAATATTTGATTTTCGTTTATTGTTTTGCATATAAATTAGGCCGTTAGTTTTTTGTGATAATTGTTTGACGTGTCGTTGATAGGGGCCGTTCATAACTTACAATGGGGTATAGGTTTATAGATCGTACGGTGACCTATATTTGTTAACTTCTGCGTCCTTTTGTCTCAGATTGACAGTTGTCTAATTTGCAATCATAGCACTTCTTTTTTTAATATAAGCTTACACACAGTTAGGAAATAAATCAAAATAAAAGCAAAAAAAAAAAATAAAAAAACAAAAAAGGAATCATTTATGTTTGAAACTATTATTGTTTTTTTCGAAAGAGTTTTTTAATTTGTTATGATTGGCGTTTTTACCTTTCACATGCTTAAATAATCCATGTTAGTATAGTTTGGCATTTTTTTTAGAAAAAAAATTTAAATTCACATTGTTTCAATATTTCGTTTAAAATCAACGTAAGATTATGCCTGTCTCATTTGCATCTGAAAGGAGCTAGGTGTCTTCCTCCATCTTGAATTTTGAAATAGCAAATACCAATCGGTCTAGATCTGTAATGAAATATGCAAATTTCGGGAGTAGAATGTAATCCATGTGCAAGGCTTTTCGTGTTAATATAGAACATTATGTGTTTTATCATATTTACAGCTGATTTTAACATCTTGTTGTCTGTAACCCTTTGTCACTTCTCTCATGGGCTTTTTTATATTTGCATTTGAAAATTAGAGACAAAAGAGCAGCATTTGTTTTTAAAACCTGCAAATGTTAAATAATTATGAATATAAAAGAGAGAACAAATGAGTCCAAAACAATCTAACAATTGCATCTTAAACAAAGAAATAAGACGAAAAGACACACAATACTGCAACATAGAAATCTAAACCCTAAACAACACAAACCTAAACCCAACCTTACCCAACCGGGATAATCTTAGGTGCTCCTAACTGAGTCACATATTTAGTAACATCATGTATATAAATGTACTTCAGGAGGAAAGCAATCTGAAAATCCATTTCAGGTAGCTATGCACCAAACACTAAATTAATTCCGTTATATCAATCCATAGAGACACACGGGTGTAGATATGAGAAGTCAGGTGCACTTCTACATGTATGTAATGTTGGTTTTGTAATACCTACTCGTGACTTTCTGGGTTATTGAAACGTATATTCGTGGATATCAACAGCTTGAATTGCATCATTAAAAAGTCACCTATTCAATTAATAAGTTCGTTAAAAATATCAGAATATTCAACCCAAAAATTCAGTTAAGCTTAAGCGAATTTAACATGTTTAATGTTTATCTTGCATTTGAAGCATACTTCTGTGGTCATTTCGCCAATATTTAAATGCCAATAAAGTCTGTTTCAGTACTTTCAATAAGAGACGATTCGTATAAAACTTTGTTGTAAAGGGATGCTTCCTTCTTGTAGTGTCTTCTTAGTCATCAAATTTAGCTTGAAAACCAGTATCTACAGATTCTTTATAAAAATAACTATATGCTCTTGACTTGGGACAAACAATTATAGAATGTGGCGGGGTTAAACTTGTTTGAAGGCAAACACCCTCCCTTAACCTTGGACAGTAGAATAACAGTAAAACACAAGAACAAACTATCAAAAATAGTTAAAAATTGTTTAACTCATCAAATCGATACAAAGCAAAAAACGAAAACACAGACGACCGGACGTGCACTCTAAATAAATATTACTAAAACAATTTTCTTTACTCATTTTGAGTAATTGTCTTACTTACAGATTTACTTACTATTACTTACAATTATTTGCTTTTACTTAGTTTTACAAAATATTCTGAAGGAATTACTTTAAATTACTTAATTAATTATTTTACTTGATTTAAGTAATCCAAATAGTTTTCAGTAAAACTGATTACTTGAATTTAGTAAAACTATTCAAAAATACTTGGTAATTTTGTTTTACTTAAATGCAGTAAATGATTTACTAAAATCACTTATGATTACTTGAAAAAATTACTTCTCATTACTAAGTAGGATTAGATAAATTACTTAAAATGGTTACTATATAATTTTACTCTATATATATCTACAACTTCTGAAATAAATATTGGGTCTAGATAAGTTTTCAATTTGATTGATACTATGTATAATGGAATCAATTTGGTGTTTGTTATATCTAGCTGGCTCTGTGTTACACCTTATAAGTATACATGTACATGCACATGCATGCATGTTAACATGATTTCACTTTATATAAAGTAAAACAGTATGACTCTGTTCTAAATATTTTAATCTAAAATTCCATTTGTGTTGATAGTCTACGCATTTTATACTTCTATTCAACAATGCAAGAAATACAAAGTACTTATGGCAAGCAACAAAAAGATGTTCATACCCACAGCATCTGTACAAGTTCCTAAATTCCCATGCAGATTGTATGTTGTTTCTCATGCATCATAATGTGTCTATAGTTTTTCGTGTGAAAGGTTGTCATCACATGCAGATATGCCATAATGTGAAGGAAGATGGAAATTTTTTTAGAGCTGGTTTTCATCTTGTGTATTAATCAAGCTTAATTCAATTACCTATGACAGCAAAAACATTACTTTGTCGTAATCTAAAGATGGCTGTAAAGTCATTGTTTGCATAAGTTGAATTCTTTTCTTATGGTCAATTTGTAATCACATTACTGAACCCTCATTGAAATTAACAGCAATTGTGTAAATATCAAAACAATTTGTTTGCTCATCTTAAATTGAAAAATTGTATTTCTCTCTTGATCGTCTTGCCTGATACAGATATAAATCTAATCAGCTTGCAGAAAGTTTTAAGCCTGTTTCCGAACTTGAGTCATATTTATTTAAGAGGGTGGTAAAGGGGTTATTTTCATGCAACATGTTTTGCCATTTTTTTTTTCTTTCGTTCATCCTGAAATAGTAATTTTATTTCCATTTTATGTGCACGTATACCCCTCTTTATAACCCTCATTTGAAATGATTTAAGAATAAAATTATATAATTTATTAACAGACATCACATATATAAAACACATTGTAACAATGTATAAAAATACAACACATTCAAAGTCAATACTTCAATGTTTATCTTTTAACTTAAAAGTAAAGCTATATAAGCTACAACATTTTTGAACAATCACTTATTCATATAAAGAAAAAGGGTATTTATCCATGTAAGCATTTAAAAATATGCTTCGCAGAGTGCAGCTGGATACGACCGCAGAGGTTGAACTCTGATTAGTTAGGGCAAATATTTACACAATATTCAAGTTTGATAGCGCTCTGGATTTGAATAGTGTTCAATATTTGACACATTATAGATTTCTGATACAGAATAAATGTGGTCAAAGAACATACAATAAAAATGTAGAAACTTGAAATGGGACATTTAATTTACTTAAAATGGTCCAATATCCAAAATCTCATTCCATAGTTAGATTCAACATATAAAAAACCCATGCATTCAGTTTTTGATGAAATCAAACAAAACAGTTTATTTTGGCTTTTGGGCCTTAAAATGGACTAATTTGAAAATAAGGACTAAAATTAAAAATCTAAATGCACAATTAGATTCAGCATATCATAGAACCACAAGAATTCGATTTCTTATGATATCAAACAAAGTCCAATTTTGGACCCTTTGAACCTCAGAGTAGACCTATATCAAAATGGGGCCCAATATCCAATAAAGTTATACGCGGCAAGAACTCCGAACAATTCAAGACTTAAATAAATCCCCATTGAAATTGTTTAAAACTTTGTATTTATATTTATTGCTGCATGTTGTGCAATATTTGGTAAATCTGCATATTTACAGACAACATGTATACATAATAATTTACAAATCATTTCATATGTTCAGTCAGCCACAACATTCTTAAAAAAAATATTCGATGCTCACATTCTTTCTTGCTTCAAACGTATTAAATCCATCATATCAAATGGAGGACAGATAAAAAGAGTTATCACATGCAAAGTAAGCATGAAGTGGCACATGAAGAAAAATGTTCTGTATTCTAATCAGTTCAAAACCTTGTGCCATACCAGGTTTCCTAATCTTAAACCCTTGAACATCTTCTCTGTATTCAATGGTTTCAAACATTTCAAACACAAAATATATACGCTGTGTGTTGTTTTCAATTGTCATCCATATGTCTTTCAATGTTCCAAATTCTGGAAGGATGTTATTATCACCAAAAGCGATTTCACATCTGTTTTTTACAAGTTTTTGTCCATTATATATTATCCAATTTAAAGCATAAACAGAATTTATTTCATCAACATTGGTAACAAAGAATGCTGCTATACTATTTTTACATTCATTGTTGACCACTGCTTTGAATTTACCCAATATCAAGTCATTGGAAAATAGAGAGTGCTGCTCTCCAATATTCAATGATGCCTCATACATTACACATCTTTCACTTAATGACTTGACAACATTTTTAAAGTTTGGATTTCAACTCATTCTTTGCTTGATGAATTGGTGCTTTCCCTCATATCGCATAAATTAAACTTGTGCGAGAGGTCCATATCGAGTTATTGCATTCAACAGGTGGACAAGGTAATGCTGTTTAGGTTTTATAGTTTTTTTCTGGGAAAT
Source organism: Mytilus coruscus (assembly GCA_017311375.1). Classification (NCBI taxonomy): domain Eukaryota; kingdom Metazoa; phylum Mollusca; class Bivalvia; order Mytilida; family Mytilidae; genus Mytilus; species Mytilus coruscus. Next base: position 66,272,953 of record CM029603.1, read on the forward strand.
GATCCTTAAATTACTTCAAATGTTTCGATCATAACTCTTAACATTGCAACAGTCTTTACGGATATAACGGATGTCATCAACAATTCGACAATTTCACAAAACTGGGATAAAAATGTATAATATTCATTTTCCCTGTTGCAGTTAAGTTTTTCAATCAACATAAGTGGTAGGAGCTTAAGAAAAACAATCATTGAAGATGCCGGCTGTCGCAGTGATGTATCGTTTGAATTGAAAACGTTGTCAGGAATACAAAAAGGTTGACATTCTCTGTCTTTATATCCATAAGGGAAGGATGAAATTAAATTATTAAGTTGACTCAACGAGAAAGAGGGACGAAAGATACCAGAGGGACAGTCAAACTCATAGATCGAAAACAAACTGACAACGCCATGGCCAAAAATAAAAAGACAAACAGACAAATAATAGCACAGATGACACAACATAGAAAACTAAAGACTAAGCAACACGAACCCCACCAAAAACTGGGGATGATCTCAGGTGCTCCGGAAGGGTAAGCAGATCCTGCTCCACATGTGGCACCCGTCGTGTTGCTTATGTTATTACAAATCCGGTAAATAGTCTAAAGAGAAAAAGTCTTCGGCAACCAAAACCTCTAATGTTGCTTTAACTTCATAAAGTGCAACTCCTTCGAACACCACATGCATAATATCTTCAGGTGTTGAACTAGGGACAGTCTCTACAACAACTTCTGGAATTTATACCATATGTCATTGAAAGGCGTCGGAATAAACATTTTGTCCTTGCTCTTGTAAGCTCTCCGCATTGTTCATCATATCTGTCCAAATTTCTTTGCTGGAAAAAACGCTGATGAAATTTTGTCTGCATATCAGTGTTTGTGCACTCACATTCTCTACATTTCTGAAATGCAAATCCTACACCAATTTTAAAGCCACAAAATTCATGAGTTGCAAGTGTATTTCCAAGAACGGCAATAGCAGCCCCTTTTATTATTTTATTCTCTCCTTTAATTGACATTTTTACACCTTCAGCCAATAGCTCAAGATCCTTGTTGATTTTTCTTAAAACATTGTTTATTCCAAACTTTGACATTGTTGTTTTCTTATATACAATAATTATTGTCAAAACACGAATTGCAGCCTGTCTTGAACGATAAGAGATAGCTAAATTCATAATTGAATAATAAAATACTCCAATTTGTGAATACCTGCGTTTTTCCCTAATGGATTTCGAAATTTCCAGGTCATCAAAATATATACTAAAACGTAAAGCCTCCTTATTTCCAAATTGTAGAGGATGTGTTTGAAAAACAGGTCAATCAACAATTTCATCGCAATTTGAACCAATTTTTTATTTGGAGAGGATAACAGGAGGAGATATGTGCCATTAAAGACAACCAATCAACATCAACATTCATAACGTCCAAACTTCTGGAATTAGAGGAAACTTTTGGAATTCTGCTCAAGTCAAACACACGATTGTATTTTATTTCATTCTGTGGTAATTCTCATATTATATGTGTATTGCTATTTTTCTTCTTGAGCACAAATCTGAATGCTTTAACTACACCCAGATAAATCCTTTTATATTCCCACATTAATCCCATAACATTTGTCACTTAAATATAAACTATATTTTACCAAAATTTGCTGAAATACAATACTTAATTTCGGAATCCAAATCAAACACGCATGTTTGAAGTTTGAGTGAAACATTTTTGTCAAATAGTGTCAAAAATAAAGAAATCAATATTCTAGGGTACAATTTACATAGAAAAGACAGAATTGATAAATCTGGGGTGGGCTTTTAATTTATACATGAACAAATAAGTACGCTTTGACGGGATGATTTGGAAATACAAGAAATTGAGTCAATGTGGATAGATGTGCACTCCTCTTCGAAACAGAGTGAACTGAGATACTCATTGAAGTATACCAGTTCCAGCTCCCTTAGTGGCTACCGTCGTGTTACTCATTGCAAATAAAAGAAAGAGGACTTCCGTTAATATTGAGATCTACATTCATTACATTTCATTGAATTCCATTTCAAATAAATTGACAAAAAAGCTGTAGTTATATAATTTGTTCTGCATGATCAGTAAGTTTAAAGGTTAAAAGTGAACATCCAAAGTGCTTCTATAGGTTAGTTTTGTATCAAGTGCTTACTTTTCTGTCAGATTAAAACCATCATGGAAGGTAGATTTTTAGGACTTTTGAATGAAACCTATCAATAATAATAATGTTTTTTTTTTTTTTTTTTTTCCATTGAAATGAGCATATTCTTTACAAACTAAGGTTGCAGCACCATCAAGCAAACCTGAACTTCGATGATTGCACCTGTGATGTTTTCCCCATTTTCAATATTGTATGTTTCTATCTAAATAAAACAAGTTTTCATGAACACATTTATTTTGTTTTTCAGACAGCTGCAATTTTCCAGATAAGTTGAAGAAACTATTCGGCTTTGACCATCTTGTCATTGAATGTTCGTCCTCATTGAACTCGATAAATGATGATAACGACCATTACAACAAGTCCTGGCAGATTCAGTCACAACGGGTCTCATCCACTGATGAATGGTCCTGCCAAAATGCTTGGGACTTAGATTCTGTACCATATATAGGCGATCGGGCAATATATAGTAGGGGTGGCTATTTGGTTAACATGGAAGCAGATCCTTCAGCTATTTCAGCTATTTCAGAGTTAATGCTTAAGTCGTGGATCGACATCAGAACAAGACCTTTCTTTATAGAATTCGTATTACATAATCCTAAATTAAACATGTATAGTTCAGTTATGATCGCTTTTGAGTACAGCAGTCCGGGAACACTAACGAAATCATATCAAATATATATAATCTCATTTCTCATCTAGCAAAGAAATTACGATGCTGGTCTTTAAGGCGATTTTTTTTTCTTTTGACTATTTTCTTGTCTTATATTGAGATCAAAAAGATAAGGTTGGTCAGTTTTGAGACATACTTTAAAATATTTTGGAACAAGCTTTCCATGTTGATTTTGATATTGTGTTATACTGCAACTGTGATTTTTATAGTGAGATACAGAAGGACGACAACCATGCTACGTCAGTACAGAGATTTTGGTAGAAACAGTTACATAAATTTTAGTCTTGCAATCCTATGGGACAGCATATTATTATACATTTTGGCTTTGTTAACCGTAGTAATAACGATGAAATTCCTGAAAATTTTAATGCTGAATCAAAATTGAAATATTTATTTTCAATGATGGAATATACGAACAAACCCTTAAAATATTTCACTTTTATGCATATTATGTTATTGTTAGCGTTTGCATGGTGTGGTAATTTGTTGTTTGGAGCTTCGTTAGCTGGTTACAAATCATTCGGATACAGTTTTATGACTCTAATAGAATGTACATTCAGGAAATCCAATTTTAATCAATATCTTGAACTTCATCCTGAATTAGGTCTTGTTTTTATACTTGTTTACATATTTGTATTTGTGTTCATTTTAAGGAATATGTTTTTGTCATTATAATGAATGCGCAAAAATCCTTTAAGAAAAAAGGAGTAAGACAAGATGAGAAGTTATCGTTAATGATGAAGTATTCAGTAAGCAGGATCCGAAGAATATTTCGATAATATAATAAATCAGTTCATTCGCAATCATGAGTTTTTCACCAACCATAAGTCCAATACATTTAGCAGTCCTTGTGTTCTGAAATGAAATATCAGTGATTAGGTAATTTTCTAACGTCTGATGTTCTTAAAACGCTGAATTTTTCGAAAGACACAGTTTTCTACCCATAGGCATAGATGACCTTAGAAAGATTCTGCACAAATCTAAAAATCATTTTTAAAGAAAATTCGTATGACAGGTTTTTTGAGAAAAAGCCGAATTCAATGTCAAATAATTCAAATGTTTTTCGATATTTACGTGCATTTTATACATTTATACTTATTTCAAGTGGATATTCTATCTTCTTTTTCTTTGACAGCATGAAAGTAACTTATCTTTTATTTATATATCAATATGCGTTTGTACTTGTTATAGCAATATCTAGTCTAAATAATGTCAATAAGATCGAAAGATTTACCTCCCTAGTACCTTCAGAATTTGCAAAACAATTTTCAAGTTCAGGACAACTTTATTTTTTGTGTAGATTTTGATAAATTAATGTTGAAATGGTTAGCAGAGAGTAATCCCAGGTGCCTCGGAGTTTCTGGTTGTCCAGTCTTTGGTTTTCTGTATAATTTTGCTTTATGGACTGGTGTTTGTCTGTTTGTTTTTTGTTCATCTCGTCAAGTTGGTGTCTGTTTTTCGACGACTAATATTATTGATTAATAAAAGCAGTCTGACAACATTTATAACCTAGAACTATACTTTTCAAAGACACATGTCTATTGTTCAAGACCGTATGAAGACCTTTAGATGTACTTGTTTAAGTCTTTTGATTACTTTAAGCACCATGCTTTCAAACAAGGAAAGGTCCAAGTCATGCTACACTTATCTTGCCAAACAAAAGCTATAAAGCAATCGCAAAACAATATATTTACAGTACCGTACTGAAATGTTGAGCTTTCTTTCATTCAGTTTTAGCCCTTGAACCTGTCCTTTCTAATATTTATTTAGAAGATAAAATGTACACAATCGGTGAATTCTTTCTTTAAATAAAAATAGTGCTTACTCTTCACGCAGTTACAATAGAAATATTAAAGGGAAGATAAGCTAAGCTGCTTATTCAGTTTAAAAATTGTCTTTGTCTGAGTAAGGTTTTCAATATTGCCAGTTGAACACGATTGGATGAAAATACAAAAAAATACCCTCTTGAATTTAAAAAAAATAAAGTAATTTTTTGATAATATGTTTACATTTCCGAAAACAGCAAAATCACACGTCAGAAGTCCAATGTTTTAATCCAAGAGCAGAAAAAGAGCTAATAAAGCAATTACCTCCTCGCAAATTCATTTAAGTTAGTTTCGAAGTTGTCCACAATCGAAATATTAAGGAAAATGGAACTTTTTTAATTTGCTCGCGATACGGTGATGCTTCTGAAATGTTTATCGTTATCCGCAAGAAATAAACCTTTCAAATAGATTCATTTTTTCTGTATGTATTTGTAGCACAAAAAGTTGTCTCTGCTTTCTATCACAATTAATTCCATAATTTCCCAAGTATTCTGTATAGAAATAAGGAATAGATCTTCCTCATGTAAAGGTCTGATATCTTGTCCGATTTAGCTATACTTAAGTTCCTTTTTTGTTTGATTAGCTCTCCAACATTTGTGATAGGTTTTGGATTTAAAGTATGTTGGCCTCGAGCTTAACTGTAGAGTCATTAAATGTCGAAATGCGCATCTGGTGCAGTAGAATTAATTCCGTTCGTGTTTTTACTACCACTGGGTCGATATCTCTGCTGGTGGACGGTTAGTCCCCGAGAGCATCACCAACCCAATTACCAGTACTTTGGTACCAGGTTGGGAGGAGGGTTTGGCGCCAGCAAACATGTCTAACCCCACCACGATTTGTATGTGTCTGTCTCAAGTCAGGAGCCTGTAATTCAGTGGTTGTCGTTTGTTGCTGTATATCATTTGTTTTTCGTATATTGTTTTGTACATAAATCAGGCCGCTTGTTTTTCTCGTTTGAATTGTTTTACATTTGTCTTTCGGCGCCCTTTATAACTTGCTACGTGGTATGGGTTTGGCTCATTGTTTAAGGCCGTACACTGACCTATAGCTGTTAACTTCTATGTCATTTTGTCTCTAATGGACAGTTGTCTCATTGGCAATCAAACCACTTCTTATTTTAATATAAGCTAAGAAACAGTTATTAAATAAATGCAAATAAAAAATAATAATAATAATAATAATAATAATTAAAAACAACAAAAAACAAACGGATGAAAGTATCATTTTTGTTTCAGTTTTTTCCTGGATTATCTTTATCAGGAATGCTTAAACCAAGAAATTGGATGCTTTGATACTTTAATGAGCAGAGTGTTACCCCTTCGAAAACATTTACTGCACGAAGATGCTTATTTGGAGACTTGATTATCATGCCGATGGCATTCGGTAAAAAAGGAGTAAAGGCTATAATGGCCTAAAATGACCTTAGATTTAAACACAGGAGATTTTTCATCATTATTAGAATAAGAGTCAATGATTAAAAACTGTTTTTATATAACAAAAATTGTTTAATCACATCACAATGGTGAATGTAAAAGACGTCATAATCTGGAAAATGAGCAAAAATACAGAAATTGAGGTGGTTTTATTTCATTTTGACCACCACACCACGCATGCACCAATTTGAAATTTTTACATTTTTACAAGCTTATACGTATTAAACGTAGGTTAAAAAGTCTTTTTGGTGCAAGGTTGGTGCGATAGTTTATTTTGTATTTTTTTATAGACAAGGATTGCATTAAAACGCCGAAATGTGTCTTTAAAATGCGATTGATTCTTCTGAATAAGTTTAATTTATACATAGTTATGCCTATATAGTGTTACTTTTTCGATTATGAATTGTTAACATGTATTTCTATACCCTATACGCCACCTCGTCCTTTTGATTCTCCACTGAGTAACATGACTTTCAGCAGTTTTGGTTCATATTAATGTTCATGCGATATGAATTCGCTACTTAAAGATGACACTAAAACACAGAAACGGGTTTTAAACCAAAAGTACAAAGTTTCAAGATATGCCATAATACATATATGTTAAAATAGATACAGAGAATGGCGCAGTATTCTATAAATGTCAATATCTATATGAAAAAGAGATGTGTACTTAAATATTAGCCGGGAGACACCAACATTTTTTTTTATCATTAAATAGACTAATATCAATAGTTTCACAAAAGATCACTCAACTTTTTTTGGAATATGTGACATTTTTATGCCCCTTTTTGCAATGTTTCATGATAAATAAATGCAGAACGTTGCCATGGATACACAAAACAGTAATCATAATTTCACCATTTTAACTGTTGAAAATCAAATCTATAAAATATATTACATACATATTCACGTGTAGGACACAAGCAGTTGGATTGATGTATTAGAAAGCCAGGAATAGAAGATGGTTTCACATTTTGTTGGTCAATCTAATTTTGTTTTCTAACTGCAGGGTGCTACCTTATAATACTACAAAAAGGTCAAATGTATATCGACTTGAAACATCGACATATAAACAATAGCTGATAGATTGATTGTTGCTTAACGCCCAGAATCAAATATCACATGATTGTATATTCAAGATGATAACATGCATTGTTTTAGACTGACACAAATGACCGGATTTAAAGCGCATAAAACATATCACCCGTGTATTTTTTTGAGAGGCAGAAAAATAATAATTTTATGATCTATGGTTTCACCATGCCTGCGACTGAACCTACGATCTACCGAAAAGAGTCGAGTTTCTTACCACCAAGTCGGTTTCAAGTTGACCCACATAACTATCTCGTTTTTTTTGTTACGTTGACTAAAAAAGTTCAATATCTGTGAAAAAACCCAATATTTTATGATAATTATATTATTCTTGAAGTACAAACTAATAATAACTGTATCTCTTTTTTCCTTTTTGCTCATGGAGTAATTCTATTTCGCTGTTCTATAGAAAGGTCTTTCTGGAATTTTTTAAACGAACAAATTCCGTTAAGTTTGAAAATATGACCCGCCGCATGCACTTTGTTTTCATCAAGTATAGTCTTTGTCTTATAGATGACCAATGAGATAACATTTGATTAGCTTGCAATTAACCCTATAAACCTTTGACATGACAGATTGAAAATTCACATGTAGTAAGATGATAAATGTACAATTCAGGATATACATGGTTCTCTTGAAGTAAAACTTTTAGAAAGCTGTGCAAATGGAGTAATGTGGTTGAATATAAAGGGATGTTTTTAATTGGTAGTGTGTGACAACTTAAGCTCAAAAGGTCCAGCATTGGTTTTTTTTTATTTTAAGATAGGCCCTAAACCCTTTCATTTTCTATTTTGCATCATTACATTTTTCATCAAAAATCAAAAACTGTCAGATTTTAACTGATCGAATTTTATTTTGATGACATCATTCACTTGAGCTTTCCGATTATAATAAATATCTTTCAATCCGGTGCCAATTTCATCAGCATAAGCATTGAATTTATTATGAGTGCTTATACCTGAATTTGCATTGCGCATTGCTCTAAAACGTTTCAAATTCTTTATCCCAAAAGTCTCTTTCACTTGAGCTTTCTCATTATAATGTATATCTTTCAATCCGGTGCTAATTTTATCACCTTAAGCGTGGAATTTTCAATAAATAAAATTGAGAATGGAAAGAATGTACATGCATTTGCATTGCGCATTGCTTTAAAAGGGGATACAGTTCTTTATCGCAAAAGTGCCTGTCATTTTAAACGAATTTTGCTTGACTGGTAGCTACCAATGCTGATAATGCTGATTTTTTTCCTGCATTTTACTATGATATATCAATTGTTTCAACATGTTCAAATTGATAAAAACTGGAGTAGGCTATAATGATTTTTTTAAATCGAATTGACATTGCAGATTTAATTCCACTGATCATTCTAGTAAAACGTTCACAACTTGGAAAAGGATTTATTTTAGTACATTTAAAAAACCGAGACAATAGATTGTAATTATTTTCATTCTTGACAGTTTGAGGTATAAACGGTCGTTTTCATGTAAAAACAGCGTACAAATGAAGTTTATAATATCTATTGATTTATTTGTATTTTTCTATATAATTTGCAACTTTGTCCGTTTATGTTAAAACACAATGTGGATTTCTGTTTTTTTTTGGTTATTTTTTTGTTGTGTTTTTTTTTTTCTTTCACGTAATTGGTTTACTTGCCATTGTTTCCTTGTCTTGATGGTCGGCAGCACAGGGAATACTATACTCGAACACTAAGCATACACTGATATTTTATCGTGTGTTTTTCTATGTTGTGATGTTATACTATTGTTTCAGAAAAAGGGAGAAGGTTTGGTACCATTAAAACGTTTAATCCCGCTGCAAATGTTTGCACCTGTCCTAAGTCAGGAATCTGATGTACAGTAGTTGTCGTTTGTTTATGTAATTTATACGTGTTTCTTGTTTCTCGTTTTTTATATAGACTAGACCGTTGGTTTTCCCGTTTGAATGGTTTTACACTAGGAATTTTAGGGCCCTTTATAGCTTGTTGTTCGGTGTTAGCAAAGGCTCCGTGTTGAAGGCCGTACATTGACCTATAATGGTTTACTTTTATAAATTGTTATTTGGATGGAGAGTTGTCTCATTGGCACTCACACCACATCTTCCTAGATCTATGTAAACTAAATTCACTTTAAAAAGAATTTTAAAATCCGAAGCGGAAGCTCTTTGCAGAAAGTGGAATAAGCAATGCAATCAAGCAATCATGAACCTTGACGTCGGTGCCTTGAACTTACTTCCAGGTCATGATTAAAGATTACAGATAAAGAAAACAATTTACTCTCGTTTCATACTGAGTATGACGAGTCTAGCATAATCAACACGACAGGTGCCAAATGTGAAGCAAGATCTGCTTTCCCTTCCAGAGCACATTTGTTCGGGTTCGTTTTGCTCAGTCGTTTTAGTTTTTATGCCCCCGCCATTAGGCGAAAGGGGCATTAAATGTTGCCCTTGACCCTCCTTCTGTCCGTCCCATTTCCGTTTCCGCATCTTACCTTAGGTCAATTTTATGGAAATTCATACACAATACTAAGATCAAAACTCGCAGACAGAGTTCGAATGTGCGCAGCGGGTCACTTTCCATTCTAGTTATGCCTTTTTATCAATTGGAAAATTGCATCTTTTTTTTTTTTTCGTTTGCCTAATGCAAATTTTATGAAACTCATTCACAATGCTTACAACCAAAACACGCAGACAGAGTTCTATTTTTGGCATTGAGTCACTTTTTCATTTTTCGTTCTGAATTATGCCCCTTTATAACTTGGGAAAATTGCATTTATTTTTTTTTTTGTTCGCACTAGCAGTGATATTAAATGCTTTTTTTTTTTAAATCAATGTAAATCTGTTTGGGTGAATCATTCTCTTTCTATAACAGTGGCTATTGCTTACATGTTTTTATGTAGTTTTGATTAGTCGAAGGGTTTATTTTTAGTAATCTAAGAACAGATAGTGTGCAGATAATTACTAATTAAGTAACTTGCTATTAGCTGATTAACATTACTTATACATTACAACTAGTTACGATATTTGTACGAAGGAAAATAAAACCAGTAAAAGACAATTTTTTATTTAAAATTGGTCTTATAACATCTCCCTGATACATTAAAAAGCACTTTTATTTGTACCTGGCCATGGTGTTGAAAAATACATTGCCGTAAGGGATTTTTGACAACTCTGAAATTAACGTGGGGTAGGGAAAAGGAATATAAGACCCCAACGTAGAACCTGTTTAACAAAAAATCTGTGATTTATCCTTCCTGGTTTTTTTTTTAGTCAAGCAAGCCTAGGTACACAACTTCCATTTGCACCTAAGGACCGGTCATTATTTATCACCAAGGGGCGGCAAATTATTTTGAAGGACTGGAAAAGATGAAATGACCTCCCCCCTTTTCTTCGTTTTGAAAACAAATGTGACCGCCCCCCCTCCTTTCCTGATAGTGTCATAAAAATATTAACCCTCCTTCCAAACCTTTCCTCCACTATGCCGTCACCTATTTTTGTTATTTTTTATTTTTTTATTTTTTTCAATTTGAAAATTAAAATATGCCTGACCCCTCCCCTTCAGCGACGTCACAATGTGTGAGGAGACTGTTTCAAGCTTGCTTTCGTCAAGCGTAAACAGTCTTAGGGAAGGGGAAAAGACCAGTAATAGAACGATAAACGGATAATCTGGTTTTCTTCGTATAGATACGCCCACTCGCAAAAAAGGTTCACATTGTGGCTCGCGGCTGATATTTTACGATATCAATGTGTAGAAAACCCGATAATCTATACTTATCAGTCGTCCCTCTGTCTGTATCACTCTGCTCAGCTCTTAATAAAATTGCATATCACGGCTTTATGACGTCAAATACGTTGACCAAGCCTTAATAACTTTGACCTGGACATATCACCGACGTCATAATATATGAACCGACGTTGATAAGTTTGACCCGAACTTATCATGTCATCTTCCGGTTTGCTGGTGAAATAAAGAAAACACTTGTTTCTGTCATGCAAAATCGATTATCTGGTTGTATGCATATTCATATTGTAAAATATCAGCTGCTTGACACAATATGAAGCCTTTTTGATCTCGTTCGCTGCGCTCACTCGACAAAAAGCAGAAACAATCCCTTCCTCCGTTTATTAGACGGAAATACCAGAAAATGCTGTTAACGCACATTTTAACTTTCGAAATGAAAACGTTTTGTTACTTTATTGCTACAATAATTGGACATTATGTGAGACAAATATAACGCAAAACTTTTCATAACACTTGTAAAACAAGCCAAATTTTACCACATTCGTGTGTAGGATCGTACTCAGTTCGGATGTCCGTTTTTCGTGTTACATTTAAAAATAAGTAGATTGCCAATGAAACAACTATCCACCAAAGCTTAAATGAAGTGGTTGTAAGCGATAATAGGCAACCGTACGGCCTTCAACAATGAGAAAAAACCATACCGTATAGTCGGCTATAAAAGGCCTCGAAAATGTATGGTAAAAAAAACAAACAAAAACAAATACAAAATTACAAAAATAAAATAAAACAAAGTAAAGTTAAAAAACTCTTTCATGTCTTTATTTGTGATTTTTTAATATACAAGATTTGTTCACGTATGACATGTTGCCGAGTCTCCATGCTAAAAAGTGTATTAAATCTGATTTGTGTTCTATATTTTAATTTTTAATTTTATTTTGTAAAGTTGGTTTATTACTTTTAGGTATAAATTACATATATTCAAATTGGCTTTTACTAGTTGGGACAGAGATCTTTCATTCAATATCATTTTTACGTATTATAAACATTATTCCCTGTTGAATTTTACACTTATTTAAATAACAAAAGTACACTCATTATTTTTGGTCACAGAAAAGTGCTCTATTGCCAGATTCAATATATAGAGAATTACGATTTGCTAAGCATACATGAGAACAGCATAATTATATTAATATATATAATAGGTATAGGCGGTAATATGTCAGACCGCTTCTGATATTTTTAGATTTGGAAAGGCCAGATATGTACTTTCTACAAAATATCTTTCTAGAATGTATGATATTCGTAACAAATGATATATGATCCGTTTATCAGACTATAAGGTGGATCATCACTTTAACACTTTAAAATGGAAATGGGGAGTGGGGGTTATAATATTTTATCCTGATTCTCAAGTTGAAGAAAAAAAAATGTAATTCCACTGCAACCAACATAGCATCCCCCTTTTATAAAATTAATATAATAAATTATTTACACAGTGACTTGTATTTTTTCATACTCCGTAACAATTCATTTGTTCTTTGCTTCGTGCAGTACTATTCTTATTGTAACTTGACAGAGATTTTTAAACTTTATATCTAGATTTAAAGGACTGATCATTTGGGGGATTGTAGGAAACATCTGAATTTCTCTTCTTTCTCTTATTTTTTTAAAGTCCCTGCCTTGAAGAAGGAAAAGAAATTCAAGACCCTTCTTCCAGAAACATGAAAATCCCCCCTCCCCTTTTCCCTTTAAGGCGTTTCAATATTGAATTTTTCTGTATAACAATAAGTACAAGCATAGAATTTTAATTTTATTATATTATTATTTAATAAAATAGTGTATCCGTATAGACGTATTTACACTTGTATGCAAATTTGTCCGCCATTACGTAAAATCACACAGGTTCCCGTAAACTTTGACATCATAATTCAAAACATTTGACGTCACAATTAAAAAGTGATTGTTGCCTGACGTCGAAAGGTGATTCGGAGTAGATCTAAGGTCATTCGGAGGCAAAATATAGCTAAATACCAAAAGTGTAAATACGTTTATTGGAAATGAAGCTACAAGTAGGGAGTTGTTTGTGGCTACAGTGAACTTTATTTAGATATGCCTTTGATGGTCTCATTGGCATTTACCAAATCTTTATTCAAATTCAGCACATTGTTCTTATCCTTTATTGAAGAAGATAGTTAATTAACTTCAGATAAAAATACTTTCCTGGAAGAACGATTTTTTTTTCTGAACAATTGAGTCAAGTGGAGCGAGGCGAATAATTTTTTATGTCTTTCTTGTCAAAAGGGGAGCGTTGGGTGTGGGTCGTCTGCACTTCCATATCTCCAGTTAAGACATATACAAATGCCACACTTGACTCCTAGATATCATCTAGGACCATTGAAAAATAGACTCAATCATGGGTTTTGCTATTAATCATGAAAGGAACCAACTATCAGTGTTTTTATTATATGGAAAAAGGGTATAATATTAAGAAAACCTTCTCGAAAACTTTGCAAAACACTGAAATTCCGAAACCATTATTCCCTATTTTTGTCATTCTTCATATATCAAACAAACAAACAGAAGATGATCATGACTTAAATCAATAAAACATGTTACAATGAAATGAAGTTTGAAGTTAAAAAATAATGACACTATAGATATGACATCCGAATCAAGTGTTAGACACTTCTGTTGAATAATCAAATACTGATTTTGGAGTATTCATCACTTTAGTTATTTTTTTTTTGTAAGTTTGGAGTACAAAATTGCTAAAATTTTGTAACCATTTTCCGATGCCCCCACCCCCAATCTGGAGTATAGAAAATTGAAATACCCCCCTTTTCATTCACAAAAATTCTCAAGGACCCCTCTTTTGGGTTGCAAATTAGCAGTCCCTAATAATTAGTTAGTTTTATTTCACATTATAAATGAGCTGTAGGGCGTCTTTAAACCTAAACTCACAAAAAATAATATTCCACTTAAATCGGTAAAATAGGATACTAGCCTGCAAATATTTGGAGAAAAAAAAGCATTTTTTTGACGGTTTATAACATGTATAAAAGAGAGGCGAAAGATACCAAAGGGATATTCAACTCATAAGTCAAACTGACAATGCAAGGCAAAAAACAAAACACGACGAAAAGACAAACAACAGCACACAAAACACAACATAGAGAGCTAAAGACAATAAGTCAGACAATGCATATTTCAAGTTTTGTTTTCCGAACGGTCGGTCTTTTATTTGATCAATCCTGACACCCATCGGTGTGTTTTACGACAAGAAAAACCTTAACATACTATGCATTATCTATAACATATGTTTTTTTTTTTATCCAGGTCTGCCCATATTAGGTAAGTAGGGACATCAAGATACCGATATTTTAGACGTTGTATGCTATGTACTTTATATCAACCGATAAATAATCAAAGTACCGAGGTACTGTTTACTCGGATGAACCCTAGATCAGATTGGTTGCGAATAAATCATACAGACGTTCAACTTCCTGTAGATTGCCCGAAGAAACTTGCAGTTGCTTTCATACGTCGAGTGTCAAACATGTCAGTCACATTTAAGACGATAGATAACTTACTAGTATTAAAAATTTTAACAATTGGCTAGGTTATGTGGTGACAGAGGATCGAAAGGGCAACTGAAAAAAGTTAAATGTGTTTTGCACTGTCAGAAGACTGGATAATGCATTTGATGAATGTTCGCATCTTGAACTGAGTGACATTATATAAAACAGACCCCCATTCCCCAAATACGAGACTGGAGAAGTTTAAGTGACTGTAATTATATGCTCATGTGACCCTTGCTTGTGTAAACAATATGCGTTGATTGTCCCTTTTCCTTAAAATTTCACAGAGTAGACCTTTTTCATTTCCATGTTCTGTGCTTAATTTTAAATAGTTCTAATTGTAAATACAAGACCTCTATTTTCCTAATCATGCCATAATAATAGCAATTGTTTCATGTGTCGTGATGAATAGTTCAAACGGAAGAGGTGAATCATAGAAGCCTTTTCACTTCACTGTTATACATTGTATGTGAACTGAATCAAAATAAAACGTTTGTATTCGTATTCGTAAAAGAAAAGCTTTAACTTAATTATGAATCATAATTTACATCAACACCACAATAGAATATTAAGAGATACCCTAGAGCAAGTAACCGGGCTGAAGTACGTTCACTATTCACTATTCACTTTTCACTATTCAAAATCCATAAATAGTGAACTGTGTTTTTTGGCACTATTCACTATTCAAGTTTATTAAATTGTCATGAAAAACTGAAGTATCTACTTGTATATATGAAAATTAGAAAAAATTGGTATGATTGCCAATGACACAGACATTACAAGCTTTAGGTCACCGTACGGCCTTCAGCAATGTGCAAATCCCATACCGCATAAATCATAAACGTAAAAGGAATTCAAAAGAGAAAACTAACGGGATAATTGTTATTCTTCTAAACGAGTGCAAAAATATCCATGATGTTTTACTTATATTATATATATATTTCTAACGACACAATATTTTCATATTATCAATCTATATCATAAAATAAAATATTTTTATGAGTAATCATTTAATAAATAAATGTTATTTTGCAAACGATAATTTAGATAGGTTTGCAGTCAAAAACGAAAGTAACGTAAGTAGAAATCTCTATAGAATTATATAGTATTAAGGTATAAAGAGAAAAGATATTTGTTAGGCCTATCCCTTTTTAATATTTAGACTGAATTATTTATTTTTTACGTAACATTTTATTTGATCATGCATCTAAAACTCACTTATGCATATATCTAGAAGTTTACGGTACAATTGTCGCACTCAGTTTGTTACGTATATTTCTAGGGGTGGGGTCTACTTTTATTCATAAAGCATTAAAGTGAGCATTCGTTTCAGACTCATTTCACTATCAAGATGTCCACTGAACGGTACACCATGTGTCAGGGGAGTGAAAAAGAAATACGTCTTTGAGTGCCAATAATTCTTTTCAAATTCTTAAAAATTTACACATTTATATATAAAAAATATTATCAATATGAAAAGTCTAGAAGAGGTAATATACACAAGTAATGAAAGTTTCGTATAAAAAACTAGGTGTGTTTCCCTAAAGAAAAATCTAATAATAGCACTAATAGGAGATCTATGTTATACTACGCCCGAATACCAAAAACATCTCCAACAACGACGAACCGAACCTCAGAAAAAATACACCACAGATCACGTTACGATCGAGTTTTGAACCCCCGTATCCCCTAATTACAGGTATATCCTATATATCACAAGAAAGGTAATAAAATGAGAAACAAAATCTATATAGTGAATATGTGGCACAAATGCGATTAAAGGGGTAACAAGCAACCGAAAACCGAAAACGGCCGAACCTAAGAAAAAATACACCACAGATCACGTTACGATCGAGTTTTGAACCCCCATATCCCCTTATTATAGGTATATCCTATATATCACAAGAAAGGTAATAAAATGAGGAACAAAAGCTATATAGTGAATATGTGGCACAGATGAGATTTAAGGGGTAACGAGCAACCGAAAACCGAAAACGGCCGAACCTACGAAAAAATACACCACAGATCACGTTACGATCGAGTTTTGAACCACCGTATCCCCTAATTACAGGTATATCCTATATATCACAAGAAAGGTAATAAAATGAGAAACAAAAGCTATATAGTGAATATGTGGCACAGATGCGATTAAAGAGGTAACAAGCGACCGAAAACCGAAAACGGCCGAACCTAAGAAAAAATACACCACAGATCACGTTACGATCGAGTTTTGAACCCCCATATCCCCTTATTACAGGTATATCCTATATATCACAAGAAAGGTAATGAAATGAGGAACAAAAGCTATATAGTGAATATGTGGCACAGATGCGATTTAAAAGTAACGAGCGACCGAAAACCGAAAACGGCCTAACCTAAGAAAAATACACCACAGATCACGTTACGATCGAGTTTTGAACCCCGTATCCCTAATTACAGGTATATCCTATATATCACAAGAAAGGTAATAAAATGAGGAACAAAAGCTTTATAGTGAATATGTGGCACAGATGCCAATTAAGGGGCAACAAGCGACCGAAAACCGAAAACGGCCGAACCTAAGAAAAAATACACCACAGGTCACGTTACCATCGAGTTTTGAACCCCCGTATCCCCTAATTACAGGTATATCCTATATATCACAAGAAAAGGTAATAAAATGAGGAACAAAAGCTATATAGTGAATATGTGGCACAGATGCGATTTAAAAGGTAACGAGCGACCGAAAACCGAAAACGGCCGAACCTAAGAAAAAATACACCACAGATCACGTTACGATCGAGTTTTGAACCACCGTATCCCCTAATTACAGGTATATCCTATATATCACAAGAAAGGTAATAAAATGAGGAACAAAAGCTATATAGTGAATATGTGGCACAGATGCGATTTAAGGGGCAACAAGCGACCGAAAACCGAAAACGGCCGAACCTAAGAAAAAATACACCACAGGTCACGTTACCATCGAGTTTTGAACCCCGTATCCCTAATTACAGGTATATCCTATATATCACAAGAAAGGTAATAAAATGAGGAACAAAGCTATATAGTGAATATGTGGCACAGATGCGATTTAAGGGGTAACGAGCGACCGAAAACCGAAAACGGCCGAACCTAAGAAAACATACACCACAGATCACGTTACGATCGAGTTTTGAACCCCCGTATCCCCTATATACAGGTATATCCTATATATCACAAGAAAGGTAATAAAATGAGGAGCAAAAGCTATATATTGAATATGTGGCACAGATGCGATTTAAGGGGTAACGAGCAACCGAAATCCGAAAACGGCCGAACCTAAGAAAAAATACACCACAGATCACGTTACGATCGAGTTTTGAACCCCCGTACCCCCTAATTACAGGTATATCTTATATATCACAAGAACGGTAATAAAATGAGGAATAAAAGCTATATAGTGAATATGTGGCACAGATGCGATTTAAGGGGCAACGAGCGACCGAAAACCGAAACTGGCCGAACCTAAGAAAAAATACACCACAGGTCACGTTACCATCGAGTTTTGAACCCCCATATCCCCTAATTACAGGTATATCCTATATATCACAAGAAAGGTAATAAAATGAGGAACAAAAGCTATATAGTGAATATGTAGCACAGATACGATTTAAGGGGTAACGAGCGACCGAAAACCGAAAATGGACGAACCTAAGAAAAAATACACCCCAGATCACGTTACGATCGAGTTTTGAACCCCCGTATCCCCTAATTACAGGTATATCCTATATATCACAAGAAAGGTAATAAAATGAGGAACAAAAGCTATATAGTGAATTTGTGGCACAGATGCGATTTAAGGGGCAACGGGCGACCGAAAACCGAAAACGGCCGAACCTAAGAAAAAAAGGAACTTTTGTTCCTCATTTTATTAGCTTTCTTATGATGTATAGGATATACCTGGAATTAGGGGATTCGGGGGTTCAAAACTCGATCGTAACGTGATTTGTGTTGTATTTTTTCTTAGGTTCGGCCGTTTTCGGTATTCGGCCGCTTCATTACCCCTTAAACCGGATCTGTGCCCTATATTCACTATATAACTTTTGTTCCTCATTTTATTAGCTTTCTTATGATATATAGGATATACCTGTAATTAGGGAATTCGGGGGTTCAAAACTCGATCGTAACGTGATTTGTGTTGTATTTTTTCTTAGGTTCGGCCGTTTTCGGTATTCGGCCGCTTCATTACCCCTTAAACCGGATCTGTACCCTATATTCACTATATAACTTTTGTTCCTCATTTTATTAGCTTTCTTATGATATATAGGATATACCTGTAATTAGGGGATTCGGGGGTTCAAAACTCGATCGTAACGTGATTTGTGTTGTATTTTTTCTTAGGTTCGGCCGTTTTCGGTATTCGGCCGCTTCATTACCCCTTAAACCAGATCTGTGCCCTATATTTACTATATAACTTTTGTTCCTAATTTTATTAGCTTTCTTATGATGTAAAGGATATACCTGGAATTAGGCGATTCATGGGTTCAAAACTCGATCGTAACGTGATTTCTGTTGTATTTTTCTTAGGTTCGGCCGTTTTCGGTATTCGGCCGCTTCATTACCCCTTAAACCGGATCTATGCCCTATATTCACTATAAAACTTTTGTTTCTCATTTTATTAGCTTTCTTATGATATATAGGATATACCTGTAATTTGGGGATTCGGGGGTTCAAAACTAGATCGTAACGTGATTTGTGTTGTATTTTTTCTTAGGTTTGGCCGTTTTCGGTATTCGGCCGCTTCATTACCCCTTAAACCGGATCTGTGCCCTATATTCACTATATAACCTTTGTTCCTCATTTTATTAGCTTTCTTATGATATATAGGATATACCTGTAATTAGGGGATTCGGGGGTTCAAAACTCGATCGTAACGTGATTTTTGTTTTTTCTTAGGTTCAGCCGTTTTCGGTATTCGGCCGCTTCATTACCCTTTAAACCGGATCTGTGCCCTATATTCACTATATAACTTTTGTTTCTCATTTTATTAGCTTTCTTATGATATATACGATCTACCTGTAAGTAGGGGATTCGGGGGTTCGAAACTCGATCGTAACGTGATTTGTGTTGTATTTTTTCTTAGGTTCGGCCGTTATTGGTATTCGGGTGCTCCATTACCCCTTAAACCGGATCTGTGCCCTATATTCACTATATAAGTTTTGTTCCCCATTCTATTAGATTTCTTAGGATATATAGGATATACCCGTAATTAGGGGATTCAATGGTTCAAAAATCGATCGTAACGTGCGTGTTGCAGTATTTTTTCTTAGGTTCGGCCGTTTTTGGTATTCGGGTGCTCCATTACCCCTTAAACCGGATCTGTGCCATGTATTCAAAATATAGGTTTTGTTCCCCATTCTTTTAGCTTTCTTAGGATATAGAGGATATACCCGTAATTAGGGGATTCAAGGGTTAAAAAATATATCGTAACGTGCTTGTTGAAGTATTTTTTCTTAGGTTCGGCCGTTTTTGATATTCGGGTTTGCCCCTTAAACCGGATCTGTGCCCTATATTCAATGTATAGGTTTTGTTCCCCATTCTATTAGCTTTCTAAAGATATATAGGATATACCCGTAATTAGGGGATTCAAGGGTTCAAAAATCGATCGTAACGTGCTTGTTGAAGTATTTTTTCTTAGGTTCGGCCGTTTTTGGTATTCGGGTGCTCCATTACCCCTTAAACCGGATCTGTGCCCTATATTCACTATATAGGTTTTGTTTCTAATTCTATTAGCTTTCTTAGGATATATAGGATATACCCGTAATTAGGGAATTCAAGGGTTCAAAAATCGATTGTAACGTGCTTGTTGAAGTATTTTTCTTAGGTTCGTCCGTTTTTTGGTATTCGGGTGCTCCATTACCCCTTACACCGTATCTGTGCCCTATATTCACTATAAAGGTTTTGTTCCCCATACTATTAGCTTTCTTAGGATAAAAAGGATATATCCGTAATTAGGCGATTCAAGGGTTCAAAAATCGATCGTAACGTGCCTGTTAGAGTATTTTTTCTTAGGTTCGGCCGTTTTTGGTATTCAGGTGCTCCATTACTCCTGAAACCGGATCTGTGCCCTATATTCACTATATAGGTTTTGTTCCCCATTCTATTAGCTTTCTTATGATATAAAGGATATAGTCGTAATTAGAGGATTCAAGGGTTCAAATATCGATCGTAACGTGCTTGTTGAAGTATTTTTTCTTAGGTTCGGCTGTTTTTTGTATTCGGGTTTACCACTTAAACCGTATCTGTGCCCTATATTCACTAAATAGGTTTTGTTCCCCATTCTATTAGCTTTCTTAGGATATATAGGATATACCTGTAATTAGGGGATTCAAGGGTTCAAAAATCGATCGTAACGTGCCTGTTAGAGTATTTTTTATTAGGTTCGGCCGTTTTTGGTATTCGGGTGCTCCATTACCCCTTAAAGCGAATCTGTGCCCTATATTTACTATATGGGTTTTGTTTCCCATTCTATTAGCTTTCTTAGGATACAGAGGATATACCCGTTATTAGGGGATTCAAGGGTTCAAAAATCAATCGTAACGTGCTTGTTAGAGTATTTTTTCTTAGGTTCGGCCGCTTTTGGAATTCGGGTGCTCCAATACCCCTTAAACCGGATCTGTGCCCTATATTTACTATATAGGTTTTGTTCCCCATTCTATAAGCTTTCCTAGGATATAGAGGATATAGCCGTCATTAGGGGATTCAAGGGTTCAAAAATCGATTGTAACGTGCTTGTTGAAGTGTTTTTTCTTAGGTTCTGGCGTTTTTGGTATTCGGGTGCTCCATTACCCCTTAAACCGGATCTGTGCCCTATATTCACTATACATGTTTTGTTCCCCATTCTATTAGCTTTCTTAGGATATATAGAAAATACCCGTAATTAGGGGATTCAAGGGTTCAGAAATCGAGCGTAACGTGCTTGTTGAAGTGTATTTTATTAGGTTCGGCCGTTTTTGGTATTCGGGTGCTCCATTACCCCTTAAACCGGATCTGTGCCCTATATTCACTATAAAGGTTTTGTTCCCCATTCTATTAGCTTTCTGAGGATATATAGAAAATACCCGTAAGTAAGGGATTCAAGGGTTCAGAAATCGAGCGTAACGTGCTTGTTAGAGTATTTTTTCTTAGGTTCGGCCGTTTTTGGTATTCGGGTGCTCCATTACCCCTTAAACCGGATCTGTGCCTTATATTCACTATATAGGTTTTGTTCCCCATTCTATTAGCTTTCTTAGGATATGTAGGATATAGCCGTAATTGGAGGTTTCAAGGGTTCAAAAATCGATCGTAACGTGCTTGTTGAAGTATTTTTTCTTAGGTTCGGCTGTTTTTGGTATTCGGGTGCTCCATTACCCCTTAAACCGGATCTGTGTCCTATATTCACTATAAAGGTTTTGTTCCCAATTCTATTAGCTTTCTTAGGATATATAGGAAATACCCGTAATTAGGGGATTCAAGGGTTCAAAAATCGATCGTAACGTGCTTATTGAAGTATTTTTTCTTAGGTTCGGCCGTTTTTGGTATTCGGGTTTACCCCTTAAACCGTATCTGTGCCCTATATTCACTATATAGGTTTTTTTCCCCATTCTATTAGCTTTCTTAGGATATATAGGATATACCCGTAATTAGGGGATTCAAGGGTTCAAAAATCGATCGTAACGTGCTTGTTAAAGTATTTTTCTTAGGTTCGTCCTTTTTTTGGTATTCGGGTGCTCCATTACCCCTTAAAGTGGATCTGTGCACTATATTCATTATATAGGTTTTGTTCCCCATTCTATTAGGTTTCTTAGGATATAGAGGATATATCCGTTATTAGGGGATTCAAGGGTTCAAAAATCGATCGTAACGTGCTTGTTAGAGTATTTTTTCTTAGGTTCGGCCGTTTTTGGTATCCGGGTGCTCCAATACCCCTTAAACCGGATCTGTGTCCTATATTAATTATATAGGTTTTGTTTCCCATTCTATTAGCTTTCTTAGGATATATAGGATATAGCCGTAATTAGGGGATTTAAGGGTTCAAAAATCGATCGTAACGTGCTTGTTAAAGTATTTTTCTTAGGTTCGTCCTTTTTTTTGGTATTCGGGTGCTCCATTACCCCTTAAACCGTATCTGTGCCCTATATTCACTATATAGGCTTTGTTCCCCATACTATTAGCTTTCTTAGGATACAGTAAAAAGGATATATCCGTAATTAGGGGATTCAAGGGTTCAAAATCGATCGTAACGTGCCTTTTAGAGTATTTTTTCTTAGGTTCGGCCGTTTTTGGTATTCAGGTGCTCCATTACTCCTTAAACTCTGTGCCCTATATTCACTATATAGGTTTTGTTCCCCATTCTATTAGCTTTCTTAGGATATATAGGATATACCCGTAATTAGGGGATTCAAGGGTTCAAAAATCGATCGTAACGTGCTTATTGAAGTATTTTTCTTAGGTTCGGCCGTTTTTTGGTATTCGGGTGCTCCATTACCCTTAAACAGTATCTGTGCCCTATATTCACTATATAGGTTTTGTTTCCCATACTATTAGCTTTCTTAGGATAAAAAGGGTATATCCTTTATTAGGGGATTCAAGGGTTCAAAAATCGATCGTAACGTGCCTGTTAAGAGTATTTTTTCTTAGGTTCGGCCGTTTTTGGTATTCAGGTGCTCCATTACTCCTTAAACTCTGTGCCCTATATTCACTATATAGGTTTTGTTCCCCATTCTATTAGCTTTCTTAGGATATAAAGGATATACCCTTAATTTGAGGATTCAAGGGTTCAAAAATCGATCGTAACGTGCTTGTTGAAGTATTTTTTCTTAGGTTTGGCTGTTTTTAGTATTCGGGTGCTCCATTACTCCTTAAACCGGATCTGTGTCCTATATTCACTATAAAGGTTTTGTTCCCCATTCTATTAGTTTTCTTAGGATATATAGGAAATACCCGTAATTAGGGGATTCAAGGGTTAAAAAATCGATCGTAACGTGCTTATTGAAGTATTTTTTCTTAGGTTCGGCCGTTTTTGGTATTCAGGTGCTCCATTACTCCTTAAACTCTGTGCCCTATATTCACTACATAGGTATTGTTCCCCATTCTATTAGCTTTCTTAGGATAAAAAGGATATATCCGTAATTAGGGGATTCAAGGGTTCAAAAATCGATCGTAACGTGCTTGTTGAAGTATTTTTCTTAGGTTCGGCCGTTTTTTGGTATTCGGGTGCTCCATTACCCTTAAACCGGATCTGTGTCCTATATTCACTATATAGGTTTTGTTCCCCATTCTATTAGCTTTCTTAGGTACCCTTAAACCGGATCTGTGTCCTATATTAATTATATAGATTTTGTTCCCCATTCTATTAGCTTTCTTAGGATATATAGGATATACCCGTAATTAGGGGATTCAAGGGTTCAAAAATCGATCGTAACGTGCTAATTGAAGTATTTTTTCTTAGGTTCGGACGTTTTTGGTATTCGGGTTTACCCCTTAAACCGTATCTGTGCCCTATATTCACTATATAGATTTTGTTCCCCATTCTATTAGCTTTCTTAGGATATATAGGATATACCCGTAATTAGGGGATTCAAGGGTTCAAAAATCGATCGTAACGTGCTTGTTGAAGTATTTTCTTAAGTTCGTCCGTTTTTTGGTATTCGGGTGCTCCATTACCCCTTAAACCGTATCTGTGCCCTATATTCACTATATAGGTTTTGTTTTCTATTCTATTAGCTTTCTTAGGATATATAGGATAAAGCCGTAATTAGAGGATTCAAGGGTTCAAAAATCGATCGTAACATGCTTGTTGAAGTGTTTTTTCTTAGGTTAGGCCGTTTTTGGTATTCGGGTGCTCCATTACCCCTTAAACCGGATCTGTGCCCTATATTCACTATATAGGTTTTGTTTCCCATTCTATTAGCTTTCTTAGGATATATAGGAAATACCCGTAATTAGGGGATTCAAGGGTTCAGAAATCGATCGTAACGTGCTTGTTAGAGTATTTTTTCTTAGGTTCGGCCGTTTTTGGTGTTCGGGTGCTCCATTACCCCTTAAACCGGATCTGTGCCCTACATTCACTATATAGGTTTTGCTCCACATTCTATTAGCTTTGTTATGATTAATAGGATATACCCGTAATTAGGGGATTCAAGGGTTCAAAAATCGATCGTAACGTGCTTGATGAAGTATTTCTTCTTAGGTTCGGCTGTTTTTGGTATTCGGGTGCTCCATTACCCCTTAAACCGGATCTGTGCCCTATGATCTGTGCCCTATTTTCATTATATAGGTTTTGTTCCCCATTCTATTAGCTTTCTTAGGATATATAGGATATACCCGTAATTAGGGGAAATCAATGGTTCAAAAATCGATCGGAACGTGCTTGTTGAAGTATTTTTTCTTAGGTTCGGCCGTTTTTGGTATTCCGGTGCTCCATTACCCCTTAAACCGGATCTGTGCCCTATATTCACTATATAGGTTTTGTTCCCCATTCTGTTAGCTTTTTCATGATATATAGGATATACCCGTAATTAGGGGATTCAAGGGTTCAAAAATCGATCGTAACGTGCTTATTATTCGGGTGCTCCATTATCCCTTAAACCGGATCTGTGCCCTATATTCACTATAAAGGTTTTGTTCCCCATTTTATTAGCTTTCTTAGAATATATAGGATATACCCATAATTAGGGGATTCAAGTATTGTAGTTTGAATTAATTTTACATTTGTGATTTCGGGGCCTTTTAGTGCTGCACTATGCGGTACGGGCTGTGCTCATTGTTACAACCACATCTTCTTTTTTATATGTACAAGTAGATATCAAAGTTATTCAATTGGGATAAACTTGAATAGTGAATAGTGCAAAAAAAAAACACAGTTCACTATTCATGAATTTTGAATAGTGAAAAGTGAAAAGTGAATAGTGAACGTACTTCAGCCCGGTGAGCAAGTACTGGTGTGGTCCCTGACTTCCGGATATTGCTTGGTTAAACTAATTTGTTAGTATATATCCAAGCGGATCCAAGGAGGCGGATGGTTAGAACCCTCTCCATCCCTCTTTTCGATTATGTTTGTTTGTTTTTCATTTGCCACTTTTAATATCGATCAGAGATCATCGGTGGATTAACGAAAACTACGCATATGATAAATTAAGTTAAATTAAATTCAAGATTTTGTATTTTAATCTTCTTGAATGTACTAAACCTGCGGATATAAGACCACGACAAATAACTGTGTTATTTCTAATTATGATCCTCTTGATATATTACTGCTGCTATATTACTGCTGCTTACAAGGACAATACTGAAAAACAGTATATCAAAGAATACCGAAATACTTCGGCTCTTGGGCTGATATCTTTACCTAATGCTGATCAATAACACATCTGATATGAAAACTGTCATGTAATAATCTGTAATATTAGTTTAACCACCAAGTAAGAAACCTCGTCAGTAATTGTTGTATGTCATAATTACCTTAATATTTGTAGTTATCTAAGATAATTGGTGTTAGTTGCTGACCTTTTGATTATTCCTGTTAAGAGGGTACCAGACACATTGACTAAAATAGATTTGGCTCGTTTAGTTTTCATGAAATGTTGACAAATATTTATTTTGACCTGTTGACAAAAATATAAAAATTTATAGAAATTTGAACCAAACAATTTACAGGAATAATTTCTTTGGATATATATCAGTTTGATCATTGAGAAGATTGAGTTTTCTTTACTAATAGTAGATAATTAAAACGTTCAGCTGATGTTTAAAGAGTTAACTCCCTTAGGTGTAATGTACCTCAATAGTTTATCCAACTTTTATAAACTAGGGATGATTTAGAGCTTGACATATGGAAAGAACACCTGTCCATTGGTTAAAGCTCCATTAAAGAGGGGCGTAAAAGGGTGGGGGGTATGTGTACGAAAGAACGCGAAAAAAAATTGCCATTTCACGATGAACGAACAATTAAAAAATTCTTGCACGTTGATCTTTTTACCGATTTCACGAAACACGGTAAATAACGAACCCTTTTCACGGCTGCACGTGAAATAAAAATGGCAAAACACGTTGCACGAAAATAACCCTTTACCACCCTCATTAAACAATTTAAATATCCTTTGAATATTTTTGTCATTGGGTTGCTGTGTCAATGACATCTCCTTTTATTCATCAGTGTCCACACCAATTTGAAAGTAAGGACAGTGTTGTGTCTCTGTAGCACTAACCAAAATTATGTCTAGAATGAGGAACTTGGAATATATAACTGTTTAATATGCTGTATACACTTTCTTTTATAATGTTCTTTGATAATTAGAATTCTTTAAGTTTAACAAAGTGTTAAAATATAAAAATAAGAAGATGTGGCATGATTGCCAATGAAACAACTCTCCACAAGAGACCAAATGGCATAGAAATTAACAACTATAGGTCACCGAACGGCCTTCAACAATGAGTCAAACCCATACCGCATAGTCAGCTATAAAAGGCCCCGAAATGACAAATGTTAAACAATTCAAACGAGAAAACTAACGGCTAATTTATGTACAAAATAATGAACGAAAAACAAATAAATGTGATATACAGCAACAAACGACAACTACTGAATTACAGGCTCCTGACTTGGGACAGGCACATACATAATGTGGCGGGGTTAAACTCGTTTGAAGACGCCAACCCTTCCCATAACATGGGACAGTGGTGTAACAGTACAACATAAGAACAGACTATAAAAATCAGTGGAAACGGGCTTAACTCATCAGATGGATACAAAGCAGAAATACATCTAACAAAAACACAGAGTGGACGCGGCAGGGTACCTGTACATCTCCACAGCAAAAGGACACTAAGTACAGATCTGAGAGTACTCGCAGTTAATGACAGCTAGTTCAAAGCCAATAACAACTTATAAAAAAATCATGCATCTAAGACCAAAATATCAATCAGTACACATCCAGCATCCAATGGATTTAGTGTAAAGACGTCATTAACAGTCAGAGAAAAACATGACCTTGTGCAATGCCAAGATACAGGTATCGACAGATTGTAAAGCCATGAATGTGCATATGTATATACAGATAATGTTTTGTTTGACTTTAAATTACTGAGAACAAAATCAATATTAATACCAATAAAAACAATATTCAAAGATCTAATTATAGTGTTGAACCGGTAACCTTTTAGAATATGTTTATTTAAAGGATCGATAACTTAACCCGGATCGTATCTAAGTTTCCGGGCTCGGCAAACAACATCTCCGTAAAAATTAGGATGTGCTATCCTGTTTGAAATAAATTTTCTACAGGTACAACCAAACTTTCAAACCAAATCTTTATATCTTTGGAAGAATTTAGTAGAGGTTTTAAGTAATTTGTTGTAACGAAATCCCTGACTTAATAATTTACCAGTAATACATAGATTACGTTCATTGAAATCCAAAACGTCACAACAGACACGGGCATAGCGAACGCGTTTTGATAAATAAACACTGTAATATGGTGCCAAAGGAACATCACCATCCCAAAAAGGAAAATTAACAAAGTGTAGAGCTTCCCGTGTAAAACTGATATATCAGAAGGACAGTTATTACCGTTTATATTTGGTTTATTTACGTAAGTTTATTTGGGTAAATTTCGGCAGTATATTTAGAAAATTCTATTTGGGAAAACTAACTATTACCTACGACAGAGGCGGAAGATACCAAAGGGACATTCAAACTCATAAGTCGGAAATAAACTGACAACTCCATGACAAAAAAATGGAAAAGACCAAAAGACAAACAACAGTACACAAAACACAACATAGAAAACTAAAAACTGAGCAACACGAACCCAACTAAAAACCGAGGATGATCTCAGGAATATTTTGCAGACTCATTTTAAATCATAACGTGGTTAACACATGGTTAATGATGACAGCTAATTTATTTCGGTATCGAGAAGAAAGAAATAAGATTAAGTTAGATGCCACAAGTTTAAATTTCATTGGAACATTAAACATACTTATAAATGTTCGGGATTTCCAGTTTATATAAAAAAGAAGATGTGGTATGATTACCAATGAGACAACTGTCCACAAGAGACCAAAATGACACAGAAATTAACAACTATAGGTCACCGTACGACCTTCAACAATAAGCAAAGCCCATACCGCATAGTCAGCTATAAAAGGCCCCGAAATGACAATGTAAAACAATTCAAACGAGAAAACTAACGGCCTTATTTATGTACAAAAAATGAACGAAAAACAAATATGTAACACATAAACAAACGACAACCACTGAACTACAGGCTCCTGACTTGGGACAGGCACATACATACATAATATGGCGGGGTTAAACATGTTAGCGGAATCCCAACCCTCCCCTAACCTGGGACAGTGATATAACAGTACAACATAAGAACGAACTATAAAAATCAGTTGAAAAAGGCTTAACTCATCAGATGGACAAAAATACAAGTGGACGTGGCAGGGTACTTGTACATCCAAACAACAAAAAGACACTAGGAACAGATCTGAGAGTACTCGCAGTTATCTGACAGCTAGTTCAAAGCCACTAACAACTAATAAAAAAATCATGCATCTAAGACTAAATTATCAATCCGTACACATCCAACATCCAATGGATTTAGTGTAAAGACGTCATAAACAGTCAGAGAAAAACATGACCTTGTAAGACTAAGTGTTAAATTACAATTATATATGCATGTAATACATATAACCGGATAAAATTATAAGATTGTTCAAATAAATAAATGGAAACGTTGTGATGTACAACAAGATCAACATAAAAAAGTAAAAAGATATTAGAAAATTTTCATCAGTCGCCATAAGATGTTTTTAAAATCGCTTATCTAGCATTGATTATGATCATGGAAAACAAAGAGATAAGAAAATTGTAAAAGTATTGCATTCATTGAGATTAGTATTTATTTATTAGTTGAATTTCAGTGTGGCATTATGACATGTAAATGCAATGCGTTTTCTATCAAGTGTGGGGAAATTATTTAGTTACTAAGTAAGAATTATCAGAATGTTATATCTTACTTTTGAAGTAACATAAGTGGTTATAATTGTTCTGCGCCAGATGCGCATTTCGACAATGCATTTTTGTAAATGTCTCTTCAGTGATGCTCGAGGTCAAAATTATCTTAAAATTCAAAGCTTATTGAAAAATTGAGGGGCTTATAAATAAAAAAGAAAGACAAGTATAGCCAAAGTCGGACAAGGAATCAGAGCTTTGCATGAGGGAGATATATTCCTTGATTTAAAATAATTTCGAAAATTTTGTAACAGAAAATTTTAATAACACAAAACCCGTATGTTCGTGTCAATACCGAATAGACAGTATGTTTTAAGTAATTGAAACGTATACTCACACTGGGTTTCCAGACCCGAAACCGCGGAGGGATCTGAATCGCGAGGAGAAATTTGTAACGGTGGGTAAGTAAAATCAGGATCCGTTTCCCACGATGGAATTATGCACTGTTACAAACTTTTCATTAATTACTCCTCGGGAATCGGATCCCAACGCGAATTTCGGATCAGGAACATTGTGTGATGATAAACTCAAACAGTAAGGGCTTTCCGTGCATACCACTTTATTAATAAAGAAAACCCAAAATTTTCACTTTTTTAAGAAGTCCCTTATTTTTTTCTATAACAATCAAAAAGCAATTACTTATTTGCTTAGTAATAGAATGTTTGTTGGTTTAAAACCTGGACCAATAGATTTGTTTTTAAATACGTGATGTAACTGGTTTTATATTAAAGAGGCTGCAATGGTTGAATAAAGCATGCTCAACGACAGAGAATAGAGCAATCCTAGCACAAAGCACAGCATGACTTCTTTGGTTCCATTAACACATGTGACAGTTTGTTGATTCATACTAATTTTAGTTTATTGAATAATGTTTATTTTATAAAAATATTACCCGATGATTTTATCAGGAGATTTTTATTTCTCATGAAACATGCAGAACTTTACAGCAGTAGGATCATACTTTCATACATCACAGTAGGTAAAGTGACCGGCTGGGATCGTGCTTTTCTGAGTGATTTGATAGGTTTTTTTCAAGTGTTACAACGTTGCTTTTTTTTCGAGTGAATATGATAAAAAATGTAAACAATCAGACATCCATTCTGGTAAGACGTAACAAAGGTGGTATAACCTAATATACTGTAATGATATTGCTATATCATCTTATCAATCTATTTACATTTATAGAAACTCCGCCTATCTTATCTTGATTGACAATATGAACAGTTACACGTGCTTAAAGTTCATTGACTTTATCTATATATAACACATTGGGGTTTTATATCATGTGCAGTTCTATATCATGTAGTCTTACAATAAACATGTATTAATTATATGGATTAACTCAATTGGCCTCTAACAATGGTAACATAACATGGTGTCAGATGTAAAAACGACTTTAAAATAGTTAATAGCAAATGCTATCGTTATTGTTTGGTGGGGAAAAGATAAAAGAAAGAATGGATGGTCATTTTAAGCAACCGCCAGAAATGGATTTTTCCCATGAAGACAACCTATCCAAGAAATGGAAAAGGTGGAAACAAATAATGAACTTATACCTAGAAGTAGCTATGGGTGAAAAAACAGAAAAGGAACAGTGCAGAGCTGTCTTATATGTCATTGGATTAGAAGGCCGAGAAATTTACAATACATTCAATTTTGGTGAAAATGAAACTGATAAACTTGAAGTACTGCTGAAAAAATTCGAGGACTTTTGCATCCCGAAGAAAAATGTTACAGTAATCAGACATCGTTTCAACACACGCGTTCAAAATTCGAGTGAAAGTATTGATCAGTATTTAACAGACCTGAAGTTAATTGCCAAGAACTGCGAATTTGAACATTTAAAGGATGGACTCATTCGTGATAGAATAGTTTGTGGCACGAACTCTTCCAGAGTGAAAGAACGTTTACTTCGAGAGGATGGGTTGACACTGGACAAAGCTGTTGGTATTTGTCGCGCCGACGAAGAATCTAGAAAACAGATGAAAACGTTAAACGAGGAAGAACAAGTACACGCTTTGAGGAGGAAAACTCAAAATCAAAGAACCAACCGCAATGAAGGCTACGCAAAGAAAGGTCCGAGCAGACGAGATCATGAGAAGCGAGAGTCGAATTCGAGTTTCAGTTGTGGAAAGTGCGGAACAACTCACGAGAGAAGAAACTGTCCCGCATACGATAAAAAGTGCCATTAATGCAAAAAGCCGAATCACTATCAGAAGTTTTGTAAATCAAAGTTTTCGAAAAGTGTTCACGGATTAGATGAATATTCTTCATGTGAATCGGACGGAGAAAATTACTTCGTAGGAGCAGTAAACAGAAAAACGGAAATCAAAGAAAATGCTTGCTTTTCATCATTCAAATTGCAAGGTAAGACAGTACAATTTAAAATCGATACTGGTGCTCAAGTCAACATCTTACCGCTTTCAATTTACAAGAAATTGTCAAACGTCAAATTAAGCAAAACTTCCACTTCTCTTACTAGCTATTCAGGAGATAAACTCAAAGTTGTAGGAAAATGTTTGTTGCATTTAAAAGACAAAAACTGTGAATTCTTTGTGACGAACACAAATCAATCTCCGCTATTAGGATTCAAGGCATCACATGAGTTAGGTCTAATTCATGATATCATGACGGTACAAACAGACGTTGACGATCCTGTCAAATCGTTTCCGAAAGTCTTTACAGGCTTAGGATGTCTAGAAAAACCGTACCATATTAAAATAGACTCAAGCGTTAATCCTGTAATAAACCCGCCGAGAAAGATACCAGCCGCGCTTCGAGAAAAGCTTAAAGGTACATTAAAAGAAATGGAAGACATAGAAGTAATCCGAAAGGTCGATGAACCGACAGACTGGGTGAATTCGTTGGTTGTTGTAGAAAAGCCGAAAACAGGAAAGTTGAGGATTTGTTTAGATCCAAGAAATTTGAATAAAGCGATAAAAAGAGAACATTTTGCGCTACCAACAATAGAGGACATAACCACACGACTGACAGGTGCTAAGTATCTGTGTAAACTAGATTGTAATAATGGATATTGGCAGTTACGCATGGATAAAGAGAGCCAACTCCTTACTACGTTTAACTCTCAATTCGGGAGGTACTGCTTCTTGCGAATGCCTTTTGGAATTAAATCGGCTCAAGAAGTCTTTCAAAAACGAGTGTCACAATTGTTTGAAAACTTAAAAGGAGTTGAAACTGATATCGACGACATTCTAGTGTGGGGAACAACGCGAAAGGAACACGATGATAGACTTCGCTCAGTTCTTAACAGATGTCAAGAGGTTGGACTTACGTTAAATGCCGAAAAATGCAAGTTTCGAGTCAAAGAGGTGACGTACATAGGACACACTCTAAGCGCAGATGGAGTAAGACCCGATCATGAAAAAATACGGGCTATCAAAGAAATGCCGGCTCCGACAGACAAAAAAAAGGGGTACAACGACTACTAGGGACCATTAATTACTTAGCAAAGTTTGTTCCGAACATGTCAGCAGTTACAGAGCCTATCAGAAAGCTATTGAAAGAAGAACACGAATTCATTTGGACACATGAACAGCAACAAGCATTTGAGAAATTGAAAGACATTATAACAAAGAATCCAGTATTAAGTTTCTACGATGTGTCAAAACCAGTAACTGTAAGTTGTGATGCATCCCAATGCGGTCTTGGGGCAATGTTGATACAAGACAATAAACCTGTTGCATATGCATCAAGATCATTGACAGATGCCGAGAGCAGATATGCCAACATAGAAAGAGAATTGCTTGGTGTGCTATTTGGATTGGAAAGATTTAATGATTATACGTATGGTAAACACATACATGTTGAATCTGACCACAAACCGTTAGAGATGATCGTGAGAAAATCTCTAGGGTGTGCTCCGCCACGACTACAGAGGATGTTATTGAGGTTACAAAAATATGACTTCTCACTGAAGTATATACCAGGGAAAGATTTAATAGTTCCAGACATGTTATTGCGAGCGCCGATAAAGATCAACACAAATAATGAAGTGGAAAATGATATAGAGTGTTTCGTGAACATGGTCATAAGAAACACATCAATGTCTGATAGAAATCTAGAACAAATAACGGAAGAAACTTCAAAGGATGATACATTACAAACATTGACCAGGCTAATAATAGACGCTGGCCAGATGAGAAAAATGAGGTTCCCAAGGAGGTTTTTGAATACTGAAATTTCCGGGATGAATTATCCAACGTAAATGGAATTATTCTAAAAGGAGAAAAGATAATTATTCCAACGAGTATGAGAAAGAATATGCTCAACAAACTACACGAAGAACATTTGGGAATAGAAAAAACCCGAAAATTAGCAAGAGACTCTATATTTTGGCCAGGAATCAATGCACAGATTACTGACTTTATTTCAAAATGTAGTGTGTGCTTAGAAAGCAGAAGATCAAACACAAAAGAGCCAATGGCAGAAAGTGAAACTCCAGAACTACCGTGGATGACAGTTGGTACTGATATTTTTTATTGGAACAATAACAATTACCTAATCATTGTCGATTACTACTCAAGATATTTTGAAATTGCGAAATTAGAGAACATACGTGCATCATGCGTTATAACACACATGAAATCCGTTTTTGCGAGACACGGCATACCGTCAAAAGTCCGAAGTGATTCAGGACCACAATACGTATCAGCTGAATTTCGACAATTTGCAGAATCATGGGGATTCACACACACAGTGTCTAGTCCACACTATCAACAATCCAATGGACTAGCCGACAGATTCGTTCAAAGCGTTAAGAAAATGCTAAGCAAATCTAAACAGGACGGAAAAGATCCGTATATTGCTATGTTAAAATACAGAAATACGCCGTTGGAAAATCTTGACTCACCAGTTCAACTCTTAATGAATAGAAGATTGAGGACAACTATTCCAACAATAAAGAACCATTTGAAACCAAAATGCGGTAATTTGAAGAACACGCAAAGGAAAATGAAACAACAAAAAATGAATCATAAACAATATTACGATAAAAGTTCAAAACCATTACCGGAACTACAACCTAATGACACTATACGATTCCAGCACAATCCTAAAGGAAAATGGGACCAAGGAACTGTCGTAAGAAATAATAACACTCCGAACTCATACGTCATTGAAACACCAGAAGGACAAATATTCAAACGAAACAGAAAACATTTATTGAAAACAAAAGAAGACAAAATCGAACAAACATCTCTAGAAGAAGCAAATGAAAACAATCACAACGATTTTGACAATATAACTGATGAACACTCTTTAGAACCATCGTTTGTTAGAAGAAGTGAGAGATCCGTCAAAAAACCTACTCGACTAATAGAGGAGTGTTAAATTCAAAAAGAAATCTGAGTAGTGCCGTAAGGGACAGAATAATGCCCTTGCTCAGATTTTGTGAGTAGGAAAAGGCAGGATAGTCTATCCTGACCTTACGTTTGTATGAAATTATTTAAATAGATAATCACAATTTATTAAAACTTGTCCGTCAAAATTATTTAATTTAGTATACGTTTTCTATTCACTAGAGAAAACATTTTCTCCATTTTCTTTATTGATCAACATGTGATTTTCTAAAGTAATTTCGTATGATCGTTAAATTTCATGCTTGTCTGTAAATATTTATCGTAGTTAATTAGATTCAACATACAACACAAACTGGCTAGACTTTCAATGTGACTTAATGAACTGTGTCAAATTTAATTGCTTGTCTCAAGAGGGGGGTTGTAATGATATTGCTATATCATCTTATCAATCTATTTACATTTATAGAAACTCCGCCTATCTTATCTTGATTGACAATATGAACAGTTACACGTGCTTAAAGTTCATTGACTTTATCTATATATAACACATTGGGGTTTTATATCATGTGCAGTTCTATATCATGTAGTCTTACAATAAACATGTATTAATTATATGGATTAACTCAATTGGCCTCTAACAATGGTAACATAACAATACAAGATCATACAAGGTAAATAAGTATTTGTGATAAAAAGATATGATCAATCCAACATTATTTTGTTTTAAAAATGTTTAATTTAGCCTTATAATGCTTTATTCCAAAATATAGACTTAAGGAGGGTTGAGATCTCACAAAACATGTTTAACCCGACGCATTTTTGCGCCTGTCCCAAGTAAGTCAGGAGTTAGTCGTGTATTTGTTTTTTTTTTTTTTTTT
Source organism: Mytilus coruscus (assembly GCA_017311375.1). Taxonomy (NCBI): domain Eukaryota; kingdom Metazoa; phylum Mollusca; class Bivalvia; order Mytilida; family Mytilidae; genus Mytilus; species Mytilus coruscus. The sequence continues at coordinate 66,308,659 of CM029603.1, forward strand.
TATTTTAGTTCATTTATATGTTTCGGAGTTTATTTTGACGTCCATTTACACTGAACTAGTACACATTTTTGTTTAAGGGGCCAGCTGAAGCCCGACAAATTAAATGGACACCAGCATATTTACATGTATACTTGGATTGATCAAACGTGTCTGCACCCAAGTAAAGACCACAGGCTGATCCAGGGGGTGTTCACACGGTGCACATGACCCCCCCTCCCCTGGTTTGGGGTTGACAAAAATAGTGCACCATGTACACTTTATTGTAATATTTTGATTAATTTATCAATTTGTCTATCACTAGTAATTACTCACCTTAGGGCGAACTACATGTACCTTGACATGTATGTTTATAAAATGAGCATGTGATCAGCTTCTTCTTCTTCTCTGGATCTTTACACCCTTTATAGGGTAACCATACTTTCGTATGTCGAACAGTTCCACCACCAAAAAATAAACAAAAAATAAATTAACAATCATAACACAACAAAATTATATACACTATTTACATTAGGAACTTTTAAGTTTTTATGACTTATTACATGCATTGGGAAGTTTACAGTTTTTTTTTTTTTTTTTTTACTTTTACATGGAAAGTTTACAGTTTTTAAAACTTTTTACGTGCGAAGTTTAGAATTTTTATGATTTTTTGCTTCGAGCTGTCTTGATTATTTTGGTCTACTGATATTTAATGTAATAACATTTACAGATTAAATCACATGTTTACTTTTTAGATAATTCACAAAAAGAAAAAGACATAATTTATGGTCTGTGACCTTTAAGAATTCACCTTTATATCTTTAAAATTTTAAGTTAATTTGACACTAATTTATTTACTGTGTATTATGAGAGTAATTAAAAAGTTCTGTTTTTAAAACTATTTAAAGTTAATTCACAGAATATTTATTAACTGAGACTTTAAGATTTAATAAGAAGAATTATACTTTTTAAAAATTGTATTAAATAGACTAGATTTTCAAATATTTGTTTAATTATTCATTGCTGCCCCTCCCAGCGATCTTTGATTACTTCTTCGATTCCTTTAATGTGTAGATGTGAAATTGAAGAGACAGTCTTCAATCAAACTTATGTTCTCCGCAATTATTAATATTTTTATTTTTATGACGTTTATCTTTTTAAAAGTTTAAATTTGTATGGCAATTTTCCTGATTATTAATGCTTTTCTACTGTGATGCCAAAATTTTTTTGAGTCTTATCAACATTCTCAAACCTCCTTCTATTACTTGTTTAAAAATCGGGCAATTTACATTTTGTAACTTTTACCCTCTGTCCTTCAGAAAACGCCACAAATCAGCCCCTTCTGAAGTAACAACGACTTGTAATGGACCTAATGTAGCATTGATACGAGCAATAATGGTGTTATCATAAAAAAAACCCGAAGAACATATAGGTATAAACGACATTGGCCTTGCGAGGCAATAAATACGTCAAATAACAAAAAAATAATTCATGAAGAAATCATTTTCATCCAGGAACAGATTATAACTTTCCCGTAAATAAATACGCAGGAAAGAACAGACTGTTTCAGAGAAATTGGCTGATTCGAAATGACGGACTTGTGTACTCCCCTTCAAAAGAAGGAGCTTATTGTAAAAATTGTGCTCTATTTGGGGTTGACAATTTGGGGACCCTAGCATACAAACCATAAACTGATATGGCACATGCTTATACTAGACTAAACGAACATTTCGGCCGTAATGACGACCCTTATAAAAAGAGCTACGTTGAGGCAAGCACAGCTTTTCCTTGACAATATTGATAAAAAGACGGTCGATATACCAACTTTTATTGATGCACTGATGCACGTGCATCATAATGTACATTTAGAACTTGATGAGATCGTTGACACGTTTGCAGCAGGCATCCACGAAAAATGAAATCGGAATCAATTTTATTAGTCCTGTTTAACCATTTGTTTTAATTTTTACTATTTTCGTGACATTTATATCAATAAAACAAAATTGAATTTTTATATAATTTCGTAAGGTGACCTCACCCTGACAAATTTCTGGATTCGCCCCCGAAGACTGTTCAAACCATGCACGTTCACTGTATGAACTTTCCTATCCATCCTCCAAGGGGGACGTGGGAATAGAAAAATGGTCACTTAGGTCCTCTTCCGACCGGCAGTAAAACCTTTATGAATGTGGGTCATCCGTATGGCTGTGCGAGATGACAAGTACACAGCCGCGTCCGGTCAAAACGAGGCGTGTGTAGAGAGTGCCAATCTCTGCATTTTTAGAACTCTTGCAAAAGCTCCTTCAGGGGGCCGAAAGGAGCCGGTTGCAAGGCAAAAGTTTTGTCCCTATGCAATAAACCCTCATTTTCCAGTCCGGTAAGGGCCAATTTTGGCCTAAAATGTCAAGTACATCTGATGAAAGATTTGTGACATTTTTTAAACAATTAAGTGTCTACTTTAGTCGATTCAATTAGTTTCTGTGAAAGATTTGAACTGATGTGGTCATTAAAGACGCTCAATTTCAAGCTTACATGTGAAAAATCTATCAAATATGCCATAAAACGTCACTTTTCAGATGGTTTTTGTCAAAAATCTTAGTGGTCGCATTCGTGTTCAGTCTCAACCTTTATATATATTATGTATTATCATCAAATACAACATACATTTAAATATTGAGACTGAACACAAATGCGGCCACTTCCGTTTCAGACAAAAACCGCCTAAAATTAGCACAAATGCTAAAATTGTGAAGATTTCAGTAATTTTGCATGAATGAATGATGCTAGTACCTGATGCATGTGCATTGCTTTGTCAAAAACAGCCCATATTTGTGTAATAGAAGTATTCTACTTTCAATAAATAGCTAAAATTTTATTTTTTTAACAAATTTGTAAAACTGCTATATTTTGGGGCCAAAAAGAGGTCTTACTAGGCCTAGTCCTTTCCCACCTTCATCCCGAACGGCCTCTAAAACAGGACCTACCTATTTATTTATTGTTACTTTGTTTTTTTTTTTCGTCCTGAACATGCATGACACATTTGCCACTGGACGTTAAGCATCATCTAAAACTGTCCGTTTATAAATTTAAAAATTATAAAGAAACTAAGGTGTCAGCTCCCACAGACAAACAGGAATTTCAAATATTCGGCATTGAGCGTATCGCATGAAGGCAAATCCGAAAAAGCGCCTCTGACGCATGGACTTTTTAAAATGTTGTTTTTTTCTTTCGATTAGATATTCCATTCAATTCAAATGTTATTGTCAATAGGAAATAGAACATGGGCGGATTAAGTGTGTGTTTTTTATTTGTTTTTTGTTATTATAATTTAGGAGGCGTTGTTTAGTAGAATAATTGTGTTTATATTGAATTTTTTGATTTTTTTACTGCTATTTCTTAGTTTTCTTACCCCTATTTTTAAAACTTAGGGGTTCGCCACTGTGATATACATCAATAATAAAATGTTATTGACTTATTAACAAAGGTAGCATAAAATGAAATTGTGAAGGTTATGAGTCTACTGTACTCGGTTCTAAATACCGCTTAAAAAAGACTCAATCACGGTAGGTATAGTGTCCGGCTGAGATCGTGTTTTTTTTTTTTTTTTTTCGAGTGAACTAGTCCACTTTTTTCGAGTGTAAATCAGGTTTTTTTCGAGTGATATTACATGCGATCAGATCGATTTATTGCTATTTCGCAAGTATAACAGTTTTTTTTTCATAACTGTTCATCTTATTCTGAATACTATACATATATTTTGAGCACAAACCTCGTACAATCTCATTGAAATTCACTTTAAATCCAGTGTTTTACATTGTCCGTGTTTAGAAAATGTGAAGAAGAAAGCGGTTCTATGCATTTATAACGGATTTTTTTCTTCAAGTTTATAACCGTAATTTAGTGAAGAACAACATTATATAAAATTCCTTAATAAATCACAAAAAACATATTAAATGTTACCATTTTCGATTTAATGCTAATTTTCTGTACTGAAAACATTCAACAATAACCTTGCAGTATTACGATATAACAAATCATGGGATCCTATTTAATACGGTCTTTAGAAACGAGTACATGGAACTCATAATCTTTTCAATTTCATTTTTTTCAACTTTGTTTTTAAGGTCTATAATATCATATGATTGATATATATTACAGTGGTGAATGCCAGAGTTTTAAAAATAGGGGTAAGAAAACTGCGGAATAGCAGTAACAAATTCGAAAAATTCAAACAAATTAACAATAAATATAATAGGTAAAATGAGGTAGATTCTGTAATAAAGGTCGTTCGGGATTTGCCTTGCATCATGCTACCTACGGACTCATGCAAGAGTTGTTGCAAGGGTTCTAAACGTGCAAAAAGTGTGGCACACTCTATATACGTCCAATACTGACCGGACGAGGCTGTGTGCTTGTACGTCTCGCTAAGCGAAACGGACGCCCCACTTTGGCAAAGGTTTTTACTGCCGGTCTTTAAAGGATCTAAGTGACAATTTTTCTATTCCTCAGCCCCCTTGGAGGTTAACAAATTAGTAAAAGTTTGTTATAAATCATGTCAGTACTGAAGTACTGAATACTGAGCTGATTATAACTTCGGGGACTTATGTGTCAAAGGTATTTAATTAACAATGAAATAAATAAGCTTTACTACGATCCTTTAGAAAAAAAAAAAAAAAAACATGTGTATATAATATGCGAACACTTCACAAATATACATTGTCAATTTATATTCTTTTAATTTCTGATGGATAAAAGCTATGATTATGCTTTATTTCTGTGTGACCAAGCATAGCATACGCTTGATCATACTCTTCTTTACAGTAGGAGCATTTGCACAATAATCTTGTTTTCCATTTCTAGAACGATAAAGCATATTATCATCAAGACAAATAGTAAATCAAACATTTAGGATGCATTTTCTGTTAACAAAAACATACATTTACCCGCTTTAAACAATATTTGTACACAAGTCTCAATCAAACATGTCTGTGCTCACATAAAGATTGTTTACATCACGAAATATTTACTGTATGAAATCCATATCAATACACTTACAAAAGATTATTTAAATCACGTAAAGGAGTAGCCTCGGTAAGACTCCTTTCTGGCCAAAAACATGGAACTTTTACAAAATTGTTAAAAATGTAAACTTTTAGCTATTAAGTACAGCTCTTTGTAAGAACCAGGCAGAGTGCGATTTATGAAGGTTTCAGATTTTATCTATAATTGGCCTAGTAGAAGAAGTAAATGAATAATGCTCAAAAAATAATTTTCAGTGGGAAAATATGAGTGGTTGCCATGGTAACGGACACTCTATTTTTTGGTTGTTAAGCGTGGTAAAATCTTTCCAAAATCAGCTAAATCACTAGAATTCAGAGCCTGATTATGAATAGAATCGTGCATTTTTCATTAATGTTCATATGTAACATCGATACAACTTGGTTTAAGCTTCATTTTAGTGAAGATTGCATGTCAACCAAATTTGTAAATTTTTGAAAAATTTTGCTAAAAATGCATATTTTAACTTTTCTGAAATAGGAATTTTTGCGAAATTATCAAATTTTCTGTGGTGTTTTTCAGAAATGTGCAAATGTGTACAGAATAGTTAGCACTGTAGTTATGAAGTTTGGATACTACTTTACCAAATTAAATAGAAAAATGTGTGGGACTTTCTTTAGTTTTATCACCATAGCAACCGATTTTTTCCTTGGAAACGGAGTTTTTATTTGCAGAATATTGCAGTTTAAGAGCTTAAATGTCCTTAATTGTTTCATTACCGATAAGAAAATACATAAAACCTAACGCAAACTTTAAATTACTATCGTCAAGCGTTGTTGACTTCGATTGTTACAATGAAAACACATATTATCCATAGCAACATCCATTCAAAACTGCATAAATAGAAATTTATGTAAAAACATACACAAATAGAGGTGTTTATTTTCAAATTGGAATATGACTTCATTCTTTGCTTCACTCACAGTCTTGTCTGGTATTTTTCTTCAATTGGTTCAATAAATGTAATATATGATGTAATATTGGGGGTTTGGAAAAAAGGGGTATGTTGATGTAAATGTTTCATACAAGTAGATCCTTGAAAAGATAATTGCGTTTGGTTGGACTTTGTTTCGAGTTCATTATCTGATAATCAATTTTTGAACGTTAACAGATGATGAACTTCATGGAATTGCCGGGCCAACCTGGCTTATGGTAAGGCAAGATAGATATGGCTCTTAACAATTGTAAGAAAATTCTTAATTTCTTAGGGCACACACCCGTCAGAGATGTTATTCCACCAGCATAAATCACAAAATTGACCTGTAACATAATATTAAGCTTACAAACCAATAATAGAATCATTTGGTCAAAGCAATTCTAAACTGAAACTGAAGTGTGATGGACGGACGGATAGACGGACAGGCAAATTGAACAATTTTAAGTTGGTGGGGACTTAAAAATAATAATAGTCAATTGTTGATTGTTAATATCAGAAGTCCAGTTTAATGGAATCCTCTTAATATATAGCTATTAACATATCATTAATAACTCCTTTGTTGTACTACTATCCCGCAATTTGGAATTCAGGATCTCCGAGATAAACAAATAGATACATCTACTAAGTTGAAATTGTACTAATCCCGGTTAAATAATTATGCTATTACCGGTAAAATTATCAAATCAAAATTATTGTGCAAAATAATTGTATTAATTATGAATCATTCCTTACTATGCATCGTACTACATATATCTCATAAAATTATGTTTCCTATAACATTAGATCTTGTTTTGTGTGTGTTGTGTTGTGGGGGAGGGGGGTCAGCTGAAGCACACTTCTTATCCTCTGAAATCCCCTCCTCTCTTTTAAGATAGTAAACATGTAAAAGGTATCCTTTTTAGGTTGAATCTTCAAAAAATCGTTTTGCTACTCTCAACTTTTTTAACCTTTACATGAATTACGTCCCTATTTTCTGTATCTGTCTCTGTAACCTTTATAAAAGACTTTGCATTAATCCCGAGATTTGGAATGAAACCACTAAAGTGATAATGTCTGCATAAATACAAGATTAATAACAGTAATAATTTGAAGACAAATTCCACACATGGTCTTATTCAATTAACTGCAACACTAGAATCAGCGCAGTACATACCAATCTTATTTTTTTTTTCTTTGTAACTATCAATGCTTTCTAGTCCCAACAAGATGGAATCTTTCATGAATACAAGACTTTAGTGTCCCATGTGAAATAAAAGAACAAATTTCCAATGTCCCGTGCATTGCACACATTTGATTTCAAGGTACAAGGGCAAAAACTAAAATAAACACTTTTATGGCCGCGCCGCAATTGGGGGATAGCAGGTTTAACCCATGTCCGTCAGTACAATAGTCGTCACAAAGTTGGTTTCCATTTTATAGTTTTAGTTTGCCTCAACCAAATCTTATGAAACATATATACACAATGCTTATTACCACAAAACAGAGATCAAGTTTGAATTTTGTTGGTGCCACTGCATGTCAACTGTATAATTTGCCTTAAAGTGACCATCTTATGAGAACCTTTCTGGAGCCCTTTTTCTGTCATACATACCATAAAATATTTTCGACTTTCATCTAGATTTTTCATCTTTTCTGTTAATTTAAAAAGGAGATGTGGTATAATTGTTAATGAGACAACTCTCTACAAGAGACCAACATGAAACACAGAAATTAACAACTATAGGTTATCATACGGCCTACAACAATGAGCAAAGCTTATGCCGCATACTCAGCTGTAAAGGTCCCAAAATGACAATGTAAAACAATCCAAACAAGAAAACCTAACGGCCGAACTTTGGTGTTGGGTTTATATCAATTAACATAACCTCCTTTAGTTTTTCATGAATTTGTGATATGACATTGAGAAGTTATTGAAATTTATTCTTTGAAAAAGCGACGGGCGTAACATGCGCTCATGGCGCAGCTGTTTATTTTTATTTTATGGAACTACATCACTTTCAAAGTCTAGGATCAGCCCTTTAAGGTATGAGTACATTTGAACTGTGCAGTATATCTGAGGTAGTTAATGTACACCTTAGCATTGCATTATCCTGATTGTAGCACAGTAATAACAAAGAGATTTTACCTTTGTTATGTGTGAAGTATTCTTAAAAGACCATGACTTTATATGTTTTCTTTTGGTCAGTCCGTCCATCTGTCTGTCCTTGTCACTGCAGTTTCAGTTTGGAAATGCTTAAACCAAATGTTTCTATTATTGGTTTGTAAGCTTATATTTATAAGTGAGATTTCAAGTTGAGTCTCTTGCTGTTTGGATTAAATTTGTGAAAGTTATTGTGCTAGGAAAATTAGAATTTTGCCAAAATTTCATAATTTCTTCCCATTGGTGAAGGACATTATATTGTCAGAGCATTACTTTCAAAATTACATGGACCTTCACAAAAGCTAGAATGTGCTTTTGCAATTCCCATGAAGTCCATCATCTGTTAGTAACATTTCATGAATAATTATAGATTACCAGATTGAAACCAAATGTTGTAGGAAAAAAAAACAAAATAACAAATATACGGAACACTGAGGATAATTCTAAACAGAAAGGCCATGAGCAAATGACAGATCAAAAGCTAAAACACATCAAACAAATGGATAAAACTGTCATATATGACTGACTTGGTACAGGCATTTTCTTATGTAGAAATTGGTAGATTAAACCAGGTTTTATAGCTAAACCTCTCAATTTTCCTTATATGGATTTATGAAAGATTCAAACAAAAACTACCAAACCTCCACTTCTCCCCCAAAATGCTACAGTGTATATATTCAAATTTTTGTTTGTTGAGTCTTCTCAAGGAGCAAAGACAGGACTGAGAGTTAAACAGATTAAAGCATGCAGTTATATTCCCATTAGAAACATGAAAATTATTAACATAGTTTTTTACATAAATATTATATTATATATCTTTTGATTGGATGTTGTTATGGGTGATATTTGTTACCATGGCAACTGTTGTAATAATACTTAGCCGTTGTAGTTTAGATTTAGAGTATATGTATGCTTCTATGTATTTTCTTAAAGGTTTGGAAACAATTGAGAATATTGAATTCCTATACTGCAGAAGTCAACAAATAATAACGCTGTTTCAAGGGAAGATACGTTAATATGGTGATAAAATTCAAGAGAGCCCCACGCAATATTCTATTTATTTTGGTCAAGTAGTATTCAAACTTTGTTACTACAATGCTAGCTATGCTTTACTTATTTACACTTTTCAATAGAAAAAAACACATGAGAAAATTTGATAATTTCACAAAACTCCATGATTCAGAAAAAATGAAAATAAGTGTTTTTTTTTGTATATTTTAACAAAAAATCTAAAAGTAGGGTTGAACTGCAATCTTAAGGGAGTTCGCTTCTCAGTTTCAAATTAATTAACTTTTCAAAACACTAGTTAATATCGATAGGGGATTAATAAAGGAATCAAAAGATTTAAAAAAATGTACAGGTCAATGTGCTTGTTTTCGAGATATTAGCCATTAGAAATTTGGCGGGAAAATATTCTCTCTTGACTTTTCATAGCTTTATCCATGACAAGTTTACATTTTCAAAAACTTTTAAAGAATAATTGAAATTTTATAAGACTTTTACAAATGGCTTATCATTATACATGTAAAGATTTATAAAAAGAAAATGGGGTCAATGGCCATTTTTTTAGGAATTCAAATGAATAAAACCAGAGGTTTCCGAAAACCTGACAAAATCCCAAAACATGACAAGCGAACTTCCTTAACTAAGCTCTGAAGCTAAAACCTAGTATCGATGTAATATATGAAATTTCTGAAAAAAATTGATTCTATATAATAATCAGGCTCTCCGACCAAACGTTATCTTTTCAAGAATCTACATGTATGATATTTTAAAAATAAATCTACCCCACCCCTTTTTGTCCCAACCTTCCAACCCCAATGTTAAATTATATATTACATTTGTTGAAAAGAACAGACAAGACTGTGAGTGAAGCAAAGCATGCAGTCATATTCCAATTTGAATATAAACACCCTCTATTTATTTTTTTTTTTACATAAATTTCTATTAATGCAGTTTTGAATGGATGTTGCTATGGATAATATGTGTTTCCGTGGTAACTATTGAAGTCAGCAACTATTAACAATAGTAATTTAGTGTTAGCGGATGCTTTTATGTATTTTCTTATCGGTTATGAAACAATTCAGGACATTTAAGCACTTAAACTGCAATATTCTGCAAATAATAAATCCGTTTCAAGGAAAAATTGGTTGCTATGGTGATAAAATTAAAGAAAGTCCCACGCATTTTCTATTTAATTTGGTAAAGTAGTATCCAAACTTCATAACTACAGTGCTAACTATTCTGTACACATTTGCACATTTCTGAAAAACACCACAGAAAATTTGATAATTTCGCAAAATTCCTATTTCAGAAAAGTTGAAAATATGCATTTTTGGCAAAATTTTTCAAAAATTTACAAATTTGGTTGACATGCAGTCTTCACTAAAATGAAGCTTAAACCAAATTGTATCAATGTTACATATGAACATTAATGAAAATGCATGATACTATTCATAATCAGGCTCTGAATTTTAGTGATTTAGCTGATTTTAAAAGATTTTACCACGCTTAACAACCAAAAATAGAGTGTCCGTTACCATGGCAACCACTCATATTTTCCCACTCAAAATTATTTATGAGCAGTATTCATTTACTTCTTCTACTAGGCCAATTATAGATAAAATCTGGAACCTTCATAAATCACATGTATATGGCACTCTGCCTGGTTCTTATAAAGAGCTGTACTTAATTGGAAAGAAGAATACTTTTGTTACATAAATATGAGCTGTTTTTGACAATACAATACCCATGTATCAGGTACTTAGCACCATTAATTCATGCAAAATTACTGAAATCTTCACAATTTTAGCATTTGTACTAAATTTTTTATCACAAGTCTCCATTCATTGCATGCATACAAAAATTACTGCTGTTGTTATAGTGCTTTAACAAAAAGTTTATCTATTAGTTTCAGAAAATACATGAATTGGAGCAAATTTTTGCAGGGATGGATTTCTATTTCAGAAGTTTGTACATAAGAATGATTGCATTTTTACAGTAAAATGTACGGGACTGAAAGCGAATGCTGAAAAAAATCAGTTGGAAAAGAGTGTGTGTGTTGGGGGGACCTTGGTTGATTAATTAAGATAAGATGCATGTACACATTTTGATAGCTGCAAAGTTAGTAGCTATACTTAGTTAATTTGTTCATTTTACCATTTCAGAGGCATTGAACCCCCAAGAAAATGACGCGTGCCATTTCGACAAAAACTTTCCAATTATTTCATGTTGCGACTCACATTTTGGTTAATTTTTTTATCGATATCTATAACCCTTTCTGAGTAGAAGAAAATGTCAAAATTTAGAACATGACCTTGATCTTTTACCTTGATCTCATTTTCTAAGTTAGGTTCCAAGGACCTTGAATTAAAGGACTCTAGGTTTATATGACTTAGGGTTTATGAGTTACAAAAACATAACGATAAATTTAATTGGTAAAGGTAGATGACTCCTAGAAGATGTCACCTGATCGCTTCAATCCAAATCAGCCAAATATTCTAGAGGATGTAACGAACAATTATGAAAATACAAATTTTCGTTAAGTGTTTTTGGTTACGGAGGAGATACAATAACAAGAAAACAGTGTTTGGGAAGATAAATCTTACAATACAAAAACTCTTCGGCTAAACATGGTGAGTTTCAAAAGCGCAATAACTGTTCGATAGAATATACAAAACATCTAAGCGACATCTTGCAAAACCACTTTATACCGCAAGAAAAGGGTTTGGCGTAAGAAGAAAAAAAAAAAAAAATAATAATAATCAGAACAAAATCAACAGGTCTTTCCACGAAAAAGTGGAAAGACCTTATAATCAAAACAAAATCAATAGGTCTTTCCACGGAAAAGTGGAAAGACCTAATAAAATGTACAGTCATAAATCATACTTTTTTGCTTGCGAGATAGCAGTAAATCGATCTGATCGAAGTAATAACACCTGATTTACACTCGAAATAAGTGTACCAATTCACTCAAAAACACGATCTCAGCCGGAAACTATAACTACCGTGTAAAGGAGATCCAGTTATATCCGTTCTTCTCAAAATAGGGAAATATAATCATTGACGTTTTTCATCTTATAACATTTATAAAACTCCATCTGTATAGTAAATAAGTAAGTAAGTTATTTTGATTAAGCGTCTCCTAATATATAAAACATTAGCTTATTACAATCGAGTATATAGTGTTTGAAAAATTATATCTAAGGTACCCCACTTTTTCCAACATAAAATTCGTATTCAAAGTGCTCCATTCAGGATTCCTTGAAGCATTCTAGTATAAACATGATAGCTTTACTCAATGAATTAACAACATAGAAGCGGACAACTTAGATATCCAACCGATGCTTCAAAAAAAAAAAAGTCATTGATCAGCATTACTTGTTAGACTATATGCCGAGCAAAATCGTTGATCCAAGTACAGAAAAAGCCAATCGCTGATTATACGAGCAGATCAACGTACCATCTCTATGTGAAAAAATGCAAAAATGTTCGCCTTTGCACCTTTCTAACTAAAAAGGTTCCTAGATTAAATCGTCCAATATCTCTATTTTTATTAAACAGAGCAAACTGAGAAATTTTTTTTTTAAATACAGGACTGTCATGGCTTAAAAAGTAAAATAACAAAAATACCGAACTCCAAGAAAACTCAAATCGGAAAGTCCCTTATCGAATGGCAAAATCAAAAGCTCAAACACATCAAACGAATGTTTACACAGTGTTGAGGTTATTTATATCTAGTACAACATTCTAAATATAGATGATTTGATAACCCCAAACAATATCAAAATCCAAAAGCTTTAGTTTCCTGGTTCACTTCATCTATTGTATGATCAATTCTCGTATACTCCCGAAAGGGGTCATTGGGAAATTATCGAACATACCTTGAATTATTGCGTAAATACTTGTACATAATAGCAAGGAAAAAAATCGCTGACTACGTTGTAAAAGTCAACAATAGTAAAAAATGGGGATGGATAAAAAATAATGCTTACTCTTGAGTTGAATAATTCCTTTTAAAAATATATACAGAAGCTGTGAGCGCTTACCCCTGGTCTAACACTGAGAACGAAACAGTCCAAAATATCGGATAAACAACAACATGCATACGATATATACAAGACCGCGGTATAAATAAACTCATCATACATAAAAGAGAGTTGTTGTGTATAGGTCTACAGTCATCTCAGTTGTACGAATTACTACAGAAAAAGCACAGAAACGAGAAAGAAATAGAAATAAAAGTAAAGGAAATAGATGAATATCAAGAAATACAAATAATAGTAGCATGCAAACATACAATCCAACCATGCCTAACACTTATCTTTTATTCGTAACACTACTGCAATGTACTACTAAAAAGATATTCACAATCGGATAAGATCCCAAGGGTTGACTGGTGAACACAAAGATGGTTAGCTGGACTTCTCCTGTTCCGGCAGTAAAAAATACTTGCGAATCTGGATTGTCCGTTTAACTCTGTAGGATGCATAAAACCGCAGCTATAACAACCCGTTAGAATGGGTACGCTTAATCCGATGTCTCATGAAAAGAGGGTGCTAAGCTTGGTGTTTATTACACAAGGCATAACCTTTACTTGCATTGCTAGAAAAAAAACATAAATGATTTTATTGCAGCTCGGGAATTCGGTTGAAGAGTGGTCTAAGTAGTTCATGTACAGTAATTACTAGGCTGCCCACAGTGATCTGAGTGTTCAAAGCCAGCTTGTGGCACAGTGCATTCGTTTCCGGTCTTAATTGACCAGGGTTACCAATTTTCCGGTCGGTGGTTTTCTTTTGATACTCCAGTTTTCTTCACCAATACAAATTTGCCGCCAAGATGCAGCCATGACTACAAAAAAGTGGCGTTAAACATCAATAATTAAGCAAATTTTGTAAGTCCTAAAAACGAAAGCTTAGTACCATTTTTTAAAATATAGTTACAGACTACTAGTATAAAATGAGTTTGGACATTAAACATTTTCTGCATTAAATTTATAGTTGTGAATTGTTCTTTTATTTAAAGGGCCATTAGCTGTCAAATTCATGTTTACCGATTTGACTCAAATTCTCATATTGATTTATAGCATACTAAAATGTATATCCGTATTACAAAAAGTCTAAAATAAACAATTAACAATGCATGGACTCGTATTATGTATCAACATTTCGTGTGTTTTTTTGTCTAGACGTCATCAAATTAACTATCGAGATCGCCTCCGAAGACTGCCGACGCTCCTGTGACTCGATACAGACATACATATAAATATAGATTGATAGCGACCACGTGCAATTGGATTTTTCTAGGTCTGTTTGATTTCATTTTGGAGGTTAAAAATATGTTTATTATCATTTTTACCTGTATAAGAATGATTTTTTTGTGGATCGAATCAGTCAACCAAATGGTTCATCCTTGTTTCACTTTCAATGTTGACATTCTTTTCCTTTTAATAGTTGTATACATGCGTAACCATTTCCAGCCAAGGGGTTAAATTGAAGGTCACATGAATACAGATTCAATGAGGTCGAATTATTTACTTGCAAGTGAGTAATTAATCAGCGAAATTTCTTATTTTGACAAAATTGAACCAACTTGGCTGCAAAAATCGAATTATTATTTCACTATTTCACTGTCATTACTGATTGAACCAACAAAAATCATGTTTTATTCTTTTTTGTATCTCGTAGCTAACGACCCTTTAAAAAAAGAAAAGTTCTATTGACTCCAAACTAAAATCGATAAGTCAAATTTGTTATTTGTGCCTATTGAGTTATTCATTTAAAAACCTCTGACAAAAAAAGTGGCGGTCTAGTAAAGAACATGTAACATTTCATGCATTTGAAAAAGATAAGATAAACTTTCATAGAATAAGTATTATCAAACAAATTATATAACATTTGTCGTTGTAATCTTATCATTAAGCAGACGGCGTTTTGTTCATTAGATACGAACATATCAAGGAAGAATTTAGATGCAGCAGATTTGCTATGACGCAGGAATTCATCTTAATCGTTTCAAAATTGATTATACATTCGTGAAACAAATTTTTTTTGCATAAATATAGAACGAGCGATTTAGTTAAATTCTTAGTATTTTGTATCCTTCCTTGTTTGATCAATACTTCCGTATTAATTGGGAAAAAACCCCACTCAATCTGTTATATTAAAATCAGTAATTTTACTGTACGCATAAAAGTAGCTTCTTTCACTAAATGTATGTGGTTTTCTGCATGCCATTTTTCGCTTTACAGCGTGAAGAATCAAATTCTTTTTTAAGCATTGAAGTATTTTTTCTCTTATGACCAACTGTCCAGTATAACTGAATCAACATGATCAAGCTTCTACGAGTTTTGCTCTCTCATGATCACTATAGGACATGGTTTTGAACTTTAAAGTTCTGTCGAACAGTTTATTGTCTACAAGTTATTGCTATTTAAAGTATTTTGAGCCTGCAAGTCAGCTTGTGATCGAATAAAATTGTAGTCAAAATTATAACGTCCAAAAAGCCGATCACAAAATATGTGGTATGTGAGTGTTAATTTTGCTTCGTGTTTATCAAAGTATTGATGAAACTGTATACAAGAAAAAGTGATAAGAAAAATATGATTGGCTTATCAAGCATCTTGACACAATATTGCTACATTTCCATTCTATTATTTAGATCATTGGGAATTTTCATAGGTCAGAACGATAACGTTTCGTGCATGGCAACGGCGATATGTGATTCTGTCCATCACAAACAAAAAAACTCATACTTTTCACTTGCAGATCTTACTTTTGTAAAATGTATTACGTTCTGAAGCAAACACAAGTTTTGAAATGTCTCATGTTAATATGCTACTGCGGCCAAGTCATATGACGTCATATTGGTATATCAACAAGTCGCGCAGTTTTTCTATTTTTCACAAAGAGAATGTTTACCATAGGTAAAAGGACAAAACGGCTCGTATGAATTGAATATCGTTAAATATCAAATACTGTTTCTCGTTTATCATTGTATTGAAATTGAATAATTCCAGTTGATATCAAGCGATATCCAATTATCACTCGTTATAAAACCTATAATTACATCTTTTACTTCGATGCAAAGACTTAAAAAATGTACATTTTCACCTCAGGTTAAAACAACGTTTCCAGATCACACAAATCCAGGTCTTAAGTGTTTCTTTATCTGT